>JAPKLX010000020.1:2982721-3331681 GCA_026898415.1 Leonotis leonurus | reverse complement strand
AAAAAAATATGTAGGAGACAAAAAGAGATGGACCGCTGGTATATGTACCATGGACCGCTGGTAAGTACATGGCACATGTACGGACGGTCCATTGTACATATACCAATGGTTCATCCATAATCATGCATTTCATGATAGATAGAAGACAATTATCTGATTTATATCTCCAATATCAATCTTTTGAAGTCAGATACAATGTAATTATATAGAACGAAGAGTGATAATGTGTGGAATATATGGTTTGCTTTGATAGTCCAAAAAATATATTAATCAAGTACTCAATTATTGTTTTTAATAAATGTGTAAGAATGTGTAAAAAGGTGTAAGGCTTTATGTAATTTTTAATATTTTTAAAATGAAATAGATATTTTCTACATGCATGTTCAAATTTTGGATATTTTCTGCATGTAAAAATTCAAAATGGGTACTTTTACCCGTTTACACAATCAACAAGTGTGATTAAAGTGTTTTTGCAATAGGAAATATATATATATATAGTGATATACATCAACTTCTTCCACATATGTATAATAATCATTCTCAAATTGAAATAATTGCCATTCTTTCCCTCTTACTTACTATTTGACAAGATGCTAGCTAATTTGTATCCCAAAAATAAAGCAAGTTAAAAAACAAAGAGATGCTGTTAAATCTTGATCCCATCCCACCTTATAATATTTGATTTCACCGTTTATTAGGGCAGTAAAAAAAAAATGATGTAATGAAAGAATGATTCAAGAATTGGAGTAGTGGTTGTGCTGCATGCATGATTATATTTGAACGACACGTTACCTAAAGCTAACAGTAACAGTAAAATTGATTTTTATATATTCATAGGAAACAAGTACCGGATTATGTGACCAAATTCCACTTTTACCCACGTAAACGTAAACGGCCACGTCATCCCGTAAGCACTGTTGAATTGCAATACTCTGGTGCTGCCCCCATCGACGTGTCGAGCACCAGTGGCCCTTCCGCTGCCACGTAGGCGGCCTAGCTTTCTTCTGCCTCACCCTACTGACTAGTCGTGAATCGCGGAGCAGGGAATAATAATTACCTCTATGACACTCAGACACACATCCATTATCCATACGAGGTTACTGATCATTTTATTTTTATTTTTATTTTTATTTTTCTTCTTCTTCTTCTTGTTGGTAGTAAAATTGATGATCTTTTGATACAGACAGTGACTAACTTTATGAGCAAAAAATGTGGGAGAAACTGCACTGCTGATTTTGAGTACACATCAAATGAAATGAAATGATCTTTGAGTTGTGTAAGTAAAAGAAGATTATTATAGGCAATAGGCATACTCAATATATTATTTTGTCTCCACATTTTTAGATAAATTCGACATAATATAAATAGCTGTCTTTCATTTTCATGTCCACTTTAATTGAGAACCAACTCAAAACTAGTCTAGGATTACGGTTAAATTTTTCCATGCAACTGTAATTTCTTTATTTAATTTAGTTTATTGTAAGATATAGATATATGTGCATTTTGAAATTATGTTCAGCTTCATTTTACTTTTGGAAGATTCCAATTTTTGAAAACATGTGCAAAATTGTTCTAAATCGTAGCTTTTAAGGAGCAACTTTTGGTAAAGTTGAGGTATTTTACCTATGATATTTGAATTTGATGAAATGAATTTTACTTAATTCTATGGTTTAGTACTGTCGTCTGAAGTTGTGGGAGTTACATTTATTTAAGTCAAAATTGAATCTTTTACCCAATTGACATTAATAGTTTATAGTTTATAGTTTATAGGGAAGTTGAGGGGTTACTAGAAACAGTAAAAGTGAATCTTGAGTGTGGGCCAAGGTCAAAGATTATGGTACTCTCTAACATGCGTTAAGGTACAACTCTCAGATTTGCTCCCTACTCTTTCACCACCAATCCTCCTCCTTCATCCAAAACAATATAAAATATCTCGTCATCTAACATTTTGTTGCTTTCACAGATTCTATTAAAATTATCAATTTAGTTATGTTCCAATAGCTAGGTGATTAATTAATGGTGTGTAAAAGTTTGAATTCGATAGACCGTCGTGTCGTGTTAGTATTTGTTTTGTGAATAAGAATGACAATTTATCCGGACCCGATCCTAATAGGTGTAAGTTTGAGATATTTGATATTCACAAGTAGTTTCGTGAGAAAAATTTATTATCTATGTAATTTGTGGATATGTATATTGATGGTAAATATCAATATTTGCGAAACATGTATATCCACGAAATACCCATGAATTCATTTATTTCCCGTGAAATATCTGCGAAATACACGTGAATATCCGTTTATTCACCTAATATTAATCATATTATTCTATTTTTATATAAAATGATATATATTTCTCACCTAGAATTATATATAATCTATTTTAAATATGAAAATTATATATATTTTACAAGTGATGGATACCTGCATGTACTAGTAGGTTAACAAGTACCGAATGGGTGGTGGATGACGAGTTCACCAGTACCCACAAAGTGACGGATATCTACAAGTAGTGGATCTGGGTGATTTTGATATCTACGAACAATTTTGTGTTAAAATATAATATTCATGTAATTTGCGAGTATAAATATAAATAATTACTATCTACGTTCCACTAAATGTGGCCATGTTTCGTTATTGAGCCGTCCCACTAAAAGTTGTCACTTTCTTAAAAAGGAAATAATTTTACCTTTAAAACACATCACTCTTACTTTTTTAAAACACAACACTACACTTTCTTAAACTCAGTGTCAAACCCCTTGTGGCCACATTTAGCGGGACATAAGGTGTACTATTTGTACTTACTTATCATCCCTATTTGTGAATTTCGCATTGTGCAAAATTAACATGACAAGTAAACATATAATAGGATTTTAATCTTAAGATCGATGAAGAGATGTTGTCCGCTCCAAAAATATGTCAGGCCATCTTATTTTGAGATATCGGCCCGCTTAAATTATGGGCTTTTTATTAATCATTTACGGGCCTACGCTGTGAAGCTTACTTTGAAGTTTTGGGCTAGGCCGTTACATTTATTCAGGGCAGGGCTTCCCAGCATTAATTGGGCTGCCTAACTATGTAAACAAGCCCGGTCCAACAAAAAGTCAAGTTGGATTGGGTCGGGCCATCCCAAATATCAATAAACTTGTTTACTTAGACTAATCTAGATGCAGAAATAAATACTAGCCCCATCCCCTTAGCCGTCCCAATGTAAGTTAAATAATTTCTTTTTTAGTACACTTTTTTACACGCATAATTTTAAATAATATAACATTCATATTACTACTTTACACTATTTTTCAACTTTTCTAAAAAAGTGTGTCCAAAAGTAATGCTCCATCTTAACCGGGAGGAGTACTATATCATAGTACTATAGTACTCTGCTAATTTTAGAAGATGAGTATTTCTTCTCTGCTAATTTAGAATATGAGTATTTCTTACACATCATCTCAAAATATTACAACAATTCAAAGTGGAAAAAAGAAGAGAAATTTAAGATTTAATCAACTCACTTCATCTATAGGAAAATTTCACAGTGAAGACCAGGTTAGCTGCCGCTACACCTTTCGATAGCACCTCGCTTGAAAGCACATGAAACTGCACCAATACAAGACCTTTAACCGACACGATGAAAACGACCCGGAGAAAGAGCATCTAGGATTTAGGTCGCATGTTTAAAGTTTAAGGTTTAGGGTTTAAATTCCTGATCATTGTGGTGATGACTTTGGCAAAGTTCATGCTCCGAGCAGTGGAAATGCCAAATATTTTAAGGTTGAATTCCCAATATTCCTACTCTGCAGTGACATGAAACATCTTCACCAGGCACGACTTGTGACAACAACTGAAGAACGAAACAATGAAATGACTTCTTCCTCTAAAATGTTACTGATTAATAAAAATGTACAATGTATATGGGTATAGTATAGGGGAAAAAATTGATCATGAATTGAAATGATAATAGGAGAATGCAATTTCAGATATGATCCGTTTCAAGTAATAGTCATTTGAATTTTGAAATGAAATAGCTGGCCAAGAAGTCCTACCTCAGAGTGATCTAGCAGTGGTTAGAATTTAACATTGGGAGGTGATGTGAGTAGATTTATTCAACTGATTCTGCGGCTCGTTCCCGCCTACTCGTGTGGCCAGCATCCACACTACTGTCGTACCACACCAGCTCCATCTAGAAATAGTCAAGACAAACGAGGATGAAACCTTAAAACAACATCCATGTATATGCAAAGATTACGTGTAACTAAATGTTTTCTCATCATCCTAAAATATTTCTTAATCTTCTGTTCCACAATCAGAAAATAAAATACTTTAATTGAAAAAGTATATCAAATAGGTGAGAGTATGTAATGCAAGTCCAATTAAGTAGATAAATTAAAAAAGCTTGACTGTACCCCTCCAACGACGACTGTATCACCCTCCTTTACGCCTCGTTTCTTAAGGGCTTTATTGACACCACATGCCTCCAGAACATGTTGAAACCTTCGATCAGAATCATTATATCTGTTCCAGAGAAATGCAGAAGACTTAAATACGTAACAGGATCATAGGTCAAGTGCAGATGAGGTTTTGTACAAGGTCAATGCTACTATAGAAATCTGAGATAACAACCTTTTCTACTGATACTGAGTAAGGTTACAACTAATCATAGCACGTCTGATAAGAAAAACTAAGATTCAATTAAAGGGTACAAATTTTATACCTCCAATTGGTCATTTGAACAAAACGATGCAAGCCTGCTCCTTCCACGTGCCATGAACTGGTGCTGCTGTCGTGCACGATCTCAAACTCGTTTATGGGAGCTGCTCTTTGCTTCTTCATCTTATCAGCCACATAATTTAAATTGGATACAACCTCCGTATCTGTAATGAGATGAAAATAGGAAGAAATGAGGCGATACTATTCCTTCAAAAGCAAAAGGATATCACGGCACATATTTCATGATCAAATGAAACGAAACAAGAAATCAATAACTCAAACTGGCATACAAGAAGGCATGCATTTCTCTCTCAACATTAAACTGTGTAAAGAAACAGTATGCGAAGTCACGAATGGTTTCTGACCCTCTTTATTTGCTGAATTCTTGCGTACAAGCTCATAAGCAGCATTTGTAACTTCCTGTGTCCCGTTCCTAGTAATTGCACTCATACAAAAAGGCTCAAATCCACGTGCTCGTAGAGCTTCTCTGAATGATGGCCACTTTTCAGATGTATCTGGAATGTCCATTTTGTTATACGCAACTAAATAAGGCTTTTCAGCAAGCTCAGGGCTAAACATCTCCAACTCAAGGCGAACTGCATCGAACTCGTATTCGGGCTGCTCTGATGAGCCATCGACTATGTGTACCTAATTTTCCAAATTGGAAGTTTCTAAATTAGTTTCAGAATAACGCAAATTATTTTTATAATGTAAGTTTTCACAAGTCACAACCAAGAATTTATAGCACAGAATACGAGAACATTAGATGTAAAGTGATGATGTTACATGAACTTAATATAGAAACATAAACCCGAGAAAAAAAATCATACACAGGGAAAAAATCACAAGATCTCACTGTAAGATAACACAAACAAGCATCATCTAAGAAAATCGCACTGTGAGATAGCATAAACAAGCATCATTAGAGGTCACATCTAACGAGAAAGAAGAATATGATATCATCATACTGTACCAAAACTGAACATCTCTCAGTGTGGCGTAGAAATTCATGCCCTAACCCAAAACCTCGATGAGCACCTTCTAGTAGTCCGGGCAGATCTGCAACAACCATCGAGGCATCATAACCAAACGAAACAACACCAAGATTTGGAAGCAAAGTCGTGAAGGGATAATTTGCAATGTTTGGTTGAGCAGCACTGATGACACTGAGAAGTGTGCTTTTCCCAGCATTCGGAGCTCCAACAATCCCTACATCTGCAACCAATTTCAACTCCAACTCAAGCCACCTGGTCAAGACATGAACTTGTTACAGAAGGATAAGTCTCGGGAAAGTTTGTAAAACCTCAATCCAAAACTAATACTCACTTTGTCCGCTATTAATAGTTTGTATACCAGTTTGGGTTGTCCCGTTATTAATTACATGTTTCCTAAAATAGAAATAATTATCTCTATTCAGAAATCAACACATTGGTTCTGACAATGCATGGTAAATAGATGATAAGGAGAGACAGCCACAATTGAGCACAAGCCAGTTGCAAAAGGATAATGCTGCAAATACAGTAACAGTGATAACTCAGATAGCTAGTTCAGCCACTAATGACATTTTAAGAACATATGCGAGGGGAAACTAAATCACTGCGTAAGTCTTATAACAAATTAAAGAATGCCGCTCAAATCTGTACACTGGGGAACTCATATTGATGATATCATACACTAAGAAGCTCAAAATCTCACTAATCATATACTAGTATAGATAGGAAAAGACATTAACAAGATTTACTGGTACAAAACCATTGAATAAAGAAGCATAAAATATAAATCAAAAGCAGAATACCAATAGTCGAAGGCACTTACAATTCAGGCCCTTCTTCCCCAAGCTCTGCAATCTTGGGAACCTTATTTGTCCCCGTCTTAAACGAGGCATTGCCCCTCCCGCCTCTCCCTCCCGGCAAAAGCAACGCCCTCTGCCCCGGGTGCAGCAACTCAAAGAGCACATCTCCACCACTCTCCCTCACAACAGTCCCTGGGGGCACCTTGATCACAAGATCCTCACCCTTCGCACCGCTCTTCTGCTGCCCCTGCCCGTGGCTGCCCCTCCCAGCCCGAAAATGCACACTCTTCCTAAATGGCAACAATGAATTCATAGTTCCCTCCACCTCCATATACACATTCCCTCCCCTCCCTCCGTCCCCACCAGAAGGGCCCCCTAAAGGCACGAACTTCTCTCTCCTAAAAGCTACAACTCCATTCCCTCCATCGCCTCCCTTGGCGAATATTTTTGCCCTATCGAAACACCTCATCACTGCTGGCACCCCTTTCTCTTTCTCTCTAACTTCCTCCTCCTCCTCCTCATCCTCATCCTTATCCTCATCATCTTCACCGAATGCCATAGTTCCATCTTCGTCTTCTTCACCATCAAAATCATATTCCTCATCATCACTACTGCCCACTTCATAAATTTCAAACCTCCCATTATCATCATACCCCACTTTCTTAACAATCCCCTCATCCTCATCATCGAATTCATCACCCACCTCATGAACAACACCCAATTTTTCCTCACTCACACCAATTCTGGAACGAAACACATTTTTCTCTATAGGGAGGTTTTGAACAATTTTTTTGGTTTTAATAGCTGGGGCTTTAATATCAGCAAGCTTGATTACTTCACCTACCAAGTGCGAAGCTATATCATCGAAACCGAAGTCTTCTCTTGGTGGAAGGCGGGTGAAGGTGGTGGCACCTCCTCCTTCCAAGGCGGTGGAGGGGCGTGGCGGCGGCGGCGGCGGCCGTAATTTCCGCGGTTTGAGCTTGCGGGCTTTCGAGTTTTTTGCAGGACTCGAATTGGTTTCGGGCCGAGAAGCGGATAATGGTTTGAAATGCAGAACATGTCTAGAAAACACAGCGGAGAATGCCATGATAAAGGAGAACAAACGTTTTGCTGTGAGAAATGAGTGAATATGGAGAAAGAAGAATCAGTTTTGCGAGGGAGAAAGAGAATGGGGATATTTGGATTTCTGCCTTATCTGTATACTTATACAAAATTGCATTTAAGTTGCTTTCTGTTTTTGTTTTTGCATTTGAAGTCCCTCTATTATATCCATAATATATCTTGATTATGTGTAGGGCATCGAGAAAAGTTCGTTTGTAGCTTGACTTGATTGTAAACGAGTCAAGATTAAGTTTAATTTTAGATGACGAAGATCTCCACTCATTTCATTCAGAGCGCGTGAGGACATTCTTGGCTTTAGGCAGTTGTCATTAAAGACTACAAGTCCAAGGCTGAAAGTAGAAGACGAAAAAAGCGTCTTAGGTTGCACTTATTCTTTTCTTTCAGAAAGAGAGGAAAAGCATATAGAAACAATTCGTAAGGAGATTTAACAACAAAGCAAGGAGAATTAGCATTAACATTAAATTATATGGCCACGTCACGGATGATTCGAACCCGAGACCTATTGCCTTGGACATTAATCTCACTACCACTAGATCAACACACGCACATCCAATTCTTCAATTTTTATAGCTTATCTCACTTCTCATGCTTATAACTACAAATTTAAGATTTAGATAGAATACCTTGCATTCTAGTTGTTTGTTAAAAGCAATGAATGTAGTGGCTCAAAGAGTCGCTTTATTGCTAAATTTGTACTTGCGAAAATAGGTTTGTTGATTCAATATTATCAAGCTTCCTATGAGTCGAACTTGAATTTGATAATTATATGTTGAGTCGAGTTTGAACTACATATCAAAAATTTGAGTCGAATTCGAGCCGAGCTTGAAAATTTTGGACAAATATTTGGATTCATCTCCCTAAATACGATATATATTATTTTTAATATATAATATTAATTTTTAGGATTCATAAATTCAAAATTAAGGTATATAATATTTAAAAATATTTTTTTTCAAATAATTATTAATTACTCCACCAACAAATAATATAATTTAATATTAAAATGAATTTAATTGTGAATCAAAATAATGTCGGTGGAGTATAATTTATTATATCATAAAAATCTTTTTATTTAAAAAATAATTAAAATGATAAATTTAATTGTGAATCAAAATAATAGATCTCATCCCATTTCATTTGCATACCGCTTGGTGCCTTAATTCTCAAGTAATTTTTAGGTAATCTCCACCAACAAATAATACATAGATATATTATTTATAAAAGATATCCCCTCCTGCAATGACGCTCCTTTTTCTTACTAAAATTTATTAATTATAATATAATTTAATATTTATTTAATATAAAATAAATATAAAAAATAATAATAATAAAATTTTAATGATCCACGTATTTAATAGATGCTCCACCGCGGTAGTATTTATATGTATTAGTACTATATATATATTATTGTTTTTTGAGAATTTCAACGAATACATTGTCAAATCAGAGTGGTACACACGGTACCAAAGTTCAACGTTGACTTAGTTTATTTTCATTTTTATATCTTCTTTGAAAAGAACGTTGACTTCTAATTAATATTGGCAAAGTCAGTATACTTTATTTAATTATTTAGTTCGATTGCTAGCTAGAATGTCTCTTTTGGCAACCTAATTCCCAATATATTAATTCAGAAGCACTGCACCATCTTTTTTATATTCACACTGCGTCTGCTCCTATATATATATATATGTATAAATTTTGTTTGTAATAATAATCATCTGCATTTTCTCTTCTGCTTCTCTAAAAAAAAAGAACAAAACACAGTTTCAAAATCATGGCAGCTTATGCGGCTCTAGTTTCTGTTATGCACATCATCGACAACCTCCAACTTCATCCAAGCCCTCCCATTTCTCTCAACAAGCAACAAGTTTCTCACCTCATTGAAAAGCTCACTTTCCTCCAACATTTTCTCGAAGCCTACAGTCCTCTTCTTCCCTACAACACAAAAGCAGATCCTTTGGAGATTCGCATTGCAGATGTAGCTTACGTGGCTGAAGACTTGATCGAATCCCATATTGTGGATTGCATTACAAATGATAATAATCATGGAAAGAAGAAGAAGACAAGTTCTGATGATCATGCCTTGTTCGCAGCACTAGAGAAGGTGATCGAAGAAATGGCGTTGATTCAAAAAGAGGCCATGCAAGTCAAAGTTGAGGAAAAGTCAAAGGCAACTCCACATTCCTTGATATCACCATCTTCTTCGATTAGAAACAAGAGTTTTAGCATGGTGGGTGTTGATGATGTCTTGCTTGAGATGAAGGACAAACTAACCGATCATCGTCTTGCTCTGCGGATCATTCCCATTGTCGGGATGGGCGGTACGGGTAAGACTACGCTAACTAGACTCATCTACGAAGACCGTCTTATTAAAGAACGTTTTGATATTTGTGCTTGGGCTACCATCTCTCAAGAGTACAGCATTCGTGAAATCCTCGTAGAGGTCCTTCGTTGCTTAAATCATAACGTTGGCCAAGATCTAAGTGAGGAGGTGCTAGGAGAAAAGCTGTATAAACACCTCATTGGTAGAAAATATCTTATCATAATGGATGATATGTGGAGCATCTACGCATGGGATGGAGTCAAATGGTTCTTACCAGATAGTAAAATCGGTAGTAGAATAGTAGTAACAACTAGGCTGTCGAATTTGGCTTCTAAACTACCCAACTCTAATAGCCTTGAGATGAAACCTTTGGATGAGGATAATAGTTGGGATCTCCTGTCCAAAACTGTGTTTGGAGAAAACTTAGTCTGCCCTATTGAATTGGAAAAAATTGGGAAGAAGATTGGAAAAGGCTGCAAAGGACTCCCATTATCAATTATTGTAGTTGGGGGACTTCTAGCCAAGCCCAAACATAGTACCATAGAATGTTGGGAACACATAGAGGAAAACTTGAACTCAGTAGTGAATCTAGAGGATGATGAACGTTGCTTAAAGATATTACACATGAGCTATAAGCAATTGCCGGTTTATCTCAAACCATGCTTTCTTTACATGGGAGTTTTCTCAGAAGATGAAGTGATTCATGCCTCAAAGCTTATTAAGTTATGGGTTGCTGAAGGGTTTCTGAAACCAGTACTGCATGGTGAAACCTTGGAAGAGATAGGGAAAGTGTACTTAAGGGACCTTGTGGATAGAAATCTTGTTTTGATTCACGAGTTGGGTGGTACTGGAAGCATAAAACAATGCAAGATTCATGATTTGTTGAGAGATTTGTGCTTGAGAGAAGCTCAAAAGGAAAGGTTTTATACTAGTCATCCTCAAGGGATAGTAGATGCGGCCCAACGGCGCCGCATTGTTATTTATAGTACCACATCAAATAACGAGGCCGTAGAGGCATTGTCGACGTCTATGCCTCTAGCTCGCTCTTTGATGTGGGAACTTCGTCAAGAGCTACCGTTTCTCGATTCCAAGCTGCTAAGGGTGCTGGACTCACGTAGGTTTCAATCCACATCCGATGCAGGTTTCCTAGAAAACGTGTATCGGTTAGTTAACGCACGGTTCCTCACTCTGTCATCTCCACCGGAATCCGAATTCCCTTCTTCAATCTGGATATTCTGGAATCTACAAACAGTCATTGTCAATGGCTTCTCTGAGGTCACTGCACCAGTTGATATTTGGCAGATGACTCACATTAGGCACTGTCAGTTCGTGGAGGGACTCTGTCTCCCAGATCCTCCCGACAACCAACGACACATTGTTCTTGGGAATCTGCAGACTTTGGGAACAATAATAAATTTCAAATGCAGCAAACAAGTGGTGAAGAGAATCCCTAATCTAAAGAAATTGCAGGCGTTCTACACTGACTTCTTCTTTGATGATAGATATTATCTCAGCAATCTCTGTGCTCTCGATAAGCTCGAGTCCTTCACCTGCGATCTTCAAGGAAGTGGACGTGATTACCGGCCGAGCCTCATTAACTTCCCAAGCTCGCTCAAGAAACTGACTCTATCAATGGAGGCATCCCAGTGTTGGCAAGAGATATTGGATAAGATAGGTTGGTTGCAACTTCTTGAGAAGCTGACACTGTTTTCAGGGAGCTTCAGACAAGGGG
Organism: Leonotis leonurus; assembly: GCA_026898415.1. Classification (NCBI taxonomy): domain Eukaryota; kingdom Viridiplantae; phylum Streptophyta; class Magnoliopsida; order Lamiales; family Lamiaceae; genus Leonotis; species Leonotis leonurus. Next base: position 3,320,009 of record JAPKLX010000020.1, on the reverse strand, counting down.
AGTGGGCGACAACACAAGGCCAGTTCCAGAGTTTGAAGCTATTGGTTCTGTACGAATGCGTGAATTTGCAAGTGTGGACAACAGAAAGATCCCATTTTCCATGCCTTGAGCACCTTTTTCTTCATCAACTAGATGAGCTGAAGGAGATCCCTTTGGATTTTGCACAACTATCGACACTTAGAGTAATTCGACTGAGGTTTTGCAGTGTTGGTGTTGTGATGTCTGCTAAAGATATATTGGAGGAACAAGAAGAACTGTATGGGGAAGCGACTAGCCTTCAAGTTCAAGTCACGCTCTTCTCGTATAACAAAGTAGTCAACAACTTGTCCAGTCCTAACTTTCGTGTTACTTGCTTGCAGAACTAATTAAGGTACATTTAATTTAGATTGCAATATTCCAATTTTCGTTTCATTTCATATATTCTGAGCTTCCTTACATAATTTTGGATGTTTCTGCAGGGTGCTTCGCTGCTACTGGTTGGTTGATGGATGTGATCAAGAGAAGTAAAGGACCTCTGAGGAGGTTTGATGACTTGGACGTGGCGGTGGCGGTGGCGGTGGCGGTGGCCGCGGACATGTAATATCATATTGTTGTGTCAATCTTCACTGACTTTCATTTCTGAGGTTATTTTGTTATCGGACTCTGATTCAATATGATTTGTGTGTATTTAATTTATATAAATATTGTAGGAGATATATTATGTCTCAAATTTTAATATATAAATTTTAGTCATTTTTTAAAGCTCATATTTAGTTGATTAACTATCAAAATAATTACTTTAAACACCTAAATGTTTTATTTAAAAAGCTCAAAACCTCGGATACAACACTTGTTTCCATTGGATAATTTGTGCATCTATGCATCAAGATCTCGATTTTATAATCTATCATCGGTTCTAGAAATCAAGTTGAGGTGATGAAATATAAAAATGGAGTAATAATCTAAAAAACTAAGGACAAGTGTTTATATGATGTGACAAGTCTGATCTATTTTAACACCAAATTATAAATTTTAAAATTTTGCGTATCCAGAAATCCATTTTATTTTATTTATTTATAAGCAATTTTAGTAAAGTTCTGTGTTTGAACTTTGAAGTCACATTCCAAATTTCCAAAAGACTTGGGGCCAGAGTGAACATCACGAAAAGTTAAAGGTGTTTATAGTAAATAAAAGTATCACCAGAACTATTTCAAAAAAGAAAAACAAGAGCGCTTCACTTCATTGCTCTCAGAGGCTTCACACATTTCACGCAGCACTCCAACTATTCGATGGATGTCCCCAAAGACCAATTGTACGCTCTTCTCGATCATGGCCTCTACTCTTCCGCTCAAATTCTGGTACAATTCTCTTTCTTTTAAACCAATCCCATTAATTTTGAGCTCACATTCTCCTTGATTTTATTCAATATTTTTTTTTGCTTGCAATAGGGGTGTTTTGCTGTATCTTCAACGTCGATAAATCCTGAGACGAGCCCTCACCTTAAAGCTGAAAGCTTGGTACTTGCGATTTTCTAATGTTCTGTTTCTGGTTCATTGTTTTTGAGGTTCAATGAATTAATTTTGGTAATGGTTGTTTGGTTGTAGGTTCTGTTTGGTGATTCGCTCTTTCGAGAAAAGGAGTACCGGAGGGCAATTGTAAGATGATATGAGCTTTTTGTTGCTGTATGCGTGTGATTGTGATCCATTCAAAAAATTTGAAGTTGCTTAGAGTCGAGCATTGTTTTTGTATATTTGTTATTTCCACGTTTGATACTTCCTGAAGACTATATGCATAGTAAATTGCATATATTGTTGGATTTCTTATTAATCTATAAATGGAAGGCTCTATATTTTTTCAGATGACATTTTGATTGTAAATTATAAGTGACTAGCCTTTGTTGTCAGTAAATTACGACTAACTGCATCATTTTTGTTTGATCTCCGGAGTTGATGTCAGTACACAACTTCGATCTTCCAAGAATATGCACTTTTGACATCATCTTTTGGAAACCAATCATGGGAATGGCCACTTAATAGCATCATCTATAATGCCAAAACCTGTTAAAGGAATTTGAGTTTGCATCTTGTGTTGCTTCTTTGTTTTGTAACATATGCTAGACAAATTGACACATAATGAGCTTATGTACTGTGTTTTATGCATTTCCATCTGATATTCTTCCATCCTTGAACAGCAAGTATATAAACAAGCGTTGCAGTACCAAAAAATACTACCAAAACAAAGTGCAATAACACCTCCGACAACTAGGAGCACATTATCAGCATCTAATAGATCTTCTTCTCCAAATACTAGTAACACTTCAGCCATAAACGAACACGAGGTAATTTACATAAATTCTTCTGGATGTTTTTAGTTTACTAAAACCGAATTGACTATCTGTACTATTCCTGTTTATTTCAATGAAGGTTAAATTTAAGATTGCTACATGTCATAGCTCACTTGGTGAGAATAGAGCTGCTGTTGCTGAGGTACAGACTTGCTCTTTTATCTGCTATGAGTTTATTATGTTTATATTACTTATATATCATCTTCTTGGACAAGTTCTAGGTACTTTATAGTTTCTTCTATTTATGATGCATTATGACTGCATCTAGCTTCAGTTCTTTTGTAGCTTGAAATTCTGAAAGTATTGATGGATTGACCTAATTTAATATGAACTAACAGATGGAAGGAATCTCAAGCAAGTCAAGAAATTTGGAAATGAATCTCATGCTGGCAAAGCTTTATCGAAATTCTAGGCACACTCGAGCTGCAATTGGATGTTATAAGGAATGTTTGAGGTCTGCTACCTCGGTAACAATTTTATACATTACATAAGCTTCTTGGCTTATCTAGTGCTAAACAACCGTTCGTAGTTGAGAGATGTTAACCTTCTAGGAAAATAATTACCAACCAACAGCTTTGCTTCTTAAAATCCTTTGAGAATTGATTATTCTGGTTTCCTAAGTTATTATGACTGCGAGTGCGTACTTGCTATCGAACTGTGACATTCAATGATATGTTAAAGGTCCAACTTGCATTTTGTTCTTTGAGGGTATGTGATGCTAATATCTGTCTCTTTTCCTATGTGTATGTGAAAGAGTTTGTTTACTTTTGCAATTTTCACATTATTGGAGAGAATTTGATGAACACTACCAACAAACGATATCATTGATCTCAACAGGAGCTGTCCTTACATATTTGAGGCCATCATAGCTTCAGCAGAATTAGGTGTTTCAGCAAAAGATATTATTTCATGGTTCCCTCAGGTTCGTTCAAGATATTTGTGGTTTGTGTGTGTGTGTATATATATATATCTGATTTTTTTTTTATTTTTTTTTGTAGTTTCATGTTTATAGGAATTTTCTTCTCTTCTATCACCTCCCTTATTTTATATTTTCTGGCATCTCAGACACCGAATAGAAGTGGAAGAAATCCATTTGATCATTCTGATTCAAGTCGCTGGTTGCTGGTAAGTTTTGATAATATTTATAGCCTTGGATGTAAATATAAATGTCTTGATGCCAGTTGTTATCACATGCAATTGAAGTCTTCCTTATTACGCACATTGTTTGTAAAATAACATTAGTAGATAGTATTACGTTAAAATGCAAACACATTCCCCACTTTGTTAAGGTTGTAATTATAATTTGTTTCCCCACAATGTTGGTTATAGAGATCTGACGACTTAAATGATGAGCATCATATGATAACGAACCGTTGGTCAAGTTCATTTGCCTTCTATTGAACTACATGTTGCTGTGTTCTGTTATGCACTTTAATAGCATTTTTCCCTACTTCCGGTGCAGCGCTACGTTGAAGCCCAATGCTGTATTGCTTCAAATGATTATAAAGGTCTGGCTCTTTCTTATCATCTCCAAATCTGAGAATCTAGAAATGAAAATTTCTTATTCGCATTTGCACAATGTAATATCCGAGCATGCTATACTGATATTCTAATTTCTATTATGAGGCAACTTTTCTTGGGAAGGCCAAATTGGCACTTCATTGTAGTATTGACTATTGCGCACCGAGTTCATTGTTCTCTCAATTTATGGTAATTGTATGAACATGGATCTTCTTTGGACGTCCCATTAAATATGTCTCATACCAAAAAGGAAACAATTAATTCTTCAAAAGTGATGGGATCTATCCAAATTCTATCTGTTAACTCTTTCTCATTAATACTCGTGCCAAAAAATAACAGGTCATATTCAATAGGACGGAGGGAGTACTATACAATATGTTATTGTACTCTAGCTCATAGAATTATGTAGTAGTGACTTAAGTCAGTGCACAAACACCTTGTCTTTTTTGATTTAATTCTTTTCTTATTTGGTATCAGGTGGGCTGGAAATATTTTCGGAACTTCTACAACGATTTCCTAACAACATCCACATATTACTCGAAATGGCGAAGGTTTGTGGGACTAGATCTTACAGTTTAAATATTTTCTCAGTTGCAAGCTAGTCTTTGCAAGTAGTTTTAGGTTTGTATCTGTTCATTGGCAAATTATTCTTCGAGAAGCAATTGTTTTGTAATTAGTATGAGTTAGGTCTATCTTGTTCACCACCTTAAACTTTGGTGTTTGGCATTTGTATTAAATATAGTCAGCTACTTTCTTGAGAGATTTTTACTTCCTAGTCCTTGATTTTTTTTCTTTTCAAAACCAAGTAATTAATAAATGATTAATTGAGAAAAGAAACGTCTAGGAAAATAGATTTGAAGTTAATAAGTGACAGAAAACTCTTGCTAACTAACTGGTTATGTTATTTATTGAATTAAAATCATCGACATAATAATTGTGCAACTTCATGGCTAATGAGTGGGAAGTTTCCTTTAATTTTTTATTCAACTGAAATTACTATTTTTGTCAGGACAGCTATAGCTTGTGACAATTAATTACATTTTTTTATATTTGCTTTTCTGAAGGTTAAAGCTGTCATTGGAAAAAATGACGAAGCCATTCTGGATTTTGAAACCGTGAGTATTTTTACTTATATTCATGTAACATGTTATGTTGATAGATACAGTAAATGAGCAAATAACTTGTGCAGGTCCTGTCAATTGATCCATATGTTGTTACATATATGGATGAGTATGCAATGCTTCTGAAGCTCAAGTCTGATCAGTCCAAGTTAAATAAATTAGTTCATGATCTCTTGAACATCGATCCTACAAAACCTGAAGTTTTGGTGGCCTTAGCTGTTCTGTGGGAAAAGAAAGATGAGCGGGGAGCTTTGACTTATGCGGAGAAGGTATTGTTTCTCATGTTTGAGTTGTTAAGCTTGCTACAAGTACTTTTTGATCATATTTATTTATCATAAACAGAGCATTCGGATTGATGAAAGACACGTAGCTGGTTATATAATGAAGGTATGCCAATCTATTCTGAATGACTAAAAGGCCATGGATATTGCACCGTACATTTTGCATATTTTTCTGTATTATTTTTTAATAGGATTCGTAAGCCTTAAAATTCGAGATTACCCAGGGAAACCTTTTATTGTCCCTGAATCGACCAGAAACAGCTGTCGTTGCCTTCAGGGGAGCTCAAGAACTAAGGCCCGACCTTCGCTCATATCAAGGTGTGCTTAGACAATTGACTGATGTATTACATTACCCAAGTTCGTTTATCTATTTAACCAAGCTCATGTAAAAAGTGGGGGCCTAGAATGAATCTCTAAAAGTATTGCAGGTTTAGTTCGTTCATATCTTGCCCTTTCAAAGATGAAGGAAGCTTTATTTGCAGCAAGAGAAGCAATGAAGGCAATGCCTCAATCAGCAAAGGCTTTGAAACTAGTTGGGGATGTACATGCTAGTAACACCAGCGGAAGAGAAAAGGTAGGTGTAACTGTGGATCTTACTTTAAATTCTATCACATTTGCCCTAGGAATGCACACACTAGTAATCTGTTTATTGCTTATAACATAAATGAGTTTAATTTATAATTTTCTGCATCTGTGCCAAAAATTTATAATCTGTGTGCATGATGAATTACATTACTCTCTACTTAACTCAAATTGTTATCCTCACTGAAATTGGGAATACTTTGCACATTTTTCTTGAATGTCTTTTCCAGGCAAAGAAGTTCTATGAATCAGCTCTAAGACTCGAACCAGGGTTTCTTGGAGCTGCGTTGGCTTTGGCTGAACTCCACGTCATGGAAGGTCGAAATGGAGATGCAGTCTCCCTATTGCAGCGTTACTTAAAAGATTGGGCTGACGATTGTTTGCATGTTAAGCTAGCTCAAGTGTTTGCAGCTACAAATATGCTGCAAGATTCCCTTTCACATTATCAAGCAGCACTGAGGTAACTCTCTTCTCTGCCCCTGCTTTCATCCTGGTACAATACATACAATCTGCTGAATTTGGATCATTTCCCATACTCCCCCATTTCAGAATAAACCCCCAAAATGAAGCTGCGAGAAAAGGACTAGATCGCTTGGAAAAGCAAATGAAGGTCTGCATTATCTCTTTATTCTTTTGAAAATCCTGCGATTTGGTCATTTGTTCTGTGCATTTAGTTTCTTTCTGTATACTGACAAGCAACTTTAATATACTCTTGGATTTTCATTTAGTTTCTTTCTGTATACTGACAAGCAACTTTAATATACTCTTGGATTTTAGGGAGTCGATCCCGATGCACCCGAAGAAGATGAAGATAACGAGGTTGATGATGGCGATGGAGATCAAGAAGAGACCGAGCTATTATGATCGAATTCTCACCTACTTCATCAATACTATTGATCAATTTTGTTGCGACATAGTTGTCACGAAATGTAATATTATCTAGTACCTTATACCAAACTTAATTCCCCTTGTACAAGACATGATGATGCTCCAAATGTAATAACAATATTTTGATATAAAATGTATTCTGCAATAGTCTCAATAATCTTACAACATAAAATAATATTATTATATAATTTTGTCTGAGAGGCCTTCGACCATAGAGAGATATATAGGTCCTTGTTATTAACCAAACCCCAGTTACACAGTTCTAAATTAATACTGTGTGCAGGTCTAGAAAATTCTGAGGGTGGGCGATGTAATATATACATAGTTGAAAATAAATGTGTGACAAATCTGACCATGTCCTAAATAAACCGATACTTATAATGCCTAAAAATACATACTACATCTGGTAAGGCTTCCTAGGTGTCGGAGCTCGAGGTTCCAAGGACTGTAACCTCTGCTTCTTCAGATGAAATACTTCTACCTGAAAGTTAAAGAGATTCAAAGTTGGATGAGAAGATGCAACTTAAATGTTGGTCACAGAATAAAACATTTTTGTTATTCACCATCTGCATTGGTGGGACCGTGGAAGAAGACAATCGAAATGCTTTAGTAGCAATGAAACAAAGGATTATATGAGTATCGAGTATACCTGTAGCTGGAACGTTCTTGCACGCTCTCCAGCAAGGACCCCTCTAGTTGAATGTAGTTCCTGCGGCGTCACCATTTGGCAAAAAAAATGTTCATGATCCGGCATAAAAATTGATAGATTGTGATCTAAAAAGGAAATGTACTGACCTTTTGTGTATCATCCAAGACGGCCTTAAGGAAAGCCACGTCGTGTTCTAGCCTCACATTGTCAGAGTGAACGATGTTAGAGAGGCTGTTAGACTCCTCCTGTGCCAACTCCATACTGGCTAGTCTCTCTTTAAGCAACTCCATTTCTTTCATTGTGTCTCCCAATCTTTTCTCCATTTCCTGCCGACTTTTAATGGCAGATGATGAGTTCTTTTCTGCTACATCGCGAGCAGCTAATGCAGCTGCCAATTGTCCTTCGAGAATACCATTCTTTTTTAAGAGAGCGACTAGTTTCGCCTCGTGTGTCTGACAAACACCTGATGAAGCTGTTATTCTTGATTTACAGTGGCTTTCTTGACAGGCAGGTTCTTCACCTTCAAATCCCAAGCTTCCACTTCCTTGTTTGTCGACGCTAAATTTATCAGATTCAGCAATGTAAGATGCTTCTTCTACATTTCTATCTCCTCTGTGGTCAAGTGGTTTTGTGGCTTGCTCCAGTATCTGTAATTTTATCATGCTTCTGATTCAAATTGAACATAATAATACTCTAATATAGTTTCTCAAACAGTAAAGATGCATCATACGAGGAGAAAGTTAAACAATAACAGTGAAGAAATTGCAATGGATAGAGACAATTGTAGTTTTACCCGAAATGAATTTTTGTCCTCTGAGCTCTTTGTTGTGGTCAACTCTGCAGTCTCTTCATCATTATAAAATTGTTTGCGGAGAGAGATATTACCGGGAGCAGAGTTTGGGTCAACAAGTAAGGATTCTGATAAGGATTTTCGACCAGATCCATGTTGTTCGATAGCGGAAGCTAAATTAAGTCTTGAGACAGTATCAAAATTACTACTAATAGATGAATTGCTTTGTTGAGCAGATAATCCTTTGGGGGATGAGTTATTATTATTACTATTATCATTCTCGGACAACAAGGTTCCCGCAACTTTGCTCAGAGTTGATCTTCTGATCATCGATGATTCAACCTTTTCGATGATAAGTACCTCAACCTATCGATGAAGTAGGATTTAAAAACATAAAAAAGAGCAATGTTGGCACTCAAACAAATATATTTGAACTCGAGTACCTGGTTTGATGGATCCTTCTTGGTACCACCAAATGCAACAAGGAAATCTTTTTCCTTATGCTGCACAATAACAAGACTAAAACCCTGCAGTCCAGAGAAGAATTGAAGTATAATGTCGTTTTCTGACAAATGAAAAACATGAATTTTCGTATGATAATATGCTAACCAAAAATATACAAAACCAGAATCATTCAAGAATTCGAGCAGATTTTGTCACGGCTTATTCAAACAATTTATGCCCCCACTATTCCTAAAATAAAATACATCCCCTAATTGGCATTACTGTCTTAGATGCTCCAACTTACATTGTGTCCTGACTCCAGTGTCTGTTAATGTTGGAATTTTAGATTTTATGGAAAAACATATTGCACTTCACAGGCTGATTTGGACTCCTCCAAATATGTATAACAGCGAAAATGACAATAACAATGACATAAACATGGGCACACACACAGTAGCACTTGAGTGATGAGCCTACAGTAAAAATACCAAGACAAACCTTGTTGGTAGTGATGGAAGATGGAGGTGATTCAACAGCAACTGACCATGTATACTTCAAAACATCAAATATCAAGGTCTCTGTGGGTCCTGTATAAAGGAGAATTCATGCACGTGCAGTGAAGAGTAACAGTTAGCAGGACAGAAAAACTCTTAGTTTTACTGAGAGAATTATTTTAGAACAAGAAAAGAGCTCAAGACTGATTGACGAAAAATACATAGAAGTTCTCGAATTGGTAGCTTGAGCAGAGCAAGTATACAAAATCAAGAGAGCAATAAGATGACAGTGGGATTAGATACGAGAAAGAGGCCACACACATACTCTTTTTCCTGCTACCACCACCCGTGATGTACCATTTTGTTCCACTTAGTGCTCCACAACAGCCAGCTCTAGGTGATGGCTGAAATCCTCGCACTTTAATTCTTGTCCATACCATCTGAAGGAAACATTAATAGCATGAGTTTAAAATTGCACGCTGCCATTGTTAACATTATAGTTATAGTAGTCATAAAAAGAGAGTTTTCACAGACCGCCTCAAAATCAAGAGAGTACAAGTCGTTCAGGGTCTTAGATTTTGCTGCCCCGCCAAAAACAAATAGCATTTTGTCATTATAAAGAGCAGCAATATGATTTGATCTTGAGCATGGTCTTGTTCCCCTGCACATGAATTTATTCTACTTATATATACGAATCAAGGAATTAATCTTTTGTGCATATTGGAATCAGGAAGTATATAAAGCCATCAGAGATATTTAGAGAATCTCAATCAGTTACAACTTGTAGCTACACAGAGAACTTATGCAGACATTTGTGACCGACTCACGTGCAATGAAGAGGAAGCCATGTTAGAGATTTTAAATCAAACATATGCAGATCATTGAGTTTTCTCCTTTTTGTATCTTCACCTCCAAATAGGATCAGAACAGAGTTCGCCCTAACAACTGTATGGCCACTACGTGCAACCTGCAATTTATATTAGCTTGAGTTAATACATTGAATTTCTACAAATTAATTTTTTCAATAACAAACAGTTTGAAATGATATACAAAATTCAGAAGAATTATATTATAAACTATGTTATGAAGAAGAGAAACAAATGCCTGTCTCAGAAACTATTCACAAATATATTATATTATATGCAAATGTTTATTGCTTTTATTCTCTTGTACACCAAAACAAAACATAAGTCGAAGGACAGGGTGAATGAACCTGCAGTGACCAAATGAAAAGGATTCTCTGTATTGCATAAGAAAATAGATCCCATATATTAGTTTATCGCCAAATGAACTATTATGATGCATTATGTAACTCCCTCCGTTCATTTTTCAGGAAGCATGCGGAGAAGACTTTTTGAAAAAATTAAGATGTAAAATACAGAATATGTGTATATATATGTTTTAGTTTGTGGTACTCTTGGATGCACATTGATGTAATGGAAAAGTATAGCATCATCCTCGAGAAATAGTGGGAGGTTTATTGCTGTTAATCTTTTCAATGTGGAGGAAAATTACCGGAATGTCTCCCTTTGCTTCAATATGTGACCAACATTCTGCTTCCATGTCAAATGCCCATACTGCTTTAGATTAAATGTATTAGGATGTTGGATACAGAGATAAGCTAAAGCAGTTATAAGCATGGCAGACTAGAAAGCGGACAACCTGACATTCTGTCGCTCACAGGTTCAGTTTTTCCTCCGATAAGAAGCACTTTCTTACCCCAAGGGACCTAGAAGACAACCTTCAGTTGTTATTAAACAAAAAAAACAAGGAACAAATTCCAGTCTTGTGCAATATATTGAACATACTAAGTGGGATTCTTCAATAGATCACGCACAAAAGACATTCAGATGCATGGCTCAGAAAATAATCTGACCACAGAAAGTAAGTTTCTTATACTAGAAACATGAGTCGCTAAGTCTACAAAAGTCTTGCTTCCATGGCAGACAATGCGGGCAAACATTACCTTCTTTATGATGAAAGTTCACAGTTAATTAAGGATTTCGAATATGCTGAAGCATTCTTTACACCAAAGTTCTCAGGAAGATGAACACATGCATGCTTGATTATTACAAAGACTTGAGTACACATGATTACTATACACGCAACATATATAAGGATTTTTGAATGTGCTGAAGCATTTGCAGTATTAATGATGGATATATGAAAAGGTGAATATGAAGTTAAGCAAGTCAAACACTTCAAAAGAGTTTATCTACTCAACTGTAGTGATACCAACTCGTCCCAAAAAAAAAAGCAAAAAAGGAGATGCCCTAATAGAACTTCAAAATTTTATTGGTAAACAAGAACAAGTTACAGAACTTGTATTGAGGAATTGAGCAACACAAGTGTAAATTTCAGTAAATCCGAGGTACTGTTCATGCAGAGGTCCAAGAAGATAAATTGTATAATAAAGCATCTGGGAATGTTGTTATACCAATGTGTGGCCTTTGCATGCGGGTATTTTTAGAGGAAGACTATTAGGAGAAAGGTAAAGCTTTGATGAAGAAGGAGTCCAGGAAAATTTCTCAAAACTCAGCACCTGACAAAAATAGAAATGAATTGCAGATTTTATCACTTCACCATAATGCAGAGTTATGCTGCAAATATATATTTTCAAATAAACACAGCAGGCAAAATGTTAACTATCAATTTGCCTGACATATTTATCATACGTGATGAATAAGTAATACTACCACTCCGTCCTCTCCAAAGAGATATGTATTCCTTTTTGGGATGTCCTCTCCAAAGAGAGGCATTTCCCAGAAGGGAAATAATAAAGGGTGTTAAATAGTAATAAGGGTGCAATTAGTACTAATTGCACCTTTATTTTTTGTCCTTTAGGTTACTACAATGTTTTAAAGCTTAACTAAAGATTCCTTAATTTGCGAGCCGAAAAGAAATGTCTCACTTTGGAGAGGATGGAGTGGTACTATTTAATCGAAACATTAACTTAACATTATATATTTCTAAGATAAATAAAACTTCATTGATACCTGGACATCTTCCAGCAAACCATTTGCAGATTCTCCACCAACTATTATTACCTTGTTCCCTATGACTGCCGCTGCATGCTAATGCCAGTATTTTCATAATTATCCATTGTTCTATATGATAATAAATATATTAAAGTTTTTGTTAAATTTAGCTTTCAAAATGAAGGGTCAAAGTATTTCACATTGAACCGAGGTGTAGGTTTCTCTCCACTGATTGAAAGCACCCTCCAATTCTCAGAGCCACCTGAAGTACCATTGTTAAGCTCTGTTCCATTAGATGAAGAATGGAAAATTAGATCATCAGCTTCGTTACTTGCGGTTGCAACACCTTCCCCCTACCACGACAGAAGACCTCCAAATGAGCAGTGAATCTAATGGAAGCATTGAATTGAACATATCAAATCCTTACATTGGCACTATTAAATCGCTTTGTGGGCCTAATTGGACTTCTCGTCCCCTGTGCAGTATCAGGGAGTTGAACTTTTAATCTGATGGGAACACAAAAAGAATATGAAGAATAATGCCAATCATAAAGTATAGTAGGAGTAACAATATGTCACAAAGAAAAGGCAGACTGTATGCCAACCAATTTAGCTTACAACAGAACACTTGCTATCCTATATCATAATAAACATTGGCTCGATGTGTAAATTTTTTCTAATGTTTCTATGTAAGCACAAAAGATCATCACATACGATGGAGTAACCTATCAAGCACCTAAAATTAATTATCTGGCCTACTATTACAAAGAAGTTTATAGGCCTTCATGCTACCCAGCGTTGTTCATGAAGAGAGAGAAAACGGAGGATTTTTCAACTAAATGGTAAGCAATTTTCTTAATCACAAAAGACAGTAGTTTGCAATACTATAAAAATGATCTAAATTTCCAAAAAATTGAAAAGAAATAACTCGCACTCGAAGGTTCTAAGCTTCCACCTCTCCAACTGTTCTCTTTTCACATAAAGCAACAACAAAAAAAAGAACTACTACGCACACAGGCACACCACAATATAACGCATAAGGTCACCTTCCAAGCTTCATTCTTCTTCTCGAAAATCCAAACATGTTTCCCGGAACTTTTAGAGCTTAAATGCTGATCACGCCTGCCTGCGAGAGAATAAACCAAAATGAAAGCCACATTATCTCATGAACTTCGATACGCAACGCACATCAAACTGTATCTACATACGTTTACATACACCCGCGCACCTCAAATCGAGTTTAGGGCTAGAGCAAAGAAAAAATGCAGAATAAGAAGATGAGATATGTGTGCTGTGCTGCTCTTTATCCTCAATGTACGGCGTGGTATGAGGAGTGTATAGATACGGAAAGTGTAAGTAATGGTGATGGTAATGGTAGCTGAGCGCTGCAGTAATTAATTACTAAAAATGAATGAAAGAGTGACAGCCAAAGTGCGTAGGGTAGCTGAGGTGAGGAGTTGAGGATAACATGCGCCGAGGGGAGGGCGGAGTCGACGTGTCACGTACGGTTTCCTTGCGTGCAGTTCGATGCATTTCATGATCTATTAGTAATAGTAGTAACTACTAACTAGCTTTCTTCTTTTTCTCTCGGGAACTTTTTGGTACCCAAAAGGTTAAATCATTACAAAAGGATAAAAAGGTTCTAACCTACTATTCCTTTGTTTCATATTACTTGGACTATTATATTATTCATGTCTCCTTTGCACATTGTTTTTGAGCATGTGTATTAAAAAATAATTTGTTGCGTGTAAAGTGGTGGAGTTTAATAAAATAGAGTAATTTTTTAAAAGTAAAATGTTTTCTTTTTTGGAAACGAGTCATTATTATTGGACAACTCAATATAGTAAACGTGCTATGAATAATGGGACGGAGGGAGTACTACATAATTCTTATTATGCCTCATTTTCATGTTAATTACTACTACTATTTTTGTCCCATTAAAAGTGGCCACGTTTGACCAAAAAACTTTCACAAATTTGGTCAAACGTTGTCACTTTTAGTGGGAGGGAGGAAGTATTTATTAAGTATTTAAGTTTCTACAGTTCTATAAAGTTAAATAATATTCTCTCCATCACACTAAGTTTGACACACTTTTCTTATTGGGACGTCTCATTAAGTTTGACACATTCCAAAAATAGTACTCCCTCCGTTCCACTAAGCATGACACCTCATTAATAAAAGTTATACCTTTAAAAAAGTGTGGATCCTACCACCTTTATCACTCTTACACTACTTTATACATTCTTCTTAATAACCGTGTCGGAAAAAAAATATCAAACTTAATGGTACCAAGTGAGTACAAGCTAATAAAGAAAGTTATATTATTTCAAGCAGTAACCTTCCATCGTCACTAAACTAACCAATCACACCAAATTATTAGTATTTTGTCTCAATTGTTGTGCAAGTTTCAATTACCAATATGAATTGTAAAATATACTCCCTCCGTCCACGAATGTTTGTTACGTTTTGCCATTTTAGTCCGTCCACCAATGCTTGTTACGTTTGACTTTCTATTTTTGGACACACATTTTTTCTCCCTTTTACCCTTATAATTTTCATTATTTACCCATTTGTCATTAATGGGCCCACATATTTTTTAACTAAACTAAAATTACCCAACCCAATTAAAACTCTAACAGCCCAATTAAAACATTAACAGCCCATTACTTAACCCTAATTATTCTACACTTAACCTAATCCATGACATTTTGAAACACACTCCACGCTACACACTTTTTTTGGAAACATCTCTCATTTATCTCTATCTCTCTCTCTCGTTCTTGCAGCCTAATCCTAGAAACATTCCTTTCTTCTCCAACCTTCGCGATGGGTGATTCTCAATCGCCACCCCGTGTTTTGCCCTACGAACCTTCATATGATTTCACTCCCGCTACCTCTACCCAATCTGTATATCTCGAATCATGGAAGAAACCCTCCTATCTCTTTGGTGAATCGGATACTATGGTGGAAGAAACACCTCTACCCAACTCATCCATTGAATGTCGTGGTGGATGAAACCCTAGATCCAGAAGTTATGGCTGGGAAATGTGACTGGTCGGAGGAGAAGAATGAATGGTTCAGGAAATTGGTTGTGATATGGTTTCCCATGGTTGTCCCATTCTTGTTTGGTAATGAGAAAGGTAAAAAATTTTGAGGTTTGTTGCTTCTATTTTGGGCGTAGTTGGCCTGTGCTCTTGATTTGTGATCTGATTTGGGCGTAGTTGGCCTTTGATCTTGATTTGTGATGTGCTGAGGGTGTAGTTGGCCAGTGTTATGTGATGGCGTAGTTGGCCTTTGATTTCTTGGCTTGTTGACTCCTGCATGTGATCTCTAGCATGTGATCTGATTTATGATATGGTTCTTTATTTGTGATCTTGAGAACCCTGTGAAGATCTGATTTTGAGGGTATCATATGAGATCTATTTTTACAATGGTTCTTGATCTGTGATCTTGAGAGCCCTGTGATCTGTTCTTGTTCTATTGTGATCTGTGATGTGCAGTATACTACACTTGTTCTGCCCTGTGATGCTTTTTTTGCTGAGGGTTTCTACTATATGAAACCCATAGAGCTCATTTTTAAGCTTCCACTACATTTTTTGATTTGCATTGTGTTTTTGTGCAAGGTGATTTTGCTGATAGTATATGTTAAAAGCACCCTGTGATGAAGTGATTCTGAGGGTGACATATGCTAAATGCATGATATACCTTCATACACTCCGCATTTGCTTAACAAAAAGTGTAGTTTTTGGAGGTTGATTATGTGGCTCTTTTGTGTATTTTTGTGCAAGGTGATTAAGTCTATGATGTAATAAGATAAAAACTGAGACTTGAATAAGTGTTTACATGTTAAGTAACTACTAGCAATTAAGTTAGTTGTTTATCTTGTAAACTAACTCCAAAAATACCCTAGGCATCAACCTTGACCTTCAAAAACTATCTGCAACCCACCCATTGAGCTTGAATAACTGTCTGCCACCCATTGAGCTTCAAAAAACTGTCTGTCAGCCACAAAACATTATCTGCCACCCTAACTTCCACCTTATATACCAAAAGTTGTCTGCACACTATCAATGTTGTAACTTGCATCACCATTGTTATCTGCCAACTGTATGAACCCCAAACAATCTCTTATCAGTTCTTTATCCACCCATAAACATTGAGGCAGTGTTCCTGCTCTAATTAGTCTACCCTTTCCCATGTGTGGTATCTTGTAGTTGTTGCACCCCTTGGCCTTCAATCTCTGTGTAGCAGCCTTGAAGTGTTAGGAATACATTGTTTAATGTTGTTGCTGTCAGCTCTTCAAAAGCTTCTTGAACATTCTTTATGAGATCATCAACACCAGTGCATACTTTATCATCTTGTATACTTTGAATGACTCTGAAAAATCCTAGGTCATTTACATTGCAATCAGGTGAGTTAGGTGGCTGACATAACAAGTCTATATTGAAGCCATCTGACTTTGTTGCTCTCATAAAGTCTTTATCAATAGGTGCTATATGAGGCTTTGCATTATCCTGTTGAAGGATGATATGCTTGGCTGCATTTGTTGGCCATTTGGCTTTGATTGAGGGTATAATCTGCAAAATGAATGGTGTTGTGTTATTTCTGATATGATGTGCAGTATACTACACTTGGTTAACCCTATGATGATTTTTTGCTGAGGGTATATGTGATAATGTGAACTGTGATCTGTTATATGGTGCATGTGATCTGCCATGTGATCTGCCCTTTGCTTGGTTAACTATTTGTATGTCAAAAGCAACCACTGTGAGTTTCAAACTCACAGTTTAGGAGGTTAATTGCTTAATTTGCCCCGTGCTTGTGTAATTTATGCTATGATGTGCAGTATACTACACTTGTTCTGCCCTATGATGATTTTTTGGTGATGGTATATGTGAAAAGCAACCACTGTGAGTTGTAAACTCACAGTTTAGGAGGCTATTACATATTCTATTGTGCAATAAACATGTGCTTGGTGATCCCTATGATGATTTTTTGCTGAGGGTATTTATTGTGCAATGAGATTGATACTTTATTTATGATGCAGTCCTTGATGACATCCTTTGTTATGGATTGAATTGACTTTGTCTCCATTGTGCCCTTCCTTCTATTCTTTGAGTTCCTTTTTGCAGCTTCCATAGTTGTGAATGGGAAAATTCCATATTTCCCATCAAACAAGATTGCACCATCATTTGCAATATGTGGCCTACTAACTGCACACATAAACATCACCTTGGTAATAAACCTTTTTGACTTGCAACTTCTGTATGGTTGTATCTCGTTGGGCAACAAGTAATATCTGTCACTAGTCTTGCTCATATAGAACCACTTCTCATCTATATGAACTATGTTATGTATCCTTCCGTATTTCACATCTTCACAGCTCATGCTTGTATCAAGGTGACTCAAACTCCACCTCATTCTAGCAATCTTGTTTTGCACAGTTAGTGTAGGCTTAATTGCATTTGTGTGGGGTTTTAACTGTTTGTCTTTCACCCAGTTTCCTACTAAGCTCTTGCTTACACCTAACTTAGTAACCATCTTCCTAATTGAGGATCTCTCAAGGAAAGTAAGTGCCCTAACTGCTTCACTATCTATATTCATTTTATCAGAATGCTTACATCCAACATGTTTTGATTGCAGGTTCACAGGTTGATGAAGTTGAAGCTGACTGTTCATCTCCTTCCAACGCCTCCATATAGTTTGTCTACTTAGCTTGAAGACTGCTTGAGCTTCTGTTAAAGCCCCACGCCTCAAGCTGCTGCCTTGCATTTGCATCATAAACCACTGCTCCAACTTCTTCCTTTCTTCATCATTCAACTTTTGACTCTTCCTGCTCACTTCTGCCATGCTGCTTTAATTTTTGCTAACAGAATCAGCTTGTGCAAATGTATTTAAGGAGCATTTATGTTTGGTATTTATAGATGATTAGTGTAGTTTGAATTCAATGTTGGAGCCCTTTTTGGTAGGATAAAAACAATAGGTATTTCCCTTCATAATTTTTGGATCACATCAACAATTGGTTTCCTCTCTTATTTAATGAATGATCTCTTTTTTTAAGTTTAATGCATTTGCTATTGTGCTTTAACGTTTTTTAAACTTTATGTGCATTAAATTCTGTATTTAATTGTTCTAATTTTACAAATTAATTAATGATTGTTTAATTAATGGTTGTTTAATTTTGTTTAATGCCGTAGCTAAAATTAATGAATTGTTTAATTAATGATTGTTTAATTAATTAATGATTCTTTAATTAATGGATTTTAACGATTGTTTAATGTAGTAGGTGGGAAGAATAAAATTAATGAATTTAATTATTCAGATTAATAAACATAAAATTAATTAAACTCAAACAAAATTAAAGTGGGACCCAATCTCCACTTACTTTATTACACATTAATTTTTTCCTTAATTATTCTCAAACAAAACAAAAGTGGGCCCCTTTCTCCACTATCTACAATTCTTACACACTTTTCTACTTAAGGTCAAAGTATACATTAAAACGCGCGCCGGATCAAACCGTAACCAACATTCGTGAACGGAGGGAGTATAATGTTTCATTTAAATCTCAAGCTTCAAATTCCTAATGTATACGTGTACAATTTTTACCAATTACTCCCTCCGTCCCCTATTAATAAGTGTCCCCAAATACCAAAATTCAATTATCAAGAAAACAAGTTAAATTACACTTTTTACCCCTAATCATTGCATTAAAAATATAAAAAGTAAAAATATTCAAATGATTACAAGGGTAAAATAGAAACTTTAATACTATTTTACTCTTGGAAATTGAAATGGGACATTTATTAGCGGACAAATTTTTTCCCCTTATAGAACACTTATTAGGGGACAGAGGGAGTACTTTTTAAGAAGGGTGACTGATAATTGAGAGTTGTTTTAGTTAGAATCCGGCAACTGCAATCAACAACACATTAACCGGGTCCGATTTCTAAAACAAAACTCGATTGAGTGATATTTTCAAGCTCAAATTTGATAAAAAGTTTCTCCAAATTATAAAAGTCATCAAAGCACAAAACTTGACTTGTTAAAATGGAATAACACGTTATTTAAACTTCAATTTACCAAAAACTCGTCTAATAATTTCGGTTTACAAGCATATATTCCCAAAACATAAATTAGAATTGCATCACTTCCAGGTCATAAAATATGAAAACTTGATATACATTCCTATTTAGCATGTTCTTACTGTCTTTCATCCTTAGACTGCCAATGCTTATGAATTGTGATGATAAGTCTATATACTTAATTTTATTATATATTTCCCATCTCCAACGATAGACACTCGGTTTATATTTGGGCATTGTACGAACAAAGTTCCTAATTTTTACTCTAAGTGGTGCAATAATTAAAGTCTTTCTTGGGCACATTTGGCGATTTTATGTCTAATTCGTTTTAAATAATTAAAAGCTGGCTACCATTAAAAAAAAAAAAAACTCAACACAATATAATTTAAACTTAAGTTAATGAATAATGTAAAAACAAAGTTTCAGAGGCCAAATTTCAACAGAACAAAACTTAATAATTCACAAATCAAAGTCATTTAAGTAGAGAGAAAGAAAACCATTTCATTTGTAATTAATATAATTTTTCATGTGGCTGTGTAACTGAAATATATTTTATTTTAAATGAATTTAGTATACAAGTGGACTAACATGTTGCATTTTTTATGTCGCTTCAATTTTCTGTGTGAGTTGAACTAATATGTTAAAATGAAATTTCTTTAAGTATATGTTTAATATAAAATCTGACCAGAATTCATGTATTTGTATTTAATTTGATTTGCCCATTATTAATAATATCCCCGACTTATATCAATAATGTATAAACATGCATACAATCACTAGAAATAGATAATCCAATGACCAAATACCTTTAGTTTGTTTTGTGCACACGACATGACTAAATTATAAAACCAACACCTACAAACATTATAGTTTAATTTAAGTAATTATAAAAAAGAAAAGAGAACTAGATCCACCCATATGGCTTTGACGACCAGACTGCATATGCTGGATTTAGTAATAGTTACAAACTAACAAGTACTCCCTCTGTCCCACTAAATTAGACCCATTTGTATTAAAATAATACACTCATCTACTTTTCAAATGGGTCTAATTTAGTGGGACGGAGGGAGTAATAAGAAGAGAAATATACGAACATAGAGAATATTCTCTATAAGAATTTGTGAAGGTATAATTGGAAAAAATTGGAGGCATGAAACTGGAGAGAGATAATTGACCGTTGGTTGTCGCAGAGCCTGTTGGGTGATGGGTGAAGGTCGATGTGCATTTATTGCGGGGATTGCTAATGGGGCCCACTTAACTTATATCGGAAAGTGTGAAAAGCCTGACCGAATCTAGTTCTAGATTTCCGACACGTGTCAACATCCTAACACCAAGACAAGCTATAAGTTGTACACATATTGCGACTATTAATTTTTTGGGCTTTTTAAAACGGACTGGGCTGGACACCATATATTACATAAGCAGCCCACTTTAACGGCCTAACTTTGTGAGTTGACCATAACTGTAACAAACAGCTTTTGGTCAATTGGAAATTGGAAATGCATGCAATAATTCTTGGTCAGATGTAAATTAAGTCTTTCAAATATCTCAATAACAACCCTATACTCTAATTTATAGCAACTTCGGTACTTCCAACTTTTCTGACGAACTTAATAGATTTGGATATTGGGTTTCAACTTTATCGTTCCCGACTACCCAGATAGTCCATAAAGTTTAGGACCAGAATTTAATATCGGGACTTGGAACTTTTTCGGTCTCAATTTGAGTCTCGGCGGGCTTCGAGACACTGAGTCCCGAATTTGGGTAAAAATATCTTACCATATACTACTTCTATTTCACCTTTCCTTTTTCATTTGTTCACTTATAAGTGGTCACTTTCTTATTTGGGTAAAAATATTACTCTTCACTTTAAGTTGGTCAATACTTTTACACACTCAACTACTGTTGGAAAGTGGACTCCAGCACATGGGTCCTCCATATATCGTACCTGAGAGAGCTTATGGGAGTGCGGCCTACCTCAGTCGAAAAGGACCTGTACTACCATTGTTGACGAGAAGTTAAAGGAATTGATTAGTACTACTCATACCAATATGGTGCATCATCTTTTCAGGTGATCCATTAGTAGAAACTCCAAGGTACATGGTGCATCATCTTTTCAGGTGACCCCTTAGTAGAAATTCCAAGGTTAAACGTGTTTGGCTTGAAATAATACTATGATCGGTGACCTACTGGGAAGTGTCCTGGGTCAGCCTGTCAACGAGGACAAAGTAAATTAGGAAAGAAAGTATTGGTGTGTGTAACCATTACGTTAATTCTGATGGGCGCTCCTAATCCAACAACTACCACTTTAATCTTCGTGCCAGAAAAGAAAATTGACACATTAAAAAAAACAGAGGAAGGAGTATATTATTTGAGGGTAGTTCTGTAATTTTAAACAGAATATCTTGCCCAATTGAATTTCGCCTTGTATGTACGGACAATGTTTTCGTTGTAGCTAGTTTGGAACGAGAGCTATATAGCTAGTGTGGGTCATTCATGTCGTTACTAGAAACATTCATTTTTGAGTTTTAAGTGTCGACAACCTTAATATCGTGTGACACCACTTTCTAGACCTTCGAGAAAGATTTGAGGTACCTGTCATAGGTAATTAACCACCTCTGCTCATAGGTAAAATCACCTTCCTTTTAATTTATAGTATCTCTAGTCATACGTAACCAGATTAATTAATTACAACAAGAATCATGGTTCCATGGTTCCATGCATGCGCGTTTGTTGGCCTAGTAATAATGAGGTTAATATTCAAGGTTAAGATCTTGGAAAAATTAAATTTTCTGTGACGTGGCCATATAATTTAATAATAATAGTAAAAAAGTAAAAAGGAAAAGATTCACGGTCCCCTACTACGCTCAATACATAATAATGTTATACATAAAAGTAAAATTTTATTATTTTTGACATATATAAAGATTCTGTTCATATATACTTTGTCTTTTTTTCATGTCGCTGAGATATCATGCATAAAATTTTATATACTTTGTACACATGATGGCTATAGTGAAAATACCAAGGAAATGAATTATTACAACTCGCTCAATATATATCATATATAGTGCCACTTCAATACAAAAAGGTCGAAGCTAGCTACACACAATTATATATGTTAACTATATGTAATTTGGAAAACTCGAAGCACAAAAGGCCTCACACTACTCTCTATACACTTTACTAATTACTCAATAACTCGATCGACTCTTGGAACTAGACCTTAATTATAGAACACAACCATATTATTATTACTATTAAGTATTTATTATAGTGGTCATATATATATATATAAATGTATGATAGTATGAGGTCACACCCATAAAGCACCGGCCCTTTTGAGCATGGGCTTCAAGGACCTATTGAGGTGGAGGCTCATGATCTCATTCTCTCCACCAATAAAATTGCCGCCTATGAACACCGCCGGCACGCTCTGGTTGCACCCCATCCGACTTAGCGCTTGCTCGATTTCCTGCCCCCACGCCATCTCATCCAGCTCGTAAATCGTAGGATTAACACCAAAATCATAGAACAAGGTTTTGATAGTGTGGCTCATGCAACATTGCGTCTTGCTAAAGATCACAATCGGCTTCTCGGACACCAATTTGTTCACTCTCTCCATTGATGCAAGTTATGAATGATTTGAGTGTAAGAGTTTCGAGAATAAACGTGTAAGAAAATGTATTCGTATGTATGTGTAAGAGGAAAGTTTGTTTCGATGTGATGAATATGTGGAGTATGGGAGATATATATATAGGGAAGTTTTTCGGGGTAAAATGGGAATATTTGATCTCTAGCTCTCTTGGACAACATTGGATTGGATGGATTGAGAATTCAAGGTTTTGATATGGGATATTACTAATTTATTTTCTTTTCCCAAAAATGAGAGTGATTGATGTGGCATAGTCAATAAAATAAAGAAAGAGAAAAAAGTAGCACACGGTGACGAATCTATGCATACGAAAGAACGTGTCCTTTGTACGGGTACGTAATTTATACCACCATGAATTGAAATGTTAATTTTAAGGATTAGAATATGTCTTGTGATGCCCACAATTTACTAAAAGATATTCCCATTAAATAATTGCAAGTGTCAATTTTTATCACATGTGATGATGATCTAAGAATATTTTGCATTTGTGATTAGTCAATATATAATGTTATACGATTTTATCATCAATCTAATCTACTTTATTTAGTTTAATTTACTTTTCTTTGAAATGATTTTGTGCTAATATTCTAATTTCAGTTTCTTGTTTTAATTCCTTCAAATTAATATTATTTTTGTAGAAATTAATATTTAGAGAGCATATATATATATATATATATATATATATATATATTAGCTAGGTGGTCCAATTTAATTCTATACGTGGTGGTATGTTTCATGGAGGCATATATCTTGATTGGAGAAGGAAATTGAAGTTGCATTTATCCATTTGGGACCTCTTCCTTTTTCACTCTAAAACAAAGATTCTAGCTACACACATATCATATACATACATTTGGGGTTCGATAGATTTATATATTATGTATGTCTATATATCCACTTTAATTGCCTTTTTCATTTTGCATATTATATATGTTTTGTGAGCTCATTGGCTTCTAGAATTTTCGTACAACGAATTAATTCCCCAAATCATTTTCACATTGGATTTGCAAATGTGATTAATTTGAGATCACATATGATATCCATCCCATGCGTAAAAACTTAGACCTCTTATACAATTAGATATATAATTGCACAGAACATTATAGTACTCCTATGGATTTAGCCTAATTAAATGGACGTATATATACTGCCTTGACCACACGTACTAGAGCTCAATGTGGGCACATTAATTTTGATCCTTTTCTTTGTGAAACTTAAAAATAAAAAAGCATCAACCTAGCTTTGTCTTTCATAGCTTGTCGTCACAATCTACTGCTACTCTGTCGAAAATAAACCACGTTTACAATGTAAATGTGTGCATGCTAGCTATATTATACAATAACAGGTAAACATGCATGTTGAATCCTCTATTTTCAACCATGTTTGTATTTATATTTAGACATTTGTGTTTTTCATTAATTCGTAATTATATAACCACTATTATTATAATAATTATTATTTTTATATGCTCTACAAGAAAATGGCTTTTTATCTTATAAATTTACACAGGTAATAGACAGTCTTTTAATTAATTTGAATTTCTCCCAAATGATCAATTTCATCCAGAATTAATCCGAGCTAGAGGCCATAATAATGAACATGGGCATAATTTTTTCTTAATTAATTAAATCTAAAAACTAGTTAAGTATTATATTCCAGAGACTTTATAAGAAGAGAATATAATAAGGTAAAGGGAGAATTGAAGTAGAAGAGCAAGCTAAGTGTCCATATGTAAGTGGCCGTCCCTAAAATGTCCCAAAGGACAAGAGATCTAGACGTCTTGGACGCTTCCTTTCCTTAACCTATATATATATATATATATATATACAATACTGTTGCTCTAATACTTATCGTCGCAATTTCTCAAAATATATATATATATATATATATATACATGATACACAAGTGTACATGTGTGTGTGGAGAATGTCAACTTTTGTAAGTAGAGAGAATGGACGCGCGAGTGCGGTTCTCAGCATCCCATCCCATCCCATGCACACTCATTATCACCCTTTTTATTGCTCGCTCACTATAGCCTACCAATAACTATGGGAAATATTTATAAGTGTTTTAATTCAAATTTCAAAATCTCTTGTGAAAGATGTAATAAGTTTAAAACTAAAGTCTTAGTCTTATTTTAAAAATCACATGTTAAAGAGTTCAGTTTACAGGTACAAACTGAAGACACAAGACTAAAGACTGAAGTCAGTAACTGAAGTTACATCTTACAATTCAGTTTATGTCCCAAAACTGAAGGACCATGTCGCTCTAATTATGGCCTGAAGTTTTGCAGTTGAAGCCAACTTGAAGCAAAGGTTCATTGCCACTGAAATTCACTCTAAAGCTCTGCATCTAAAGTCATATCTGAAGATTCTTCACTGAGTTACAAGCTACTCTATAGGAGTTACCACTTTGGGAAAAGATCTCAGTAGGTGAAACTGAATCTTGTTGCAAACACCAAAAATGGCAAAAAGGACCACGACTCCAACGAGAAGAATTCAAATAGTACCCTATCTCACAACGGATACATTCTATGTGAGACCTATATATATCCCGCTTATTCAAACACTTCAAGACACTGGTTATCCTGCATTCAAACACACAATCGCTATCTCGTTCTCAACTTTCACAGCTCTCAAGTTCAAGAACACTCAAGGCTTTCAGATTTATATTTCTAAGTGTTCTTAAGTAGCGATTCTATTTGTAACCGAAGAGTGATCTGACTTTTCTTGTCCATCTAATCCTTAAGGATTGATCACTGTAAGACAATCTCCATTAACTTGGAAACCCTCGATTAACATCCAGAACTCGTGGACGTATGAGTTTTTATCTCCGAATCACGCAAACCAAACCTTCGTGTTCTCTCTATTTCATTCAGTATTTCTATATTTTATTATCATATTGCATACTGAATATTGATTAAAAGAAAAGTGAACTTAAGGCATTAAGTTTTTCTGAACAAACGAGTAAAATTTAAAACCACCACTTCTGCACGTACACTTAAGATATTAGTCCATCAGTCCAACACTAAGTGTAGACTGAAAGATTGCTATCTAAAGTATCAACTCTCACGGAAGCTACATCCCTTCAGTTCAGGAGCTCACTAAAGCTTTTAACTTACAAAATCAAAAACTGGTGTATTCCCTCCCCCCGTACACTCAATATACTCATTTCGGGACCAACACACTATTTTCTTTTAATATCCATTTTTTCAATTTATTCTTTTCCATTTTATATTTCCTCCTTTAATTTTACATATTAATCTTCTGATGTAATATAGTTGGCGAATTAAAAGAAATTAGCTAGAGAATACATATAATTACAAACCCACGTGCTTAATTAATATTCAAATGGAACCTTTAATTGCATCGGATATTAATTGATCTTCATATTCTATATTGTAAGTGTCACTAGTTTGCTAGCTTTTACATGATTCTCGTTTCCGTTCACACACACATGTATATAGATAAGTTTGTGGAAAAATCAAATAGTATTCATTTTGTACATGTTAATTATAATTAAATTTAGGATGTATATTTCATTAAAATGGATGGTTTAGATTTATTGTTTTAGTTTATAAATTAAAATATTGATAATATATTAATCCATCCGTTTCATTATAAATTAAATTGAAATATAATTATTATTCTATTATTACTTTAATCATTCTAATTTATGACTTACAATTATAAACAGTTAATTAAAGAATAAAAAATGTTAACATGAAATAAAAGATGCTTAAATGTGAGAATAATCAATACTAAATATGTGCAAATGAGAAAAATACAAATAGAATATTTGAAAATGATTTATATTGATAAAATCTATATTTAACTAGCTCCATAATTAATTATAGGACATATGTCACCCTACAAATTATAAAATTAATGATTCATATTTAATTCGAGTTAATAAGTAGATAATTAATTCTAATCATCCCTACATAAATTTCATTTGTACATAATATATATATATATATATATATATATTAACCAATAAAATTAAAAAAAATATACAAATCATGTTTTAAATTAAATATCATATAAGATGGTTGACAAAATTGGATAATACAGGCATTTAATTTAAACTGATTAGTATTTGGTATTTTTTTGGATTTGTTATATAAAAATAGTTAGTATAAGGATTAAACGGTAATGTAAGTATAAACATGATTTGTGGATGATACGTTGTTGGGATATTTTATAATGTTTTGATTTGGTTCCAAAACTTGATTTGTGTAGCGCAAGTCTGAAGGACCAGGCCTGAAAATTCAAACCTCAAGGGCAAGCGTGAACGTCAGCTTGAAGTCTGTCCTGAAGGTCCTGCCCTGAAGTCAGCCTGAAGGACCAGCTCTGAAGTATGTCCTGAAAGACCTGAAGTATGTCCTGAAGGACCAGTCCTGAAGTCTGTCCTGAAGGTCCAGTCCTAAAGTCCAGCCTGAAGGTCCTATCCTGAAGGTGCAACCTGAAGTTTATGTCCTGAAGTTCAGTCTGAAGGTCATAGCCTGAAGGTCCAACCTGAAGCTTCTGTCCTGAAGTCAAACCTGAAAATCTAGTTTGAATGTCCAAACCTAAAGGTCAATACTTAAGTTATGGAAAACTGCAGATTGCAGAATTTGTCTAAAAGAACATATACCAAAAATAGAAAAAAGGACGACGACTTCAACGGGAAGAATTCAACAGTTAGATATGATTCAAAATTCAAACGGCTACACACAACGGCTAGTTCACATTTACATCAACTATAAATAAAGAGCATTTCTCACTTGAAGAACCAAAAGGAAGATTCAAGAATTACAAGAAATCTACTTATACTCAAGCTCAAAGTTTTATTCACTGAAACACTCATTTCTCAAGTGTTTTAAAGTTAGAGTTGTTATATTTTTCTCGTGTATTCTAAGCCAAACTATTTCCATATCTAGAGCTTAGAAATCGAGCAAGTTGTCATATATTTTGTATTCATTGTAAAAACTTGTTCGATAAAAAGAGCACTTAGTTTTCAAATTGAAAGTTTGATTTTAAATGATTTTTTTATAAAAACGAGTTTACCACCAAATTCCGCATTTCAAAATTTTCATTTATTCGTTACGGACCAACATATCTACAAAATTTTAGTATAACATGCGAGTTTGGATCCAAAATTTTGTCTGATCTCATGATGATCGACTCTGTCGTCGTATTACACAAGACATCCATAATCAACGAAAATGCTTCCCAACTCATAGAAAATGACAGAAAAGGGAAGAAAAATGAAAAAGGAGAGAGGGAACATCTGAAGATGCCTAGCTCTTTGCATAGAAATAGAGATGTATGTTTTGATTTTCGAGAAAGATAATGTTTAATTTGAGTAGTGGATAAGAAACTACTACGTACATACCTATCTATATAAATTTGCTTTATATATGCCACTTGAAAATTAAATTCTGAAATAGACTTGTGCATACTCAACATTTGTATGCATGCATGCATCAATATATTCATGTTCCTGATTTTATTGAATTATTCTTACCAAATTAAATCTTGTTGAAGATTTTTCTGAATTAAATGATTCTTTTTGTTGAGATCGAAATCAAATCATATATACTTTTCGCCTAGCTAACTATCTTTCTGAATCGTACTTGGAGCATGGCCTATCTTTGTCGTTTGCTCATCTATTTCGATCATCAAAATCTATTAAATTTAAATTATCTAGACGTGGAATTAACATGCGTAACGTAAAATTTGTGAAAGTTAGAAGTCAAATCAAATTTATTAATTAATATATATGTATGATAATATTATAGAGAGTTCTTAGAATCTTACAATAATTACTTTTCATGAAAATCGGCCCGACCAGATCATTAATGTTCTCAATGATAAGATGCACCAATAATAAATTAATTACGAATTAAGGTCAAATTAATTTCTTCAAACATATATATTATATACTATATACACATATATATGAGAGTGAGACTGTGTCCCAATATGCTTTTTCCAGTCATCTTGAGCATAATGTTGTTTATAGTTATCACAAAACAAGCCAAATACGTGTCAAAATAAGATTTGTACTTTATCCAATTCTTTTGAAGTGTTTCATTTTATTAAATTGCACATACTAAAAAAATAAATAAACCTACTTTTATATATTATTTTATTAAATATCATAATAAATGTATGTATATAATTAATATAACAACTTAAATAGATATAATTAATAAAGGTAAAAATTGAAAGTAATTTGTCGTATAGCTAGGAACAAGAAAGAGGTTATATATAACACTTAAAAGATATGAGGGAATATAAATTTTGCCCTAGTGGTAGAACGATTATTTTTTGAGGTTAAATATATATTTTAAATTAGATCGATCTATCATATATAACGCTTATATATTTTAATATTATTGTTTTTACTGAAACATAAAATCTTAACAGTTGGGTTGAGAATGATCAAGTTAAAGAATCTTGTTATAAGTTCGTTAATAAGATTTTAATTAAAACAAAATTGATTGATTCAACTTTCTTAAATAATTTTTAAAGAGAAATTAATGTCGATTCAAATTTGATAAGGTCGGCACGTTGCAAATAATTAGCTTTCTAAATGTAAGGTTTCATATGCAGTGCATCAAGTAATATGTATAATTAGGTAACGTTGAATTTGAGTACGTAATAAGATAGATTGAGAAAATATATAATTGAGTATTAGGAAAAAATTGTTAAAGTAATTCAAATTAAATATTCTATCATTAATATATCAAAATAATTAAATACTAAATTAATTAAAATTAATTTTATTTAAAAGTGTATCTCAACCCAACAGTTATGTTGTAACCATAATGGATACAACAAGTCAGATTCTTCACTCTACTAAAATACAATCGACAGAAAATCAACAAGATTCAAACTCTCTCAAAGATAGAATGAATATAGAAAACTATCTCAAAAGGCTTTTTATGAAAAATCTATGAAAAAAGTCACGCACAATATATGTATTGCTTTCTCTATTTATAAGCTCTAGCTTCCTCCTTTTTCTCTTTTAGGTTGGTACATGAGAAGTGGTGTTAGTGGCTAGTGCGATATTTCAGGGCCTTCATGTTTGACTTGGTCTTCTCTTCAACCGCTTCCTAGATTCACTCTACACTTATGTAGACATGTCTTGTTGACTCAAACGCGGATATTTCTCAACAGAAAAAGGACTCCGTCTTATTCGCACTTTTTGTTGCTCATGAGTCCAAGTTGTCTGATAGGTGCCACGACAACGGATTTCTCGGAACAGAAAATCTGTCATCTCTATTATCTTAACGCATCTCCTGATATTTCTCAACTGCTCTCCAAAGTGTGCCTAAATAAACTCCACGTGTTGACTCGGTATGCCTCCTGATATTTCGCAACAAACATTCAAATGCATGTGAGTAAAGATAGGAGCTTAAGGTTTGTTGCCACAACACTGCTCCTTATTTTTCTCAATTGTTCTCCACTTGCATCTCAACAAACTCCGCGTATTGTGCCAACACAATCCACGACATGAACTCAATCACTAGTTGTACATCATACAAGAACATCCATATCATCGTGCCTAAAGATCATTCATGTCATCGTTTCTACAAAATACATATGAAGAAAGCAAAAAACCAATATTAAGAGAACATGTGATACAATAGTTATTAATAGAGTTATATTAACTCTATCATTAATTATTAATCAATCGTATCTAAACTAATTAATGAATAAATCTCTGCAAACGTCAATTCATAACTCATTGTTGTTCAATTAATTAACTGTGGTTCAATTAAACTGGGGGTATTTAAGTTTTGTAACTATATAAAATAAATTCTATTAATCAATAATAAACCCGTGGATATAGATTACCAAACCTAATTGTGAGTTTATTAGGTACTATCGTAATCAACTTATAATTATGGAATATTAATAAACCTTAAGAATCATGACTTAATAATTTAAGTTAGAATTTAAGATTTTATAATTAAAACTTAATTAAAGTGCCCTAGCTATATATGGGTCAAAAGTAATTAGGTTTTGGTTGTCTGTAGTCGCATGGAAAGACGTATAGATTATGCAATTCTACTCATGCAATATTCTTTCACCAATTGAACTATAGAAATAGAAAAAGAAAAGAATTAACTATATGCATTTAAACGTCGCAATTAATAAGTCAAAATCTATAAATTATTAATGGGCGATAAATATTGAAGCACTCTTGGAGTACTAAATATTACGTAAAAGTTAAAACTAACTCTCTCTCTCTCTCTCGCTCTCTCCATATATACACACATATATATTCATGATGCAAATGACATCAGATTCTCTTCTAGATAATAGGAGTATAATTTATAGACAATGTACGAGTCAATTAATTAGTTGCATATAATCTGGATTCTGGATTATCTCTCGTGTTATATATATACAACTTTGATTAAATCAGCACGTTTTCACCTGCAGACGTTTTGAAAGAAGATTTTATTAGAATCCAGATTATTTTAAATAAGTCAAAAAGAACCTTAATTAATTGCATAGATTAACTCAAATTGTTAATTGATTATTAGCTAATAACTCATACTGGCATTGCTTCCACACTTTGATGTAACATGACTTTTCCAAAAGTATGACAACTTTTCATAGCAAAGCCTCCAATTTTAGGATCCAAATGTATCTATCAAACTTTCCATCAGTGCAATTTGAGTTAAATCCAACTCTCTGTGTTTGTGTTTGTGTGTGTATATATATATATATATTCATTTATGTAGCAATTAGCATCTCATTTTGCTCTTAGATTCTCTCTCTCTCTATATATATAATACGCATATTCTATATCTGTATATCATTAGAAAGTAAATGAGTTTTGATCAAATAGGGAAAGAAAAAGAAAAGCACCAAAGCAACATTGGCATAATTAAGTTTGTATATTATCGATCAATATTATAAAAAACACATAATTAGTCTCAGCTTTACTTGAAAAAAGCTGATTTGAGTAAGCCCAAAAAGGCCCTCACTCTCTCTCTCTCTAGAACTACTCCAACTCTCAAGATCAAAGATCAAAAGATACAAGAAAAAAGTAAAAGAAAGAAATACAAAATAGACTACACTACTCATTATATTATGAATTTATTATATATATATCCTTATCTTCTTTTGTCAAGATAAGGTAGTAGAAGGAGAGTCAGACCCAGAGGGCCCCAGCTCTCTTGAGCATGGGCTTGAGGGACCTCTTGAGGTGAAGGCTCATGATCTCGTTGGCTCCACCGACAAAGTCGCCACCGATGAAGACGGCCGGCACGGTGGGGTTGCACCCCAGCCTGGACAGCGCTTGCTCCACCTCCCGGCCCCGAGAGATCTCGTCCAGCTCATACACCGTGGGGTTCACCCCAAAGTCACAGAACAAAGACCTGATTGTGTGGCTCATGCAGCAAGAGCTCTTGCTGAAGATCACCACCGGCTTCTCCGACACCATTTTGCTCACTCTGTCCATTTTCAGACGACGACGACGACGACGATGATGTGATTGTGTTGGTGTGAGGAAAATGGGGAGTGCATGGGGATGTATTTATATAGAAATCTCGAGAGGGTGGGGGTGGGGTAGGGTTGGTGGGATTAGGGTAGATGAGTTTGGGATTAATTAATGATAAGTAAGAATATATTATGGGGATGATTAGTAAGTTTGTGAGAGCGATTGATTGATGTTGAGGAGCACTGCATATATACGGAAACAAATGAGACGTGTCCATGGTACGGCTTTGCCGTCGTCTCTCTCTCTATGTATATATATGATGTTCTTTTTTCATCTTATTTTATCATCCTTTTTAAATGTGTGTTGTATATATTAGTGAGTATTTGAGGACGCATATATTTAGGGTATGCTTCAATAGAGTTCATCCAACTAGCTTAGTCCCTGGCAAATTATAATACTACAAGAGCACCCCTCCCCCTCCGCTGCGGGCTGCACTTAATGTTCTCACGGTTAACGTGACAATTCAATATCAATATACAAGTTATTATTAATATATATTTTTATTTTTTATTATTTTATATTGAATAAAATTAAATTATATACTAATCAATAAACTCTAATCGTAAAGTGAAAAATAACTGTATTTTATTAAAAATTTAATATTAATCTACAAAGCATGTCACATGGTTCGCGGGCATATTAATACCGGGCGGGTGAGCATTTTTGTTATATATATAAATAGTGGAATTATTATTTTAATATGTAATACTCTCTATATCTTAAGGCTAATTAATAATATAGCTCAAAAGGTAGGTTATATATTATGTTTTGAAATATAAATAAAGAATAGATGCATGTAACTTTGTGGTGTAGCTTTCTCTTTCTGGGCGGAATATAGTGAGTTGGAGAACGAAGTTGGATTTATCCATTTGGGACCTTTTTTTCTGTTTCTTTTTCTATTCAATATAAAAAGATTCTATTCCATTAAAGGTACGTGCAATAGGGTTAATTTGACATATTAAAAAAAAGAGTTGATATGTATAATGAAAAAAACTCTAAAAAAAAGTGCTAAATTTCAGGTATTTATAGTGAGTACTTATTATATATCTTCTGTATATTTATATGAAGAAATATATATAAATGATACTGTTATTAAGAAGTCCTTTGAATATAAAATTTATATGAATTTTGAATAAAAGAAATACGTCATGGATAAAAGAGAGTGCATATGTAATGTAAGATATGAATGAGGTCCCCACCCCACACCACAATGTAATCTTCTTTCTTTGCATTTTGATATGAATATTTATGTGACATGGATCACATGCATGCCAATTTGTCTTTTTCCGAGGACAAGAATGACTAATTACCATGTGTCCCTATATGACTCCTTCAACTATTGAAACTCTTCCATTCTTGGCCTTACTAATTAATTTATTAACCATAGTACGTATAATAATGAGTTGCATGAGGTTTTTATAAGTGCCCAAAAAATAAATTAAAGACCGAATTTTAGACATAATAATAATTTCTGATGGATGTATTACAGCCCAGATCTATTCATACTTTGCTTTTCGTTTTGGTTTTGGTTTTGATTTTTTGTGTTAAATCAAAATGTAATAATTAGCGTGCAATCCGTCGAAAATCGACGAGTATTTTAGCCTGTTATATTAAAATGATTATTTTAGTCTATTTTTTCTATTTAAAAGTGATATAAATTAATAAATTATTATAAATATTATTTAAATAATATATGTTATTTATAGAGTATATATTGATAAACAATCATGTTACATTATGATTTATTAACATAATTGCAAATTCATGCTACTTAAAAATTATATCGTTTCAGAATATACGTGTTACATAAATTAAAGACTCATTTCGTGTAAAATTTATTGGTACATAATCACTTTATATCGTAATTTAAAAATAAAATTTTTAAAACTGACTCTTTATATGTTTGATAAAAATTAATTATTTTATCAAATCAAATAAATGTTAGATTCAATAATATTTAATATGATTATTTAAGATAAATAATAATGTTAGATAGAAGTGATGTTAGATAGAATCATAAAATTATATCGTTGCAGAATATACGTGTTACATAAATACTCATCCCGTGTAAAATTTATTGATACTTAATCACTTTATATCGTAATTTAAAAATAAAATTTTAAAATTGTCTCTTTATTTGTTTGATAAAAACTAATTATTTGATCAAATCAAATAAATATTAGAATTAATAGTATTTAATATGATTTTTTAAGATAAATAATAATGTCGGATAAAAGTGATGTTAAATAAAAATATAAAATTATATCGTTGCAGAATAAAATTGTTACATAAAGACTCATCAGTGTAAAATTTATCAGTACATAATCACTTTATATCGTAATTTAAAAATAAAATTTTAAAAATGGACTCTTTATTTGTTTGATAAAAACTAATTATTTGATCAAATCAAATAAATATTATAATTAATAATATTTAATATGATTTTTTAATATAAATAATAATGTTGGATAAAAGTGATATTATATAGAACCATAAAATTATATCGTTGCAGAATCATAAATAATAATGCCGGAGAATAATTAATTAAATATTATGATCAATTGAACTTACCTAAATCAAGAAATTGTAAAAAATAATAAAAATATTGACTTACTGAAATAAAGAAATCGTGTGGAATACAAAAATTATGATGATTGATTACTATATAAAATATAATTAAATCATATTAATTAAATTACCATATATAATAAGAAGGCTTGTGGTGTTACGTAAGTCTTGAATTAAGGAGAGACCTCCAATATGTGTTCCTTTAATATACTCCCTCCGTCCACGATCTTTCTTCCCAATTTTCCTTATTGGTCCGTCCACCAAGTTTCTTCTCATTTCCCTTCTATTTTTGGCAACTCTTTACTCCACTCACAACTCAACACATCATCAAATGCGGGCCACATTCTCCACTAACTACATACTACTCAATATATATAATCATTAATGTGGACCCTTATTCCACTCACTACTCTATA
Organism: Leonotis leonurus; assembly: GCA_026898415.1. Lineage (NCBI taxonomy): Eukaryota > Viridiplantae > Streptophyta > Magnoliopsida > Lamiales > Lamiaceae > Leonotis > Leonotis leonurus. The sequence goes on along the minus strand of JAPKLX010000020.1, from coordinate 3,284,711 downwards.
CACCTTACACATCATCAATAAAGTGGACTCCATTCTCCACTAACTATACAACATTCAATACATTTTACCTTTTACTAACTAAGTCAACATAATTTATTAAAATCCGTATCGGATCAAATTGGGAAGAAAGATCTGTGGACGAAGGAGTATTATATAGATATAATAGATTAATGCGCCACTTTTCATGAAGTCACTTTGGACTGCAAATTATATTACCAACAATCAAGATTTATTACAATTACTGTGATAATTAAGATTGTTCCACCAATAAATGTTCTTAAATATTTGATATAAAGTCAAATTGATAATTAGCATAAAAAATGTAAACTATATTAAAATTCCATTAACGTGAATATATGTCCATGCATGTTGCATAATACCACATAAACATATCATGAGTATTAGGACTGTTCACGCCGCATAAGCATATAAGTATTAGAGATGTTTGCGGTTACGGTTACGGTTCAAATCATAACTGAACTGTCAGTATGATTCTATTATTTTAAAACCGTAACCAAACTATGGTCACTTTGCTTCATGGTATGGAACCACAACCGTCCAAAGAGGTCCTGATTCTGACCTGGTGGTTCTAAAAAATATATATTTTTACATGAATTTACGATAAAATTTAATTTTATGAATTATATACAATGATTCTATTAATTAAGAGATAAATTGACTTAGAGATAGAAAAAATTTATTAAACAATGTTAAGGAACTGTCGGTTCACGATAGAACCGGAATCGAACTTGAACAGTAACAATGAAAATGTCCCCCTCCTTGGTGAGATTATATGAGCAAATGCCCGAACCGAAGTATGTTATTGCTATGGGGGCCTGTACAATTACAGGGGATGTTCAGTACGGATTCTTATAGTACTGTTCGGGGAGTCGATAAACTTATTCTATTAAATGTCTATTTGTCGGGTTGTCCCCCGAACCGGAAGTAGTTATAGATGCTCTAACAAAACTTCATAATAAAATCTGTTCCTTACACGATTATGGTTCAGTTATGAGTGTTATAATTCTTTTGAATACGTCTAATGAGTACTATAATTTTTATTTTTTATTATTTTATATTAAATAAATATTAAATTATATCTTAATTAATAAATCTCATAAGATAGAAATCAATAAACTTTTTTATTTATTAAATATTTATTATTAATCTACACGACGGGGTAGATTACTTGAAGCTATATTAACAATGTGCATCCGATGCATATTAACAATATCTGCTACTAAAGTATGATTCCTTACTCACGTATACGCGAATGAATAAAAAAAAAATGAAGATTACTAATGCTGAAAAAATATAGTATGGGAGCGAGAAATTAATATATATTCCTTAATTTATATATTATTAAAAAATAGATTTATTAGAAATATTACGACTTTTAATATTCATAGCAACATTATTATTTTTAGAACTTTTAAAAATATAAAATAATACAATCATATAAAAAAATAATCGAATGAATTATATTCGTATATCAAAATAAATCAACAAATACAACTTAATCATAATTAAGACATATGAACATAGTTAATATATACATATATACGTTTATCATATGTAATTACACCACTTATATCTATATGTATACTCAACCCGTTTTAATTGTTAATTTATTTGATTACGTATGAGATAGAAATTCTTTCCACTACAAACAAGCTGCCACAACTCTAGTCCGTGCATGTTCATCATCAAAAGTGTTTCACCCAATTAATACAGAATAATAAATTAAAAGCAGCAGGTGTATTCACGTTAACCAATTAAACAAACATTTCTATTGGAACAAACACCAACAGTCCAATATATATATTGGTATATATAGTTGGCAATTGGCATAAGCATAATTCATTTAAATAATAAAATATTAAATTATCTGGACGAGAACGAACCAGACACATATCATATATATATATAATATATGTAAGAATTATTATGAAGATTTGTAAGCTAAGAAAAGAAAACAGGAGGATTGGAAGTCGGTTCTCGGCATAGCATATATCAAGACTAGTTGCACAACTTGTTTATTTCTCCTTTAATTAGGACTACTCATGTATATAAGTAAAGAAATTTTAAGCATACACTTCTAGAACATTTCTTCTCTTATATATATATATTACTTTTGCCAGGATTATGTTATAATAAATGCCTTATTTTCATGCTATATATACAATGGAAAATTATACGACAATTAATTACACATATATACATACATTGTATATAATTGTGTCTGTATGTGCAATATATATATAATGGATAAAATGAGAAGTAATATTTAGATAGGAAGTGAACTTTTCACAAAATCTCGAGATTGCAAGAGAATTAAATGAATATATATATTGTGGGTTGAGATGGGATAAAAGGAAATCAGCACAAAATCAAGCTTTCCGTCATTTGTACACAGCAATAGCATGGCCTCTCTTATTCTTTATTTTCAGACCTAGTCAGATCATGGGCCTAGCTTAGGCCTGCATAAAATAATGGGCCAATTATCAAATATTTACGTGAATCGGTGTTATTTGTCCTTAAATAAAAATATTGGATATTAGAATATGTGTACTATCATACATAATAAATATTACTATCATTTACTTTACTTTTCAATAAATTTTGATCCACAGAAAAAAGCACAATAACAACTTAAATGTATGATCTAGTTGTAATTATAAATTTATATTTTTTTTCAAACATTAATATATCACACTCTTTGAATTTGTAACATAAAATAAAGATGGGAAGTAGTATATATTTTCCCCTTATGTTTTATGATCAAATGTAGTACCGAATAGAGACGACTAAACTTTTAGGAAATTATTAGTGCCAAACCTTGACCTGGAAAATTAATATTTTCAGAATATATAGTGTAGTAGAGTACATTAGATACAAAATTCAAACAGCAAGAAAAAATAAATTGAAAAATAATTGAAAAAGGTTTTCTATTAATAATTTATGACGAGTCTTTTCCAAAGGTACTATGTAATTAAGTTGCTATAATTGCATTGTCTTTTGTATAGTTGGAATCTATCATTGATCATGTTATCAAATTTCTTACTAACCCTAATTAATTACTTGTCTTGATTCATACAATTGATGTCTTAAATGTAAAACTGCGATATGTTGGAATTTTTAATTCGGAGTTCTTATAAAATTGATTTGAAGAGAAAACAGGTATTATAAGAGGTGTATATTTAGTAAACTTTACTAAATCATAAAAATGACTATACTTAAGCTTTTAAGATTATTAATGGAAAGCAAATGTGGTATGCTACTGTAGTGTATATAATATCGAATCGAATGAGCTTAGGTTCGGTTTCCAAATTCAGTGCATAATACAATATTATTATAAGGCCATGTTTGGTGGTCAAGATAAAGATATAATATGATAAGATTAAATTTATATACTGTATAAGAATTATTTTAATTTCACCTCTCTCGTATGATTAAAATATAAGGGAAAATAATGATTTTGATACGAGCTTAATGTTTAATAGCGGACCGACATGTTAATCACATTTGCTACCAAACACATGATTTCGTAAGATAATTTAACTTTATTTTATCATATCTTTCCAACCAAACAACGCCTAAATTTATCATCATTATCTTAATTATAAAGATAAGAAATAACAGTAGGAGGGTGAAACCCCAGCTGATCTCTAGATCAGCATGGGCTAGCTTGAGGGACCCATTGAGGTGAAGGCTCATGATCTCTTTGGCTCCACCGATGAAGACCGCGGGCACGGTGGGGTTGCAACCGAGCCTCGACAGCTCTTGCTCCACCTCCTGTCCCCGAGAGATCTTGTCCACCTCATAAACCGTGGGGTTCACCCCAAAGTCACAGAACAAAGACCTAATTGAGTGGCTCATGCAGCAAGAGCTCTTGCTGAAGATCACCACCGGCTTCTCCGACGCCATTTCGCTCACTCTATCCATTTTCAGATGATGATGAAAAGGGATTCTTGATTTGAAGTGGGGTTTTCTTTTTGTGTGTTTGTGGAAAAATGGGGAGTGCATGGGGATATGTTTATATAGAAATCTTGAGGGGTGGGATTAGGGTTTGAGAATGTTGTGATGTGGTAATTACTAATTAGGTACATGTGTTTGAGATTAATTAATGATAAGTAAGAATATTTTATGGGGATTAATAGTTTGTGAGAGTGATTGATGTTGAGGAGCAGTGCATCTATAAAATAGAAAAGAAGAAGATGCAATGTTCCACCACTATTTCTTAGTTGATATACTTGATACCATGTATTATAAATAAATAAATAAATTGTCATATATATATGTCAATATTTGTTTTTCTAATGTACCGTATATTGACTTTGTTAAAATTAAAAATTGAGGAAATATCAAGCTATATATTCCGCTTAAATTTAAAGTATTTATACAAAGATTAATAACGATACAAATTAGTTCTTAATTTATATTTAAAAATTAGTTCTTGATCTATTTCATGGTGTTCAATTCCCTTTTCTGATTGATCTTCTTGAAAAGCAATAATATTATTATATACTATATTTTAATATGTAATTAATACTCTAATTAATTTAGGCATAATGCTACAAAACACTCAATATTTTAAATTTAACATGCATTTTATTTTTCTCACTAAAAGTTTAAAAACAAACTTTTCTGTTTTTTATTAAGACTTGAAACGATTCCTCACAATACACTTTTTGTGAATGAGAGTATATAATATAAATATAAGTTAAATTTTAATTAATCAAATTTATTATTACTTAGTTTTAATATAATAATGAAATAACAACAATAATATACAAATTATAATAATATAAAAATTATAATAGGTTAGTATTTTTTAACAAACATTTAAAAGTAAGAAAAATTATTAAATAAAAATTTGAGAGATATATTCAAGAGGAGTAAATAAAGAAGAAGAAATTGACAAAAAAATATTTGTTTGATAAAAGATCATTATAACATGGTAATTTAATTAATATGTTATTATAATACTATTTCTTATATTTTTAGTTTACATGCATATTTTATATTATGTTTATAATATTATATATATATATATATTAATAAATACAATAATTATATTACGATTTTGTAATAATTATATTATGATTTTGTGATTTGATTTTGTTTTATTTCTAAAAAAAGACTGAATCGTAAATCATATTTTTTTCAAAAATCCAAATCATTAATTTTAAATTGCAAAACGAATCAAATCTAATAAATACAGTTTGATTTAGTTTAGTTACAATCAACGCCCATAAAATCATTTTCTAATTTTGACTGGTTCAATATTCAAACCATTATTATCTTGGACAATAATATGATAACATACATTTTCACAATTATGATTGAGTTTTTTTATTAATTACTCGCTCCGTTCCAACTAATTTGATGCGCTTTTTTTCGGCACGAGAATTAAGGAGTTAAGGAGTGTATGTTGAGTGTATGTTTAAAGTATATAGTAATGATAAGAATATATATTATTTAAATTTATGTGTAATAAAGATGTCCTAAAAAGAAAATGACTCAAGCTAGTTGGAACGTCCAAAAAAGAATACGAATCAAGTTAGTTGGGCAGTGGGATTAATTAACTAACCTTGATCAGACAGCAGAGTAATATTTCACATGTTGCATTAATATTGTCAAATCAAACCATTGTATAAATTCTATATTTTGACTTTTTAGGCGGCTTTATAATTTGGTCCAATTCAAATCATTTATTAATGAACACATGACGTCCAAAGATGAGACGAATACTTTGAAATCAAATTCAAATAAAAAGGTTGTGTTTGTTTTACCTCCAAAGTCCCACTTCAAACTGTAAAGATAATTTATTGTCGCTAAAGTTATAGACTCATCGTTTTGTTATTTTAATTTATCCATCAATATTGTTAACATATAAAATTTACTATTTATAATAAGGGGACTCACCTCATTCGATATATACAAATTAATTAAAAATAATAAAGCATGTAAGATTTAAACTCTACTTAATACACATATTTTAATTTAAAAATAATAACAAGTAAATCTCAGTCTCAAACTCTTAGTGGAAGGAAGGAATATATATTTATCTCAATAATTAATAATTAAATATAGTTTGATGCATAGAGCTGGCATGTTTCATTCATATTCCTTTTATATATTAATTACCAAATTAATTAATACTTACTTTGTGTGTGTATAATATTAAATTAAATTGAAAGTGTGTGACATGGTGCAGTAAGTAGATGAGAAGAGAATGTATGTGTTTGCAAATCCCAAAATATACCTAACCCGTGTGCATAATTATTGCATCATTACAGCTTATTACTACTTCTCCCTTAAATTCACCACGTGTTTAGCATGTGCATGTCACATGTCCAACCTCCTGGTCCCACATTTCAAACCCCACTTCTTCTTACTCTACTCGCACTAAAAGGGTCAACTCCTTACGAACCGGGTCGGACAATTTAATTTTGTTACTCAACTTATTAATTAATTTAGCAAACTTAAAAATTACTCACTTCACTTTCACACAATTTTCTTATTAAAAAATAATATATAGACGTGCGTGTGTTGGCCTAATAATAAAAAAAATAATGTTGATGATAATAGATTTCGGATTCGAATACTCCGTGACACGGCAACCAATATATAGATATATATATATATTCCCACAAGATTGACTAAGGCATCACTGTCATTCATTTCTGTCAATCACATTCACATAAGCACGAGTGAGAAACAGTTAAAAGCAGTGAATAAAATTTACCTAACATCCTTCATTCAAGATTTAATTTTTATTTACCCAACCCGGAATTTGACTTCCATCACTTGTCCATTCCATTTCTTTATTTCCACACAATTCACATTTGCACCATCAATATTATTTCCCTCATATTCTTTTCAATATTTCTTTTTCTGTTTCATTTAACTTTTTCCTCCCTTTCTTTACCAATCTCTTGAAAAAATCAAACATTATTCTTCGATTTCTTCATCTGCTTTTGGGTTAAAACTACTTCTTTACTGATCTCTACTCTCAAAATCTGTTGCAGTGTGATGAGTTAGTTGCTTACGGCCGAACTTCTGTATCCAAGATTTTCAAGAATCGATGTTTCATGAGATGGGCTGCTTTGGCAGATGAATTATATAGGGTAGTGAGGGAATTTTTAGGTGGGTTTTTTGTTAGTTAGCTGAAATTGAAATGGGGTGTGGCTGCTTCGGATCATCGAAGAAGAATGGAGTCAATAATAGTAACAATAGAGTCAGAGAAGTGAAGAAGGAGCCGTCAAGAGAAGGTTCAGGAGCCCAGTCCAATGCAAATAGAGTGAATCCAGGTAACATAATTCGGTTAGTTTATTCAAAAATTTAAATTATATTGGTATGTGGATTATGGAGTGAGTTCTTGGTGATCTGGGTGAATTCGGGTGGAGAATTGTGGGCTTTGAAGGTGGAAGAAATGAACATTGCTTGTTGTGATTTTATGATTTTGATAATTGTTGTTTTGTTTCATATCTATTCTGGTAGAAATTGTGGCATTTTCTGACATCTCAACTTGAATGCATAGTGCAGATGACCTGTTGTTCATCATAAATAATCTTGGTGTTATCTTTTGAAATGGCATTCCTAATTTATTATTGCAGTGCTATCAAGTGTATTGATTTTTTGAGTGCTTTTGTATTTTTAAGATAGATCAAGATCTCGACCTGGTAATGATTCTAAGAAAGAGGAAACAATTCCGAATGAGCCAAGTATAGCTGCAAATACATTCACATTTCGCGAGCTTGCTGCAGCAACAAATAACTTTAGACCAGAATCCTTGGTGGGTGAAGGTGGGTTTGGACGTGTTTACAGAGGTCAACTAGATAGCACGGGACAGGTCGGCTACCTCCATTAGATATACAAATCTTCAGATTTACATATTTCATTCTTTCTTGCCTTGTGTGTTCCTATGATCCAATAAGAAAAATGTTAGAATGTTCTCCTTTTCTTGCACTTATGTAAATAATTATGATATATTTCTCATAAATAGTTGTCTTATGAAGGCCGTTGCAGTTAAACAGCTTGATCGGAATGGCCTTCAAGGGAATCGAGAGTTTTTGGTGGAGGTTCTCATGCTTAGCCTCTTGCACCATCCGAATCTTGTTAACCTTATCGGATATTGTGCTGATGGTGACCAACGTCTTCTAGTATACGAGTATATGCCATTGGGATCGCTAGAAGATCATTTACATGGTTAGTTTGTTTTATGCTAAAATTCTTATCTACTTTGGATCTAGTGCCGGCAGAGTTGTTAAATAGTTATCAATCGATAGGAGAACTCGATATCCTTCTTCGAGTTTAGCCATGTATTGCTAGAGAATAAACTAGGGATTTCCAAATTAATGTTTTGGGAACTATCAAACAATCATCCACTCTCCTTCTAGCTATTTATCTGATTTTTCTTGTATGTAGCCAGATCAGTATTATGTTTGTCAGCAAACAAAACTGTGCATAATTTGCATTTACTAGGAATTGAGTGTCTTATATTATGGGAAGGTTAAAGTGAGTAAGGTATAATGTAGAAATCTATTTTGTAATTCAGTTACAAACTTTATTTACCAATTAGTTATTGCTGTAGTTAAAATGCTTGCCAGAGTTCGGATTTATTCTTATGCTGTTTTGTGCTTTCAAATTTGTTCATAGCATTCCTTGTGTGTATGAAGGAAAGGTTAATATCTTAGCATCAAGAGATGATTTTGAAATGCTGCAAGCCTAAGATCATGAATTTTGCTAATTTTTATTTTCCCTTTCTAGTAAAGAGCACAGAGATGCTGCTGGTTTTCCTATAAGTTTTTCTAATATTCGAATGCCCATAAGAAGTAGCTCAAAGGAGCTGTGTTCCCGAACTCTTGTACACTTAGGTGATGCAGCAATGTAGTAATACTAAGTGTTCGTACTATGGACTATCATACTTCCATTAGTCCATTACCCAGTACTACACCAAATCATGATTTCTCCCCCTTTGAGTAGGCATATTTCTTCCTGATAATTGGACTTTAGGTACTTTAAGTCTTTAACATGAGCTGGGATCATCGACCATAATGGCTGTGTATATCCTTTGTTGCTGACTAGTAACCTTTAGCTAGCCTTTCGCAGACTTTACAAATCCATTGAACTGCTTAGTTAAAAGATCAATAGTGGTCTATACTAGTGATCAAATCTTGATATGATTGTGAACAAGTCTAGCACAGTTTCTTGAACATTTTTATTCGTAGAATTTCTTTATTATAACCATTTTTTTAGTTTTAGAGGTCATGCTGTAGTTTGTCCAAGGGAATTCTCATTCTTCTATACTTTCTATAATGTGGAAATTTATGCAATTACCGACTCTTGTATCTATATGTAGCCACCTCAAACACTCATGTTAAACTTAAAGTTATAATAGAAATATAATAAAGATGAACTCCGTAGAAGTATGCGTATTTGTTAATGTGCTGTCTATTATTATGTGAAAAGAAAAAAGAGAAATAATTAGCATGCCAAAACGTCCATTTTTTTTTAATGTGAAGGATCTTCTTTGAAAGGATTCATGGTATGTCGTTTTGGAATAAGAAATTTTGTCAAAATGTCTTCTATTTTCTAATTCATTACAATAATTCCATGCAGATCTACCACCAGATAAAGAACCCTTGGACTGGAAAACAAGGATGAAGATTGCTGCTGGTGCAGCAAGGGGATTAGAATACTTGCATGACAAAGCGAATCCACCAGTCATTTACAGAGACCTAAAGTCTTCTAATATTCTTCTTGATGAGGGATACTTCCCTAAGTTGTCGGATTTTGGGCTTGCTAAACTGGGTCCTGTTGGCGATAAAACTCATGTCTCTACGAGGGTGATGGGGACATACGGTTATTGTGCCCCAGAGTATGCTATGACTGGTCAGCTTACTCTAAAATCTGACGTCTACAGTTTTGGTGTTGTCTTCCTTGAGATCATCACGGGTCGAAAGGCTATTGACAACACGAGGAGTGCAGGGGAACATAATCTTGTTGCATGGGTATGTGTTTAAATGTCTTTTCTTTTATTTTCTCTTTCCCTGCAATATATTCACATGTGGCTTGCCTGCTGCAATTTAATTCATGGGCTTGATTCTCATCTTAAAATGGATATAGGCGAGACCGCTTTTCAAGGATCGAAGAAAGTTTGCGATAATGGCTGATCCTCTACTACAAGGCCGCTACCCAATGCGTGGACTGTATCAGGCACTAGCTGTGGCTGCCATGTGCTTGCAAGAGCAAGCTGCCGCGAGACCTCTAATGGGTGATGTTGTTACTGCTTTGTCATATTTGGCATCGCAGAATTACAACCCTAATGCACCTGCCACCCACAGCAGAGGAGGCTCGTCTAGTACACCAAGGCATAGGGATGCGCGGAGGAATATATCTGATGCGGACACTATAGAAGATCTTGGGCGTGGAAGCCACCATGGTTCACCTTCCACACACAAGTACTCTCCGGATTTCGGAAAGAGAGACTCCGTTGGAGAGTTAAGTACTGATGTAGAGTTGCAGAGGATTGAAACGGGAGGCAGGTCTGGCAGTGTGGATGAGCCAGGGCGATCTGGTTCTCAACACGACAGCCCTGCCAGTGCCGGTAGGACAAGAGAGACTCCAAAGAATCGGGACCCAGACAGAGAGCAAGCGGTTGCTGCTGCAAAAGTGTGGGGAGAGAACTGGAGGGACAAGAAGCGGACAAACGCCCCACGTGACGACACGTGAATAAAATCTTTTGAATATGTAAGTTTTGATGGCTTTATGACTTCAAAAATATTCATCTTGGCCGGATATTGTCCGAAAGGCGATAGGAGAGTTTTATAGTTCGAGCAAAGGCCACGATATATGGACGAGCCTTTGTGGTTTTGGTGTATGAAATGTTGGTTGGTTCGGTTCGGTTATGTAGCTAGAGAGAATGTTATTATTTTCTTTTCTTTTTATTTGTTCCACTCTCATATCAAAAATGTCCAGAGTTGGCTCATTGCTTGTGACTATGTGAGTGAGATCAGTCTTGCTTTTCGGCTTATGCAAAAAGATTTTTTCTTGATCAATTTATAATGGATTTAGAACTGACTTTTCTCTCACTGTTTCACATGTTCATACTTTCCATTACTTCGTACTCATAAAAAATGATGACATGTCCACAGCAGGCAGTGGTTAATACATGCATAGATAATAATTCAACGCAGAAAGAATCTTAATTAGAACTAGAATCAATAAAAAGGATATGATAATTAATAGAAGGAAACATTAATATTAGGTATACAAATAGACAAGGAACATTATAATATCTCCTTGTGTAATGTAAGGAATTTTCTTAACCTAGTTATAATATATTAATTAATAGTACATAGTAGCAGCAGTAGTAATAGTAGCTCAACTTGTTAGCGAGTTGAGAAGCCTCTTGTACATTGTATTCTGAATTTGTACAACTAATTCATCTATCATCAACGCATACAACATTGCATTTTGATCAAACGGCAAAACGATACCATTTTAACTCCAGAACACAATCTAGCATCATTTCCTTTTCTTTCCCTGCCAAAGTGTTAAAACAGAATGAGTTATCAAGTGTAAATTCAGCAGTTGTTAGTATATGTTGCAAGGGGAAACATACAGAGCTCACGTAATCGTCCATCAATGACTGCTTCCGCTTTTTCATTGTGGACGGAGGGCTCTCTGCAGCTTGTCTAGATCCAGCACGTTTCGATGGGGTTGTGTTTTGCTGAGTAAAAGAGAGAAAGATTCAGAGGTTTTATTCCTTTAAGGTGACATTTACTTTGAAGGATTAGGTAAATTATTAAAACATAGGATTGAGTATGTGAAGGATAAGATTATAAAATTAGTTCAAAATCAAGTAATCCACCATTTATCCATCACAGTAAACATTGGATTAATTTTATCAATCCATATTATCATGCAAAGTAAACACCACTTAAGAAGAATAAGATTCGACTTATATAGCCTATACCTTGGCTAGTTTTTTCTCTTTCCGCGCCTGCCTCTCCCTCTCGTCATACTCCTGGTTTTCCCTCTCCACCAATCTAATTAGCGTGTCACATCTCCTTGCAAGTTCTTGAGTGGTACGGGACTTAATAAACCAATCAAATCGAAACAATGGTGATGTCCGGAAGGCTGCCTTTAGCTCATCCCAGTTACCATATCCAAGTTTGTGAACCATGCATATCTGCGAAGAACGATATATTAAGTCATCATTAAGGGTATAATAGACATGGGATCAAACTTATTCTGGGAGACGAGATAAATATTTGTGGTCTAACCATGAAACGATCACATTCTTCGTTGTACAGTTTCCCTTTGTTCTGACCATACTGGATCTTCAATTCCAGCCAAGGGTTTTTATAGCGGTCCAATTTCTTCCCAATGGCTTTCATGATCTCATCTTTCCGTGATATTCTAGCTTCTCCCCTTTCAATGCTTTTAATGATCCTGTCATAATCTGATAAAACATGTCTTGATTAATTATCACGCGTCACGTGCATTCAAGTAACGGGTAATAAACACTTTCTGAGGTGAATATATGCAGTTATTAAATTTGTGTAGATATCAAAAAGGAAAACAAGATTTTCACAATACATCAACTAAAAGCTGAAACATTGATGCTTACCATTCAGTTCTTTGTATCTTTCCTTGAAAACTTTAGCATATCTCTCGACTTCTTCCTCTGTTTTCCCTTCCATTTCAGAAGCAATACCCGCGATATCATTCCGGCCATACTTCTCACAGGCCCTGATGAAGGTGTTAAAGTCTTTTCTGCTCCAAGCAGAAAATCCCTATTTGCCAAAACAAAATATCAGGTAAAGCTCAAATGAATTTCAAGTCATGGCCTCATGGGTAAGTGAAAAATTACTTCTTCCAGCAATCGCTCCTTCTCTTCTTGCTCCTCGGCAGTCAATGGGTCTCCAACATCTAGGTCCAGGAAATATAATCAACATTTGACTCAAGTAAATCAATAACATAGCATTCTCAAGAAAGAACATACCTTCTTGATCATCCACGTCTATGGTATCTTTGACTTGATTCCTTTGGTGCGTTTGCTGAATAGAAAAAGAGAAAGTAAGACGGTGACGACAAGCAGATACGTTTAAAGGAGTTTCAAGAGTAAGCTAGACACGCACCATAAGATAGCGCACTTCTTTCTCATACAGCTCGCTAAGACGCTGTGTGTTGAAGAACTGGAAATCATGGCTGAGAAAAAAAGTGGGATGAGATTCATGCATTAAAACATATAGTGGTAAACATAAAAAACTAAATGAACCAAAAGCAGTTACAGTTGCGGCATGCGAGGAATTCGAGGCTCCTTGGTCCTCGGAGGACCACTTTGACGCATTGTCTGCTTGAAGTACTCTGATTCCGAGTAGCTAATGATATATAGACAGAAAATACATTAGTCCAACTGATGATAACATAGACACTTGATTCCATAATTTCAGATATTAAAGAACATACTTGCGTTTCCTTTCTCTCTTTGGTGGTTCAATCCAATTATCACTGACAATTTTCTTGAAATCAAACTTATTTTCATCCTTCACCAATAAAACAATAGAATGAGTTGAGCAAGAATAATGTAAAAACACACAGCCATTAATAAGCAGATAATGCATACCTTATCATCATCAAAATCATACAAATCAGCAGCTGTGGAAAGGCCATAGCCAATTTTAGTTAAACTAAAAAAAGTGATATACTAATTGAGAAAATAAAACTAAGAGGTCAAAAATAAAAAACATACTGTCATCCATTTTGAATTTGATGGCATCTTCAGTGAATTTTTTCATCTTGGCATCAAGTTCAGCTGTTGCTTCTTCTCCCTTGGCTATTATTCTATCTATATCCTCATCTGTGATTGTGCTGTCTTTTGAGCTGAAAACCATTTCAGCACCAAACCTTACCATCTGCAACAGCTCGTCCTTATTTACAGCTGCATAACAGCATATCAAAATAAATGAAATGAAAAGCCACGCCAAAATAATATTGCCAGTGGAAAAAGGTAACGCAGTGGATGCTAAATGTAGACTTACTCTTTTGTTCTGCTAGTCTCCCTTGTTGGATAACCAAGGCATCAAGAGCGAGCTTCTTATATGCCCTTTCAATAACTTTTTCCTCAATTGTGTACTGCATAAAATCAAGTGATAAATCATAAACATGTCATCCTCCAGAGTACTTGACATAATTCTCTACAATTATGAGAAGACAAACCTCAGTGCAGAACCGGAATACTTGAACTTCTTTCTTCTGTCCTATTCTATGAGCTCGATCCTGAGCTTGTAAATCAACTTGAGGGTTCCTGTAATCCATAGGACCCAAGTGTTTTGAATTTGCAAGCCAATCCTATAGCCTCCAAAAAGCCAAAAAACAGACTCTTACCAGTCACTGTCATAAAGAATGACAACATCTGCGGTCGCAAGATTGATACCAAGACCTCCAGCCCTAGTTGACAGCAGAAAGACAAATTTCTCACTTCCTGGTTTGTTGAAGTTTTCAATTGAAGCATCTCGATCTTCTCCACCTGTATTTCCATCAATTCGGCAATACAAGTAGCCACGGTACATTAAGTAATCCTCTAGAATATCTAGCAGCCTTGTCATCTGGTGCAGGTAATAACAAATTACATTATGGGAAATTCAAAAGTAAAACTGAAGGGAAGAAAAGGATTGACAACTTCACATCTAGAGTTTATATGAGCAGTACAAAATTCTGCAAGTAGAAATAAAGTTATAATGGTTCCAACCTGGGAAAATATCAAGACTCTGGAATCACGCTCCTTTAATTTTGGAAGCAACTTGTCAAGAAGAACCATCTTGCCTGCAACCACAACAAAAACAAAACTATAAAACTAAAAAAAGCTGTAAAACCCAAAACATTAAGTGCTTTTTTCTCCTAGGTCTCGTAGGAAACATTACCGGCATTTTCAACAAGATGTTCTCCTGTGACATAAGGTGGGCCAGGTTCAGCACCTTGAAACAAATATGGATGATTACAGCATTTGCGGAGCTGCATGGCTATATTAAGAAGGCGTTTACGTTCTCCACCAGCATTTACCACCTCAAGATCTTTCTGTAGCAATGCCTTATAGTATTGCTTTTGCATTTGGGACATACCAACTTTAAGTATTGTCTCCTTTTTGGGAGGTAAACCTTTCTCAACATCAGATTTTAATCTTCTGAGAAGGAAGGGACGAAGAACCTAATATGTGACCAAAAGAGACAGCATGAAGAATTTCAATATGCAACAATGATAGTGTCAGACAAAAACTTTATGAAATGTTTTTCCGACATAGAGATCTAAAATGCTAGTGATTTGAGCAGCCTTGGACTGTCATGCACTTTTTTACTTATCAAATACAACTTTGCCATACAAAAATGATCTTGGGATAATAGAAATTATAGAACAGTTTCATACCTTGTGAAGTTGTTGGACAACTTCATGTTCATCATTATCACCAGAAATTTGGAACCACTCATCAAACGTTTCTGCAGAGCTAAATATTTCTGGAAGTAAGAAATTGAGAAGTGCCCAGAGCTCATGAAGATTATTCTGCAAAAAAGTAGAAAACATGAGGCAAACATAAAACCTCAGATGACATAAACATACTGAAACATATCCCCTTTGAATAAACCGTACATCAACAGAAATTATATGGCAAAGAGCTTCCTAATTATAGTACTCGCAGAATGTAAATATTAAAGATTTCACAGACAAAATTTTAAGAGAAATAGTTCCTACAAGCATATTAACCTCAGACTAATCAAACTTCATATTACATATTGGGATAATTTAAAAAGAGAAGGCGATATTATACCTCAACCCCAATTTAGAACACAACTAGTAAATGTTTCTTGCAAGTAAATAAAAAAAATGCACAAAAAATTATCCACCGACACAATAATGTAAACAAAGGCTTTTATTTCATGAAGATTTGTATCAGCAGAGGAATTATCTAACAAATAAATTATTACCTGAAGTGGTGTGCCAGTAATAAGAAGCCGATAGTTAGTATTATAGAGTCTCATTGTTTTTGAAAGAAGGGAATTCTCATTCTTGATTCGATGAGCTTCATCAATAATGATATAGCGCCAACTAAATCGGCGTAAGGCATTCTTCTCTTTGATGGCCATCTCAAAACTCGTAACACAAACATCGAATTTTCCAGCAACAAGTAACTCCTCGCGAATATACCTCTAGAAAACATCAAAGTATGATTTTAAAATTATTGGGGGAAAACACTATGTCCAGGAAAACAATATCTATAGTTGGTCCTGCAAGTGTACCCTTTCATCAGGATTTCCAAGAAACTTCACAGCCCGCAGCATTGGGCAAAACCTTTTGATTTCGTTCATCCAATTACCAAGTGTGGATTTTGGAGCAACAACCATGTGAGGACCTGTAATTCCTCTGAACTCGTGCAAGTATCCCATCAAAGATATTGTTTGCAATGTTTTACCCAGACCCTAAATTTAATAATAGAAACAATTAGTACAAGAAACCATTATTAATCCAAAGGGAAAAATTGCACTAATACGTTCAAAATAGAACCACTCTATCTATACCATTTCATCAGCAAGAATCCCATTAATGCCATTCTCATACAACCTAATCATCCAATTTAAACCAGCTAGCTGGTAATCCCTCATCTTCCCTTGAATACCTGCAAAGCAAGGACATACACTTACTTAACTTAACTTTATATTGATCATGCAAGAACTTTACAGGGTCTGAACTGAACTACATACTTACCACCAAAGAAACAAATGTAGTACTATGAGATATTACATTTCAGTGAGCCATTCTAAGAAGCTAACATTGTAAGTGATACTGTGGCAGAACCAATCCAAAATAAGGAAAAGGAAAATCTTACAAGAAGGCTGAGTCAGTAATCTGGTGTTTCCAGTGCCAGATAGGCCATCTTCTTCCTCTTTCAGACACTCTTCATCTTCTTCCTCTTCAGTTATCTTCGACGCGTGGCGGCCCCTGAAATGCAATGGGAGAGCACAAGAAACAAAAGATTTACTTCAAAATACCAACAATCTGTGGTACAGAAAATGACTACTTTAACAAAATCTGATGATCTACCAAGATCTCAAAAAAACTCAGACAATATGGATAAGTATGCACAAGATCAAACCCAAATTATGCTACAGACTTTTTGAAAAGGACCCTCTTATTAGTAGCAGCTAGCCAATCCAATAAGGAACATTGTGAAATACTTAAAATGACCTCAAAATAAAAGGGCAACATAAAAGTCCCTTCCTAAGCAGCCATAACAGAAACATAAAGTGTCAAAACAGCATCACCACCTTCCTTTTCCCTTCTTCTGAGAAGCAGACTGATCACCCTTTGCAAAATGTGCAAATAACTCTGTTTGCTGCAATAGATAGTTCAGACGACCCTTGCCTTTGTTGTTCTGTGGTAAGATAGACCAGATCATATATCATATTGAAAAAAGATAAAACAACATATGGATTATATCATTTATCAAATCACAATTCATTTCAGAAAACACACCATATCAGCCTCAATAGCAGCATTTTGGACATCAAGTATTTCTTGTATTTTCTGCCTTTTTACCCGCTGCATTTCTTTCAGCCTTGCTCTTTCGCGCTTTGAAATTTCATTGGCAACCACATCCTCTTCCTGGAACAATAAATAAAACTCTTAACCTAAACTAGTAGGCCATTCTAACAATGTAAGACGCTCAGCCTCTTCATAGTATCATAGAGAAAATGGCATCTAAAAAGATGACTAAGGAGAAGTGTAGATCAAGAGGAAAAGGCTGCGTCTCAATGGAAAATGGGGGTATTAGACTGAATATAATTCTAATTACCGTTTTTTCTTTGAACAAATATCCAACTTCAAACAAAATTCAAGAATAAAAAACCAATCTTTATCTCTAAATAGTGAATTCTTCCCTGCCCCTTTTCTACATTCTTAATAACTTAACTGCAAACCAAAGGGAAAAAAACTAGCTAACTCAACTTCAACTATAAAACAAATAGAAGAATAAACGAACTCGACTAAAAAGCGGATACAGATCTACTCGAGTAACGCCGAGCAGCAGTAAAACAAAACCGATTATTATAAAATTAAAAGCAACACAAGCAATTCAAACAAAATAAAACACCTCAAGGTCCTCGTCATCCGCGGCTGGTGCCGGCGCATCCTCGTCGTCGTCGGAATCTCCGGCGGTGCGAGCCACCGCCTCCAGCTCCTCCTCGTCGTCCTCTTCGTTGACCAGGTCCTTGACAGTCTCCTCCTCAGCCGAGGAGCTCGTCATGGAGTCGGAGGAGGAGTCCTCCGGTCGCGAAGATTTCGCCATAGTCGAGATCTTCTTCTGTAGATTCAGCTCCGCTTCGAACAGTAGAAGGAACCTTGCTGCTGTTTTGGGGGAAAGTAAAGTGAATATTAAATTGGGAAAAAAATTGAAATGAGACCGAGCAAGAGGGTTAGCGGGTTTGGGTTTTTATAGCCTGCCCCAAAATGTTTTTGGATTTTGTTCTAGTGGATATTTTCCCGCCATTTGTTATAGGGGCGAAACAAAGGTGTGGGTTCCCGCCATTTGGGTTGGGCTAATGGGCTCCTTTCTTTACTTAAAATCCACTAAAAGCCCAATAAGAAGTTTCATCTCATGATGTGTGTAACAATTAACAAGCTTGCCTCATAATTTTTGAGAATCTATTGATATTTCACATCTATTCCTTGTGGCTCAAGGTCAATTGTTTTGAGTTTGGAAATAAGAGGTCATGATCTCTCTTTTATAAAATGTTTGCAGTATACTTTAGTTTCGTATGTACGTAATTTAGATGTCTTGTTTTAGCGTATGTTTTACCCCATACATAATCAATAAATCAATTTCCTTTTATCCGGTGTATTTTACTGATTATAGTAGTTGCACAATATCGTGTGATCAAGTTCTGCACAAAAAAGAAAGATAGTTCCTGAAAATTTTAGTTATTTCATCTCATATATATATTGTGTTGCTATTATTGCAGAATTTTGAAAATGTTGTTTTTGCATCATACTACTACCAAGTTGTGCCAAATACCTTTTCGTATCACACATGGACATGATATAGAGCCTCATTTGCCCTCATATTACTGTTATTTTCCTCAAAAGACATACTACCAATTGAAGATTTGTCTACTCCCGCATCATTATGTAATAGCGAGACAATTTATGAGACTAGTCACACACACAATAACAAATAAGCTAACACAATGAATTGGTAGCCCAGTTCGGTGCTCAACACCTATGTCTGGGGGGTCACGCTTAAGGGATCAATTCACTATTCAAGAACTTTGAGTTACAAAGGACCTTTTACTCTCTAAGGACTCCCCACGTCTTAAGAAACTTCTAACTCACCAAAGTTCTTCTCTAAGTAATTAAAGATAGCACCTCACTAGACTAACCAACCCTAGTCCCCCTAGGATTACTTACCCCTTTACAATATAACTCAACCCTTTGAATTTATAAAACACTCAATTACAAGAAGCATTCAATCCAACTCTCAACCTCACGTCTATTGTTGGGGAAACATCTATACACACAGGAAATGTGTATAGAATGAATAACGATCCTTCTATAATCCGATCAACTCAATATCAATATATAGAAGGTATCTTCTCTCGTGCGTATATGCAGCGGAAATAAACACAAGGACCAGTAGTTCAAAAAATCACACTGTAAGCGTACTACTGGCCGGAACTCTCATGTATGGTGTATATGAATATATGCTCAAGAGGTTCAATTGTTGAAGTGGTCCATGGCCTCTATATATAAGGTGTATACGAACCCTAAGGCATCAGCTTCCTTCCAAGGTAATTTGGATCTTGCATAACTTGATTTCCAAATATATCTTCTTGGAGTATCTTGAAAATATCTTCTTAGATCTTCTTGGAAGGTAATAAACCTTCGGATATCTCCAACAAACGTCTCCCACGAATTTCCAAACGATCGTGATAATGAATAAGGAAAATTACCATGTATAAAAAATTCGCCAGCTGGGAGAGACTGTCTCTCTTTCGTGAAACAGCTCTTGAAACAGGTTACATGAACTGTAGATTCGAGATAACCAAGACGTCTACCATAAATTTACCAACACATGCAGCACTCACGGTACCACCACTTACCAACATAGATAATGGTTATACAGCAATATTACATTGATATATACACACACATATGACTATACATTAATGTTAATTACCAAGGGGCCCTTTCTTGTTTTTTTTTTTCTTTTGAAATAATTATTATGAAATGTCAATACATCTTTAAGATTTGAAACAATTCATATGCCAACCACTATGAACACCCATGCATGACAAATAGTTATAATTGCATGCACCATTATGTGCATTCAAGAAGGTAACTAAACCTATAAAATCTACCTCTCAAATCATTCTGAAGTCGTCTTGACTGCTTTGAATAAAAATTGATGTGGAAAATTATACTCGGTTGATATTGTTATTGTATATCAATTTGCATAAACTATATTTGAGTATTTTTTTTTATTTAATTCATAAATGCATAAGGTTGCTTGACATATTAGCACTTTTATTTGTTATGTGTCATCCTTAGAATTCATGTCATCTTTCTTTTATTGAGTTATATGATCCTCATATTGAGGTGATAGCATTACATGCTACATCCTATATTCATTCATGTCGATAAAATAAACGTGTCTATTAAAGGGCATTGTATTGTGCATTTCCAAATCAAAGCATAAGTGAGAAACCATTGATGTTAGAAACGAGAAACGGTAACTTTCAAGATTTTGTATCAAAGCAACTGATAAATTTTTTCACCAAGAAATACATGACTGAAATTTTGATATAGGAACTGTGACAAATTCATCATTATGAAAAAGCAAGTATGTGAATTTTAAAGTTTAGAGATGTTCTTGACTCTGATGAACAAGCAAAGATTGAAGACTAAAAGTAATCAATCTCCTATGAATTTTCTCATTCAGTTGCTATTCACGTCAGTTGATGGTGGTGCTGCTGCTGTAGCATCGCCTTCCTCCTGGGAAATAATCTACAACAAACACTGGTCTTTAGTTGTAAGAGATTAAAACATTATTACAATAATTCATTATCATATTCAGACAAAACTAAAGCAAAGGAAACAAGATTCGTACAGTTTGATCAGCAGGTGCCTTCTCTTGTGCAGAAGGTTTTGTTTCTTGATCCAACTCTGTGCTCTTTTCCACCTTAAGGACGCCCTCTTCTGCAAATCAAATAACAACATAAATTTCAAGAACTCGCTATCAACATTATAGATACAGTCAACCACCTTAATCATGCCAAGAATCAATAACACAATCCAATTCATATGATAATGGATGTAGAAATATTGAGATAATTACCTTTTCCTTCATTCTCTTCTATCTTAGCACGTGAAGAATCATCCAAGGTTGCATCATGAGAAACAACATTTTCTTTCTCTTCTTGATCACCTGCAGCCTTAAGCTCATCTTTATTTTCTTCCTTTAATTCCTCATTCTTGATTTCTTCTTCTTGTTTCTCCTTCACAACCTCAACCTCAACCTCCTCTTGTTTCTTTCCCATTGGTTCCTCATTCTTGATCTCTTCCTTCTTCTCCTGCACAACTTCAACCACCTCTGCAGCAGCAGCATCCTCTTTTTTCACTTTCACATTTTCTTTGCCGTTCTTGATTTCGTTCTCCTCGGTCTTAACCTCGGATTCTATGTTCAAGTCAGAAACAGCAGCTCCCTCATTTTTATCTATTTTCTTTGGAATCTCAACATCTGAGATTTCATTTATTTTCACATTTGATTTGTCTGAATCCTTAACATAATTTGCACCTATATATCCATCATTTTTGGAAATCATTTCAGCATAGGTAGAGGTAGGAGGAGCCTTTTGTTCTTGTTTCATGCTCCTGCTCCTGCTTTTGCTCTTGGTGATGGTGTTTTGTGTTGCAACAGCATGCTTTGATTCTCCACAACCCATTTTGTGTGTTTTGCTTGGATGAGAATGAAAAAAATAAATGGATTATTGAATTAGGCAAAGAAAGAGAAATAGAGGAAAATGATAAAACGTTTTATTAATGTTCCTCTGATTTCTCTTGTGAGCCTTTTCCAACAATTTGTTCTTGTTAACTTAAATGAGAGAAAACACCGTTTTTTCCGTTGGTATTTTGAAGGTTGTAATATTTTCATGCGGAATTGAGTGGACTATCTTTTGAGAAAGATTTGAGAATTTTTATTTATTTAATTTTAATATTCGTGTTTAAACATGTATATGTGGTAAATTATATTCTCTCAATAGACACAAGTCTAAAAAAAATAAGAATTTAAAGTGTGTTTTTAGTGAAAAATCCATAAAATATAATATAAGTTTGATCTAAAATATTGTGTGTTTTGTGACATTATGTCCGAAAAAAAGAAAATAGTACTTTTATGCACGAATCAAAAGAGTAATAAAAATACATTTTTCATGAATGGAGAAAGTATATGTTTATTCTTTATGCGATGTACAATTATACTCCCTCCGTCCACGAATGTGGTTAACGTATTGACTTGACACGAGTTTTAATGTAGTATGTTGATCTTGTGTGGGAAAGTGTAGTAAATAGAGTTAGTAGAGAGTAAAAAGTGTATTTAATATAGTAAGTGAAAATTAAGTCTCACTTTTGTATTGTTTGATTTAGTTTCAAGGGCAAAAGAGGTAAAATGTATTTCCAAAAAAAGAAAGTTTTAAATGTTAATAACATTAGGGGACGGACCGAAATGACAAAACGTTAACCACATTGTTGGACAGCGAGAGTATTTTACAATTGAAGATAGGGTTCGTGACTATAGTTGTTAATTTGGAATGTTAATGAAGAATATGTG
Organism: Leonotis leonurus; assembly: GCA_026898415.1. Taxonomy (NCBI): domain Eukaryota; kingdom Viridiplantae; phylum Streptophyta; class Magnoliopsida; order Lamiales; family Lamiaceae; genus Leonotis; species Leonotis leonurus. The sequence continues at coordinate 3,261,823 of JAPKLX010000020.1, read as the reverse complement.
TTTGTAGTTTTAGTTTTTATATGAAGTGAAGTACTACAACTTAATGCATGTAGTGTTTGTTTGGTGCATCTACTAGTTAGAGTATTAAATTTCAATCTAGATACTGTAGTCATTTCTTGGTTTGCATTTATTATAAAATGAAAGAGGACTATTATTCTTTTATTTATTTATTTTCATTAATTTGAACAGTACTTGTATCTAGCTTATTAATTTAAAGGGTAATATACTAATGAATATTTGGTCATATATATATATATATTAAAATTCATATCATAAATTAAAAATATATATTAATTTGGATAGACACAATCTTTTGGGGAAGAGGGAATAGAAAGTGACTCCCTATAAAATGGGGTTTCTGAATAATGAGAATTTTGTTATCATTTTGGTTCGGTGCATTTGGATGATATTTGGCACATCGAATATAACATAATAATAATATTTCACTTCCATAGTTGAAATTAATTTGTGTAGAATTAAACTCGATCGAAAACAAATTTCAATAGTTTTTTATAAATATAGACCCGATTAATTGCATTTCGTATCAGTACAATGATTGTGGATATATAGGTGGACGTAAAAAGGAAGAAGAAAATAAACTATGTATGTATCCGAGAATAATTTAGATAATTTGTTATATATACACATATATATTCATTTCATAATTTGTGCTAATTTTTCACTCATAATAAATTACGTTAACTTTATTTTTTATTTTAGTTCAAGTAGGGGCTATGGTTTAATTTCTATTCGGGACTCTCACTCTTTTTCAATTAATTAATGGAAACAAAAATTAATTGAACATATCGTAATTAGTCTTCATATAATCATATGCGATGCCATGAATTCGTATACATATTTTTTTTTTCCATTAGCCTTTTTTTCATGATTATATTCGGGATTCTTAATTAGCGTTTTTTCCATTAAACATATCGTAATTAGTCTTCGTACAATTATATGCTAATGCCATGAATTCGTATACATAATTTTTTTTTGTTTTGAGTTTAATTGTTAATTAGTGCTGATTATGCTTGTTTATATGTTATAATTTATGACTAGTTTGTTTTATAATTAACGTACCCACAAGTGAAATAATTAATATTTTTTATTCCTCTAAAATAAAAAAATTAATTGAAAAAAGCCAATTTAATGAGAGGGAAAGAGTGATACAAATACTAGTATTGTATATTTGGTCAAAGCTTTGTTAGAATCCACGTCAGAGATAAATTTGTCCAATAAACTGAAGCTCGAACTTCAAGATCTACTGCGGCAGCTTCATTTCATCAACTTCAAGTGGACTTGATAAATTTAGTGCAAATTGAGTGCTGCATGCACCTAGAAATTATCAAATGAGGTAGGACTATGATGAGAGCACTTGACAATTAATTTATAAGCAAGCCTCCACTTCTCTTTTTAATAGTAAGTATAATATAAATAAAAAAAATAACCTCCATATTTCTTGACATCACTCTTCGAATCTTGCTATTTTTAGGGTTTTCAAGAAAACATGTCTATCTCTGTACGTGTCAATAACAAAAGAGTAAAAAATGGAAATTGAATTAATTAAGTATTTGTATTGAAGAAAACATGCACATTTCAAGAATTTTATTACTTATAATAGGACATAATTATAAAGAAAGTAGTATTAGTACTTCTTTACATGATGATCGGCTGCAAAATTTGAACGTGGAACAACCTATTTTAGTTCCACATATAATTCAATAAAGTATTACTAGTATGGAAAGCTGTTTGAGATTCCTTTCTTCAACTCTTCAACTCTTCAACTCTTCTTCTCTAAATATACTTATTAATTAATTCCATATATATAGATAGTCGTCCATGCATGCATCAAACATCAAAATAATATTATCATTTTAATTTTTCTTGAAAAAATGCAAAATGCAATCACAGTATATATAGATTTTGATTAATCGATCTTAATCAATCCTGGGTGGACGATTTTCATTATCAGCTTCAAATTTCAGTTGCAAGTTTGCAATTATATATGATATGAGCATATATAGAATACGAGCAAAATTATAATTCTCATTTTAGAACTAAAATTCAAGATCCAAGATGGAGTTTCCGACCAATGAGAGCACTTGATTCCAACAAGTGTGAGAAATTCACATGGGCATCTCCTTCTCTTCCAAGGATTTCTTTTCCCACCACTTTTAACTGTCACCAAGAAGCAGTTAACTTTAATTTGGCTAGACAGATTGCTTTCAGTGTCTCAACTCTGATTGGCTAAGGTGGGCGGTGATGGGTCCCACTCGACAGCCTCTTTCACGCTACCTTATCCTCTTCCCCAAAATAATTCATATATAATGCTGGAAGCTCTTTCCAGATTTGGCAATTTGAGGAATATAAAAATGAGATAAAGAGGTGTTATTTTTGCCTTTAATGTCCATGTATATAATGCGTCTCTTTCAGTTTTAAGTAGATGGCCCCTCTTCATTTGATTTTATTAGGCTTTTGAAGTTCTTGAGGTCGCCCCCCTCCTCTTCTTCTTTTTATTTGCATCCACTATTTGTGGCCTCTGCTCTTTCATTTGGGATTCTTGGAAATGCTAATGGAAGGCAACCCTAATGATCGCCTTACCTTTGGGAAGATGGGTTATGGGTACTTCTCTCTCTCTCTTGATGTTAATGTATCTTTGATCTCACTGCTGCACTGCAGTATTATGCTAGTGTTTTTCAGTAACATTGGTGTTATAATTCCTAGATTTTTACATCTATGTTTGGGGACTGCGTTAATGTTGACTATACCCCCTATATATATGTAGAAAAAAATGTTATTGGGTGTATTGCTTATATATGTGTGTGTGTGTGTGTATGTGTGCAAGAATTCATAATCTTTTCAATAAAAAAGTCTTATCTTTTGTATATCTCTGTATATATATATAGTGTGTTTATGTGTAGGACTGTTTTGTATTGGTTTGTCTTGGCTGGATTCTCTCCGCTGTTGAAGGCTCTTGCTTGATCTTGTTAAGAACTATGAATTCTGATGATTTTTAAATTCAGTTTATTCAGAATCTTGTAAGGGTTCTTTCTGATTTAGTTCCTATTTTCCTAAGCTTGTTCAGAAATTAGTTTATTATTCCCAAATCCTTACATGGCTGCTCAGATTAGGCTGACATGGATGTAGTTATGATCTGGTTTATGTATATTCATATTCTTAGGATAAACAATAACACTAGCGGTTTTATTTGCTGTTTGAGGGTGATGATTGAGTTCTATATCATAAAAAAAATAATCCAAATCACCAGCTTCTGAATAACTTGATTTATATAGATGCAAGCATTATAGAAGAAGATGCAAGATTAGAGCGCCGTGCTGCAACGAGGTCTATGACTGCCGCCATTGTCACAATGAAGCCATGGTACTCCAATGCTTACTTATGTACCATTTGATTCATTGCCTGAGAACTCCTTACAGTATGCTTTGATCTAATCTGGGATTTTGTTGCTCGATCCGGTTGAATCAACAGAGCATGCAGCGTCTCATTTATGATCGTCATGAGCTAGTCCGGTATGATGTGAAACAAGTATGTCCCTTGCAGAAATGTACTCTTCTTGCTTATACTTCGAGTCACTTAACATCCGTGATTCTTGTTGTCCTCGAATCCTAATTGAAGTGGGTTGCGTTCTTGCCTCGATTGCAGGTTATCTGTTCTGTTTGCGACACGGAGCAACCTGTACTTCCTCTCAACCTAATACCTTTTTCCTCTCTAGAATATGTATATTGATCTGTGTTACTCTGATCCAGGTTGCACGAGTTTGTGTGAATTGTGGTGTCAATATGGGAGAATATTTCTGCGGAATCTGCAAATTCTTCGATGATGATGTAACACGATCTTCAATACTGTCTCTTCCTTTTCGATTTATAGCTACACCTAATGCTAATAGGCACTCTTGCTGAATGCAGATTGAGAAAGGACAGTTTCATTGTGATGACTGTGGGATATGCAGGATTGGGGGTAGGGAGAACTTCTTTCACTGCAAGAAGTGTGGTACGTGGCTCATTTCTTCTTCATTCGTTCATATATTGAATAACATGATTGGAACACGATGTGAATGTGTTTTCGTTTCTCTAACTCTTCGTTTCTTGCTAATCGTGCAGGGTCGTGTTATGCTACTAATCTACGCAATAATCACCTCTGTGTGGAGGATTCCATGAGGCATCACTGCCCTATTTGCTATGAGGTTCCCTCTCTGTTTCTCTTCATTCTTAACAATTATATTACTATATATATGTACATGCTGCAGGAATCTGAGAATCTTGTATTGTACAGTATCTTTTCGACTCTCTCAAAGATGTAACAGTCATGAAATGTGGACACACCATGCATTCCGAATGTTACCACGAGCTGGTAAAGCGCGATAGGTGAAGAACACTCTGTCTCTGAATTATTACCTCTGCCTCTTTATTTTTTATTACATCCGAAACAACCATTCCCTTGTATTCTTGGACGAGGCATGCAGGTTCTGCTGCCCCATATGTTCAAAGTCGATCATGGACATGTCGAGAGCGTGGAAGAGAATAGACGAGGAGGTAAGAGTTTCTTCCTATACAGACTGTTTTGCAATCTTTTACCTAAACCTGTTTGTATGGAATCTTAAGTTAACTTGAGATGACGTTTCTTAAATGCAGATTGAAGCAACAATGATGCCTGAGGAATACCGATACAAGAAGGTATGGATTCTATGCAACGACTGCAACGATACTACTGAAGTTTACTTCCACATAATTGGTCAGAAATGCAGCCACTGTGAATCATATAATACCAGAACAATTTCCCCTCCTGTTCTTCCTCAGTGAAAACAGACTCCATCTCTAGGTATTTTGCCTTCGATGCACCGGAAAGCTGGTGATACGTGATTTACAACGTCGTTTCTTTTCATTTTATACGCGTGATAATGTACACTATTATTGTGTTGTGATGTGAGAACATTGAACATTTCATGTGGGAAAAATATAGAGCTAAGTGACTCTGGATTTATGTATGTATACAATAGTAGCAGAAGCTTCATTGGCTTTGTTCATTTGTTATATTGAGTATGGATGTATTATTTTTTATCCTTTTTGTGTGTATACTAACATAAGTACCGCAAAAGTTTGATGTGTTACCAGATGTTATTCATGTTAGTATGTGAAATTATGGATTCTAATTTTTGTTTATCTCCCAATTAATAATTTTATGGATGCTGCAAGTGTTTAGCTTTTATTCATGGAATTAGTCTCCCTTTTTGTGTTTAGAATAATAATAGCTGTTGCTTTTATTGGAAATGGTATCTAATCTTGTCATCAGTTCAGTTTGTGTTCCAAGAGATAATTTAATATTTATATATTTCCAAGTCTTGAGAAAAATGCTATTATAATGAGTTTTTATTTACGTAATCTTCTTAATTATGTCCACATACCAAACTCTGCAACATTATTTAATTTGGTGAATCGATGTTATAAGATTTGGGTTTTAGACAAGTCACCATATTTCAGACGCTTCTAGATTTTGTTGTTTCACTATAAAAGAAAGTTTCCAGTTTGCTAGAATATAAGCATTTCATTCGTTCATGCATATATTGAGCCATGGCTATGAAGAAAGAGCAACCAAAGTTTAGAATCCTTATGTTTCCATGGTTAGCTCATGGACACATATCTCCCTTTCTTGAGCTCTCAAAGAGACTCTCTAAAACAAACTACTTCACCTTTTACTTGTGTTCCACCACTGTCAACCTTAAGTCCATCAAATCAAGCTTGTATGAAGATGATGATGATGATGCATCAGTGAAGCTAGTAGAGCTGCAGATGCCATCTTTACCTCAACTTACTCCGAATCTTCACACGACGAAGAATCTCCCCCCCCATCTCCTTCCTACCCTTTTGAAGGCCTTTCAAGAATCAAGTTCTAGCTTCACAGACATCATGGATTCTGTCAAGCCAGATCTTGTGATATTTGATATCTTCCAACCATGGGCTCCCAAGATCGCTTCTTCCAAAGGGATACCTTCTGTTTTCTTCTCGACTTCTGGTGCAACGTCTCTTTCTTTCTTGCACCATGTGCACACTCAAGGGACTAGTGCCACCTTCCCGTTCCCAGCTATACATATCCCTGAGAATGAGATGGCAAGGCTGGTTGATCGTGTTGCGCCCAATATAAAAGATGCCGGTGATGATTTTGCATTCGGAGTACTAACGAGATCAACAGATATTGTGTTGCTAAAAAGCTGCAAGGATTTTGAAGAAAAGTATGTGAACTACTTTTCTCTCCTATGCAAAAAGCAGATAGTATGCACTGGTCCACTGATCACTGATGCTGACGAACGTGACGATTTCGATAGTTTGGAGATCATGAAATGGCTACATGAGAAGGATCTTGATTCCACCATATACATCTCCTTTGGTAGTGAATGCTTTTTATCCAAGGAGCAGATAGCAGAGATAGCAAAAGGGTTGCTACTCTGTGATGCTAACTTTTTGTGGGTGATAAGGTTTCCAACTGAGGAGAAAGCAATGAGGATAATCGAAGAAGAACTGCCTGCAGGGTTCCTTGAAACGACGAAAAAGAGGGGCTTAATCGTTCAAAGATGGGCCCCCCAAACTAAGATCTTAAGGCATCCAAGTGTAGCTGGCTTTGTGAGTCACTGTGGTTGGAGCTCTGTAATAGAAAGTATATATTATGGTGTTCCGGTAATAACCATGCCGATGAAATCTGAGCAGCCCTTCAATGCTCAGGGGTTGGTGGAGACCGGTGTCGGTGTAGAGGTTGCAAAGGATGGTAATGGAGTTTATGTAGGAGACGAGGTGGCGAAAGCCATTAAGAAGGTGATGGTGGGGAAGGCATTCCGTGAAGGTTTGAGGAGTAATGCTCGAAGATTGGGCGAGGCGATAAAAGAGAAGGAAGGACAAGTGGTGAATGAGGTAGCAGAGCAGTTATTGAGGATTTGCATGAACAAGAAACAAGAATGATGCAAGTGACTGAGTTTAATGCAATATATATATAGTTTGAAGCTTTAAAAGTTTTAGAATAATATCCATGAACATTGTGGTGCTTCTCATTATAGTTTCTGTATTTTGAATTTTTGATAGCTTTAAGAAAATTATAGTCATAAAAGCATTGTACTTTCTATTAAAAAACTACTACAAGAAAATGTAGGAAAGCTAGGTTACAGAGACCCTTTAACTCACTTTTAACCTGCAGTAAATTTAGGCCTTACGCATGATTACTTAGTTATGAGTGGGGTTATAGAACTAGAAGCCAAATTCTGTGCCTTAACTATAATATAGTTCCAAATGAGATCTACAATCTCAGATGTTTTTATTTTCTGTTGTTCATTTATTTAAGTTGAAAATGCATAATTCTTGCTCTTGGAGCATTAAAATGTTAATAACCTCTCAGATATTCCATTTACAATATACAAATGTTGACATCAGTGTGATGTTGAGAGCTTTCAAATCCATTGTTTCAAGACCATGGAGAAAGAACAATACATTCTTCAGTTCATTATTTCTAACGAACGCAATGATGTTGAGAGTTGAGAAATCATGAAATGGTTAAATGGGAAGAATCATGATTCCACCATATACATCTCCTTTGGTAGTGAATGCTTCCTTCACATCAAAGGAGAGCATATTGCATGCATAAGTAGCTTTTGTGGGTGATAAGGTTTCCTACTTTTGAGAAATCAATGAGGATGATCAAAGAAGAACTGTCTGCAGTATTCTTTGAAACGATGAAGGGGAGAGGATTAGTTTGTTCAAATATGGGCCATGCAGACTAAGATATTAGGCCATCCAAGTGTAGCTGCCTTTGTGATCAGTCACTGTGGTTGGAGCTCTGTCATAGAATCATAAGAAAACGTAACTATGATGGATCGAGGTAGAGGTTGCAAGAGATGATGATGGAATGTATGTAGGAGAAAAGATGCCAACCCCAAGAGGATACCTAGACTAGGAGTTTTGAGTTTCTTGAATAACTTGGATTTTGGGATATGAGTCAGAAGAATTAGGATGTCTGATGACTTAAATTTCTCCTCATCATGATTACTTTATTCTGTATAATTAAACAAGTCTAATGACTTATGGTGTACTAATACTAGGTGTTTTTTCTTTTAATTTTTTGATGAAGAAATACTATAATTAGAAGTACAGACCAAGGAGCTTTCATTATTCATTCATGGCCATGGAGAGAGGGCAACATAATTTCAAAATTCTCATGTTTCCTTGGTTAGCTCATGGCCACATATTTCCCTTTCTTGAGCTATCAAAAAAGCTCTTGAAAACAAACTGCTTCACTATCTACTTATGCTCTACTGCAGTAAATCTTGATTCAATCAGAGCTACCTTGGCAAAAGTTTCTGCATCAGTAAACTTGGTAGAACTTCACATGCCAACCTCACCTCAGCTTCCACCACAGCTGCACACGACGAAGAATTTATCACCCGATCTTCTTCCGACCCTCATTAAGGCCTTTCAAGAATCATGTTCAAGCTTATCTGAGATCATGGATTATGTGAAACCTGATCTTGTGATATATGATTTCTTCCAACCATGGGCCCCAAAACTTGCGTCGAGCAAAGGTATTCCTTCAGTTTGTTTTCTAACTTCAGCTGCAACGGCGTTTTCATATTACCATCATGTGTACACAATGGGAACTGGTGCCACCTTCCCTTATAAGGCTATGTGCATCCCGGATAACGACGTTATCAGAGTGCGGAATCTCATCAAACTGTACATAGTAGGCGCTGACGATGACTTTGCTTTTGGGGAACTTCACTAGATCAAGCGACATAGTGTTGGTAAAGAGCTGCAGTGAGATTGAGCTGAAGTATATTGATTATCTATCTACAACGAGAGTTTAAAGATATTGAAATGGTTAAGTGGAAAGAGTCATAACTCTACTCTATACATCTCCTTTGGTAGTGAATGCTTCCCATCAAGGGATCAGATTGCAGAAATAGCAAAAGGGCTGTTGCTTTGTGATGTTAACTTTTTGTGGGTCTTAAGATTTCCAGATGGGGAGAAGATAGCTACAATAGAGGAAGAGCTGCCTCAAGGATTCATTGAGACTGTGAAGGAGAGGGGGTTAGTGGTGTCAACATGGGCACCACAGACGAAGATTTTCGGCCATGGAAGCATAGGTGGCTTTGTGAGTCACTGTGGGTGGAGTTCTCTGGTAGAATCAATGTATTTTGGTGTTCCGGTTATAGCCTTGCCGATGAAAGCTGATCAGCCTTTGAATGCTCAGCTCGTGGTGGAGATGGGCATCGGAGTAGGGGTCGAAAGGGATGGTAATGGAGTTTATTTGGGAGAAGTGGTGGGAAAAGCAATGAATAAGGTGATGGTGCAGAAGGAGTTGTATGAAGGTTTTAGGAGTAAAGCTCGAAAGTTGAGTGAGGCGATAAAAGGGAAGGAAGAAGTAGAGGTGAATGAAGCAGCAGATGAGCTATTGATGATATGTTTGAAGAACAGGAAAATAGTGTGAGATTAGATAGTTTCTTCTTCAATATATGGCCTAATGCAATGCATGAGATCTCTTAAACTTCATAAGTGAAGCCTCCTTTCAGAAATAAATTCACCATTAAATATAGTTGTCTTGTTAAACTTGTTTTTTTTTCCATGATTTCATGTTAATGGTTGAAGGAGTGATGAAAGTTAAGTTTTACACATGAATAAGAGCAGAAGCAGTGGCTTAACACCATTCAACATAAAATATTTTTCTTCACTTAGTTTTCTTACAACAAACAACTACATGATACTATTTTTTCTTGAATCTAACAATAAATAATTATATAAAAACAATCTTGAAGACTTAGTCATGTGAAGACAAATCTAAGATGCCAAATTGTGAATATTAGTCATACAAATCATGCCATGATTTTCAACAGTAAGATGATTGATTATGATGTTAAATTATTCTTGATTTGTTGAGGTTATCCGGCCTTGAAATTATATATATGAAATATGACCATCACCTACCTTCTAACAAATGCAACAAACAAATGGTAAGAAAACTAGAATAACATGATATACAAATAAAATACAGATGACAGGTAGAGTAGAGAGGCTTGCCTGTTCTCATTGATTAAATTGTGAAGAATTAAATCATAGTTTAGCACCTCAGCTTCTGCAACTAGAATTTTCAACCATTGATTGATAGGAGAAGCTTTTTACTTCTCCAAAATGGAAACAGAACCTTGTAAACTTAGTATCCTTATGTTCCCATGGTTAGCTCATGGCCACATATTTCCATTTCTAGAGTTAGCCAAAGCAATCTTGAGCAGAAAAAACCTGCATATATACCTGTGCACTACATCCATAAATTTTGATTCCATTAACAACTTCATCAACAAGCACTCCTTAAACGCCTCGATAGAGCTGGTGCAGCTCCTTCTAGAGCCATCTCAAGAGCTGCCTCCTCACTACCACACCACCAAGAACCTTCCCTCATCTCTCCTTTTCACCCTGCTCAAGGCCCTCCAAACGTCGTATCCCAGCTTCTCGAACATCCTCAGCACCACGAAGCCGGACTTAGTAATCTATGACGTGTTCCAGCCTTGGTCAGCCAAGATTGCCTCCTCACAAGGGATTCCTGCAGTCCATTTCTCCATCTTTGGAGCTACTGATTACTCCTACTTGCATCACAAGTACACGTGTGGCGAAGCCGAGTTCCCTTTCCCAGCAATCAAGTTTGAAGGGCATGAGCTGCAAGAGTTATGGGATGGCATGGAGTACCTGTCCACTATCATCCATGATGCTGATCAAGATTTCCTTTTTGGGAATTTCAAGCAATCTTGTGGCGTAGTCTTGCAAAAAACAAGTAGAGAGATTGAAGGGAAGTACATTGATTATCTCTCAACTTTGTCTGGAAAGAAAATAGTCCCTCTTGGTCCATTGATCACTCAAAACAACCAAAATAGCAACCAAGAAAGCTCAGAAATTATCGAATGGCTGAACAAGAAAGGCACGCATTCAACAATTTTCATTTCATTCGGAAGCGAGTACTTCTTATCCAATGCTGAGATTGAAGAGATAGCAAGAGGGCTTGAACTCTGCAGTGTGAACTTCATATGGATCATCAGGTTTCCACTAGGAGAGACAATGAGCCTAGACGAGGTGCTGCCACAAGGCTTCCTCGAGAGGGCGAGTGAGAGGGGGTTAGTTGTGACAGGGTGGGCTCCACAGGCAGAGATATTAGGCCATGAGAGTGTGGCAGGTTTTGTGAGCCACTGTGGGTGGAGTTCTGTGATGGAGAGCATGTACTTTGGAGTTGCAGTCATAGCCATGCCTATGAAGAATGATCAGCCCATAAATGCAAGGATGTTGGTTGAGGCCGGAAGCTGTGTGGAGGTCTCAAGAAGTGGAAATGAAGCGTTTAAAGCGGAGGAGATATGTAAGGCCATTGAGAAGGTGGTGGTGGATGAGGGCGGCAAAGATTTGAGACGCCGTGCTCATGGATTGAGTGAGAGGTTGAAGGAGGAAGAGGGAGAAGTGTTGGATGCCGTAGCTGAGCAGCTGTGGCAGCTGTGTTTGAAGAAGAAGCATGCTCATATTTAAGATGGTTATTTTATTATTGGATTGTTTAATGTGTTGTTGCATTTTCTCCACATAATCTATAAATAGAAAGTGAAATACTTCTATTACTGTAATGTTCTTGATGAGTCAAAATACATAAATTCTGATGCAGAAACTTCATATATTGAACTAAACTCAATCACTTGTATCATTCTTGTTTCTTGTTCTTCATACAAATCCTCAATAGCTGCTCTGCTACATCATTCACCACTTGTTCTTCCTTCTCTTTTATCGCCTCACCCAATCTCCGAGCACTACTCCTCAAACCTTCACAAAATGCCTTCTCCACCATCACCTTCTTGATAGCTTTTGCCACTTCTTCTCCTACATAAACTCCATTACAATACTTTGCAACCTCTACCCCGACACCAGCCTCCACCACCACCTGGGCATTAAAGGGCTGCTCAGATTTCATCGGCATGATTATAATTGGAACACCATAATATATACTTTCTATTACAGAGCTCCAACCACAATGACTCACAAAGCCAGCAATACTTGGATGGCCTAATATCTTAGTCTGCGGCGCCCACTTTTGAACCACTAATCCTCTCTCCTTCGTCCTTTCAAAGAACTCTGCAGGCAGTTCTTCTTCAATCGTCCTCGATTCTTTCTCCTCATTAGCAAACCTTATCACCCACAAAAAGTTCACATCACAGAGTGTAAGAAGCCCTTTCGCTATCTCTGCTATCTGCTCCTTTGATAGGAAGCATTCACTACCAAAGGAGATGTATATGGTGGAATCTTGATTCTTCCCGTTTAGCCATTTCATGATCTCCGAACTCTCAAAATCATCGTGCTCGTTAGCTTCAGCAATGAGTGGACCAGTGCATACTATCTGCTTTTTGCACAAAACAGAAAGATAATCTAGGTACTTGCCTTCAACATCTTTGCAGCTTTTGAATAACACTATATCTGTTGATCTTGTGAATACTCCAAATGCAAAGTCATCATCGGCATCTTTTATATTTGGCACTACACTATTACTCAGCCTTGCCATCTCATTCTCAGCGATATGTATAGCTGGGAATGGGAAGGTGGCACTATTCCCTTCTGTATAAAAATGGTGGGAGAAAGAAAACACCGTTGCTCCGGAGGTCGAGAAGAAAACAGAAGCTATACCTTTGGATGAAGCGATCTTTGGAGCCCACGGTTGGAGAGAATCATATATCACAAGATCCGGCCTCACAGAATCCAAGATTTGTGAGAAGCTTGAGCTTGAATCTTGGAAGGCCTTGATGAGGGTTGGGAGGAGATGGGAGGGGAGATTTTTGGTTGTGTGGAGATGTGGAGGTAGTTGAGGGGAAGATGGCATATGCAGCTCCACTAGCTTCACTGATGCAGCCTCATCTTCAGACAAGCTTGATTTGATTGAGTTAAGGTTGACAGTGGTTGAACACAAGTAGAATGTGAAGTAGTTTGTTGTTGAGAGCCTTTTACAGAGTTCAAGAAATGGAGATATGTGCCCATGGCCTAACCATGGGAACATAAGGATTCTCATCTTAGTCTGCCCTATCTCCATAGCCATGAATGAATCAAGGCTCTCACCTCACTTCCAATTACAGAAGTAGAAAACTTTGTGGATTGCAAAATAAAACTTCTTTTCTCCTGAAATTACAGAATCTAGAAAGATCTGAAATATGGAGTAAGCTTAGATCTTAGAATATACTCCATAATTAAAATGTTGCTTAAATAAATATACAGCAGCAGTTTGCTCAAGGCATTAAAATATAAGAATGGAGCATTTCAAGAAAATCTATATATAGTAAAAGGGGCGGTTCACATAGAATTTTAAAATGAGAAATAAGAATGAATAACAACCATGTATCTTAAATAATTATGTGGTTAGATTTTATGCATTAAAAAGATATTTTAAAAAATATCTTACACCTTTATAACGTAAAAGGGTAATAAGATGAAATTTATTCCTTACCATATCTACAAAATCTTTAAATTATAGCATTACCAAAAAAAATCCCCACCCCATGCTCACCATACCCCATTGCATGCTAGATTTATTATTAATTTATTTTTTATATGCCTATCAAATGTCTTCTTTCTTTCTTTTTTTACTCATTTAATCATGTAATCATTATTACATTTTTATTTTTTTCATGCATCGATAATATGTTATTAATCAAATCATATAATAAAATATTTTTCTTGCTATTCTTTTTCTTAATAGGAGAGACATAATAATTTAATGAACAACAAATGTTGTATAATTTTTGCATAACACAATCTAACAAAATGCATTATATTAGTGTATTAATGCATCAATATATTATAAGTGCATGCATGCAAGGAAAAAAAATAATTGAGTTTTGATGTATTAGTTTAAGAAAAACAAATATTTAATCTATAAAAGATAATAAATTTCAAGTAAAATCAAATGCAAAAATTTAAATTGGAGAGTGTCGGTTTGTAAAATTCTTTTAATGAAAAAATTCAAGGCAATATTACTTTAACTTATGAAAATAAACATAATAATTTACTATTTATGAGTTTATTTGGTCTTTAATTTTTTCTTGCTGTAGTTTTTTTTTACTCTACATCTTTACTCGTCACATCATCCATTGAGAAATTAGTAATAAATAATGTTACCAAAAAGTTACAAATTTAAATTTCAAACGATGCTAAGTTTGTTATTCAACACATGACTTTAATAATATTTAGTTGGGTATTTGATAAATATTAGGATATTATTGATGCATTTAATTATATATTATGATGCATAATTCTCTTATTTGTAAGTGCATATTGATGCATATGCTTAACGCATATTGCATTAGTTTTGGAGTATTTGATTAATAATTATGTAATTTTTAATGCAAATATCTATATATTTTATTGCATAATTCTCACATAGTTAGCTATGAATTGATGCATAAAAGATTGCTATTTGATGCATGTTTTAAGCACGAATTATGATTATGCATCAAATGTTAGTAAACTATGCATGTTATTTATGTTTTTATGTATAGGATGTTGTAATTAATGAACCAAATATAGGCATTGCTGTTCATTGATGCATAACATATAAATGGATATATGCACCGTTAATTAAAACTCAATCCATTATCAACAAATAAAATTGAGGAATAATACATTCTAATTACGAAAAATATTTATCCCCTTCTAATATTTATCTACACGACATGCTACATCAGTCGCAAAAATATTAAATTATTAATGTCACAAATAGAGGATTATTTCTAATAACATTAATTTATTGAGAAAGAAATATAATAATTAATTATTATAATTCAATTTTTAATATTCCTATCACTACAAAAAAAAATTATTTTAGCAACGGAATTTTTCCGTTACTAAAACAAGAAATTCCGTTACTAAACGTTTTAGTAACGGATTTATCCGTAGTAATATCGATGGTTGCTAGAAAATTTAACAACGGAATGTATTCCGTTACTATATATAACAACGGAATTGTAACGAAATTTCCGTTTCTAGAATGGTTTCTTCTATTATAGTAACGGAACTGTAACGGAAAATTCTGTTACTAAATTTTTAATAACGGATAATTCCGTCATTAATTCCGTTACTAAAATTTTACAAAAATTTCGTAACAATTCCGTTGTCGATCCGTTAAAATTTAGAAACGGAAAAATTTTTCGTCACTATTCCGTTGTTATATAAAGCATTTTTTGTAGTGTATATTTTTAAAATAATTATAATATATATATATATATATATTTTAAGTTTATTTACATGCATTAAAAGCATTCGATTTGCATTAAATAGAAACACAATTTTGTAAAAAAAAATATAATGCAATATTAATTTTGATAATGAATTTTGCAATAAATAAAAGTGCAAATAAGCACACATGCTAATGTAAATCAACTGGCCATTTTTATCGAGAAAAATTAAATGATATCATTCTAGTTTACTATTAATAAAACTTATCAAATCCCACCATTTAAGGATGTAATCGGTTACACTCAAATTTAAGATTACAATATTAACCCTGATGCCGCATAAATGACATAAGCACATAAATTATACTCCATAAAATAAAGGTTTAATATAAACCATAGATCATAATAAATTAAAGGTAGAGATTCATTCTTATTTCTCACCTAAAATGTTATTCTCATTGATCCATTTCCTATAGTAAAAATACCCTATTGTTCAGCGTTTCCAAGAAAAAACAGCAGCTGGTATTTATATTAAAGACTACAAAGAAAAATGAGACTACTTAACAAGACTTGAAGCTAACACTTGAAAAGTGAAAAGCTTGCTATAAATAAATAGAGAGATTAGATAGTTTGGCAAGAGAAGAGATGTACCTGCAGTGGAGTTTCTCTTCATCTTCATCTGGGAAACTCATATAGCAGAATCAAATCAATAGCTTTACCTAATAAATTAGAAACCTGTCAGCCTCTCATTATACTATTTTGTAAAAAGTAGATCTCATAATGACACTCAACCGCAATCATTCATGGTTGAGATAATAGACGTGGAGGCATGAAAGATGACAAATTTAATGTAAGATATTGTTTTTACTGGAAAAAAGAGAGTAAAAAGAATACCATTCAATTTCTTTGACTTGGATTAAGAAAGAAAGTAACATGAACAGCGCTAAATAATGTGTATTATTCTAAAGGGTCCACTTTTGCTATGACTCTTCCCACTCAGCCATGCATGCATTTCATTTCATCATCCCCAAACTCTAGTTGTGGTTACTACCAGTACTGGACCAGTGATCGCCATCTTCTTCTTGCACAAAGCAGAGATGTTATAATCAATATACCTCCTCCTTTTTGCAAGGATGATTCTGATTGAATCAAGATCGACTATTGGTGATAAGGACAGGATTGCCGTCACATAAATAAAAACAACAAAGATTAGCAGTTGGCAATTAACAAAACTGCCGGCTTGTAGGAAATTAGTTTAATAAACACTGAACGAGTGGATCTTCTAATTTCATTTCAATTGTTTAAATATGTGACTGACAGCTGATGTTACTAACTTGGACAAATTGAGGATATATATTTTAAATTTTAAACCCTCAGTCATACTACCTCAGCATATGCCATATAATTAGAATATAGTATAATATAAAAGATCTGAACTAATTAGTAAAACATATATCTTTGAATTAATTAAACTAATCATCAAGCATTCAACCAGCTCCCCTTCATATAGCAATAGCATCATAAGACAAACACACAAACACAGAGAGTATTATATTCATCAATGGAGGCAAATCAACCAAATTTCTCCATCCTAATGTTTCCATGGATTGCTCATGGACATATATACCCCTATCTAGAGCTAGCTAAGCTTCTCTGCAAACACAACTTCACCATCTTCTTCTGCTCCACCCCCATAAACCTCAAATCCATCCAAGGATCTCTCTCTCATCTCCCCATCCACCTCGTCGATCTCCACCTCCCATCCTCGCTGGAACTTCCATCGGACCTCCACTCCACCAAGCATGCTCCGCCCCACCTCACGGTGCAGCTCCACAAGGCCTTCCACGCCTCGAAGCCCTCCTTCTCCGCCACCTTCGCCTCCCTCAGCCCCAGCCTCCTCATATACGACGTCTTCCAGCCGTGGGCCGCCACCGCCGCCGCCGACCTCGGCATCCCCGCCGTCCACTTCGCCACCAGCGGCGCCTCCTCCTACTCCTTCTACTACCACATCTTCTTCAACAAAGACACCCCCTTCCCCTACCAAGCGCTCTTCCTCCGCCGCCGCGAGTGGGCGGTGGTACAAACCAGCTTCTCCGACCTCAAACACGATGACGGTGGCGGCGACAAATATGACGTATTCGCCCACTTAACACACTCCCGAGACATAGTATTGATGAAGACGTCGAGGGGTTTGGAAGGGAAGTACTTGGACTACCTCTCTCTCTCACTACAAAAATGTTGAGTATATGTAACAAATTGTGTGAGGAGATTTTTGTTTTGTTACATTTGTATATCATATGTGAGTATATATTTTCACACTAATCCTCAAAGATTCATATCTAATGTGAGGAAATCATATTTTCCTTACATTATACTATATGTGAGGACCCTAATATGACGAGTCTGTAACGAAATTTATTTCCTCACATGTGATCTTATGTAACGAAATAATAGTTTTTTTTGACGAAAAAATTTGTGGCAAATAATCAATTTTTTTGTAGTGATATAATTTCCTCACATATGATATGCAAATGTAACAAAATTTATTTTCCTTACATAAATTTTGTTACATATACTCAATTTTCAATTTTTTTGTAGTGTCTTGAGCAACAAGAAATTTGTGTTGGTGGGTCCACTTATTGCACCAACCTCGGATGATGCTAGTGACCATGATTCCGACATCATTGATTGGTTAGCGAAAAAAGAAAAAAAATCCACCATTTTCATCTCATTGGGAAGTGAAAACTACATGTCCAAGAATCAGAAGCAAGAGATGGCAAAAGGCCTAGAAGCTTCGAATGCGAACTTGGTATGGGTGGTGAGGTTTCCTAGAGGAGAGGAAGAGAAGACAAGATTGGAAGGCCATCTTCCAGTAGGGTTTGTGGAGAGAGTAGGAGAGAGGGGGAAAATAGTGGAGGGATGGGCCCCGCAGACAAGGATTTTGGCACATGAGAGTATTTGTGGGTTTATAAGCCACTGTGGAATGAGTTCGACAATCGAGAGCGTTTACTTTGGGGTTCCGGTGATAGGTATTCCGGTGAAGCTGGATCAGCCCTTGAATGCAAAGCTTTTGGTGGAGGCCGGTGTCGGCGTGGAAGTGGAGAGGGATGAGGAGGGAGATTTCAGCGGGGAAGACGTGGCAGCGGCGATCAAAGGAGTTGTGGAGAGGGGGGAAGAGATGAGGGTGAGGGCGGTGGAGATGAGGGAGACGATGAGGAGGGAAGAGAAATGCGCGGTGGGGGAAGCGGCGGAGCATTTGAGGCGGATTTGTATGGAGCATCTGCTGGTGGAGTGATGATTTTGTGATTGAAAATGCATACTTGGAATTGGGTACTCTTTTACCAACTAGGATTTAGGTAACAAAGATTGCATGTATGTTGGAAATGTGGTATTGATCCAACTAAATATCGGATCTTTGCATATGTCCTGTTAGCCGTTATAAGTTCTGCTACTGTTCCTAATTTAATACTATAATCAGCAAAATAATTTCTAATAATGTCCTACTCTAGTACTCTTCTCTCTCTATATATTGATCCTAATATATAATATTATTCTAAATCTATTAAATTACACATTTTATTCTCTCTAATAATGAGTCTAATTCATGAAAAAAATAGGGTTGAATGTTAAAATAATCATTTTTTAAAAAGGAAAGATAAAAAAAGTATTTCGGTAAAAAAATAAATAAGTAATAGTCTCTTAATTTTTTTTACTAATTTACTCTTTTATCATAATTTTAAATTTTATTTTATTGTTAGTCAATTTCTCTTTGTTCGTTATGATCGTAATGATAGATGAATTAAAAATATCAACTAAATTTATTATTTTATTTATTATAATGGTATATCTTTTTATTTTAGGAAAATGTGAATTTAAGTAAATAATTTAGAAACATATAAAAATATTAGATGTCGTTTAGCCCCTTTTTCATGCTTACCGTAATTAGTCGTTATTTTAGTTTTCTACTAGTAGGTTAATTGAAATTGAATTCGCGGGAATTCGTGTGTTATTGTGTTGCAATATGAAACACACGAATCATGGGAATTTGAATTCAAATGTTGCAATGAATAATACACAAATACCACACAACCGAATTCACAGAATTCACGAATTGTTCTATAAATTGTACTAACACGATCCCTACGAAAATTCTTGTATTGTTTTATAATATGTACAAACACAAGACTTATACAAATTCGATCTCACACGAGTCATGTGTTTTATGAAAAAGAGAACGAAAATTTTATCCGAAATAAACAAAACGATTATATTTTATTTTTTATTCGAAAAACTATTACTTATCTATCTCTAAAAAAGTTATTTTGTTATATTAATCTAAAAAATATGTGTATTTCAATAAGACATATTCAGAACATTCTAACACCTATCGAGTTCAAATTAAGAATTCTCTCAACTCTTCTATTTCTATAATCATATTCTAGATGCATGACTATTATTTGTTTAATATTTTATTGCCAACCAATACATATTTTTCTGCAAAAATTATTATTTTTATACATTTATTCCAACATTGTGTGCGCTCATAGAGTCATATATATTCTACTTGTCTTCATGTGCATGGTCTCTAGAATTAATAAATTAATTAATGTCTGATAGATTATGACAAATGACAATTCCGAAGATACAACTGGTAGTGCTTTTGTTTGAAGTTATGTTCATGTAAATCAAATGTTGGGTTTGGTTTATACCGTGATGTTAATGGGAGCTATATAATAATTTAATTAACTTCTACTTAATTTGTAGTCCACACAAAGAATCATGACAAAGGAAAAACAAAAAACAAGAAGTGAAATCCTTTTGCAATGTAGAACTTGCATTTCAAAATTTTCAATTCATAAAACTCCAAACAAAAATTTCCCAACCTTTAAAATAAAATAAAATTATATGATATCCTTACCTAATTAATAATGCATGAACAATATAGATCTCCAATCTCTCATTGTAAACATATTATTAACCTCGATGGATGAAAAGTAATAATCTAAAATATTAATTCCTAGCTCATTTCCTCTCAATATTCTTACATATTCACGTTCCGTCCCGTACAAATCCGTCTCAAGTGGTCGGCAGCTTCCCCAATGACGGACTCCTGTTCCATCCTCATCGTCTTTCTCATCTCCGCCGCTCGAGCTCTCATCACCGCCCCGGTCTCCGCCACTTGTTTGATCGCCGCCGCCACGTCACCACCTCTAAAATCTCCCTCCTCATCCCTCTCCACTTCCACGCCGACACCGGCCTCCACCAAAAGCCTTGCATTCAAGGGCTGATCCAGCTTCACCGGAATGCCTATCACCGGCACCCCAAAGTAAACGCTCTCCATTGTCGAACTCATTCCACAATGGCTTATAAACCCACAAATACTCTCATGTGCCAAAATCCTTGTCTGCGGGGCCCACCCCTCCACTATTTTCCCCTTCTCTCCTACTCTCTCCACAAACCCTACTGGAAGATGGCCTTCCAATCTTGTCTTCTCTTCCTCTCCTCTAGGAAACCTCACCACCCATAGGAAGTTCGCATTCGAAGCTTCTAGGCCATTTGCCATCTCTTGCATCTGATTCTTGGACATGTAGTTCTCACTTCCGAATGAGATGAAAATGGTGGAACTTTTTTCTTTCTTGGCTAACCAAGCCATGATGTCCGAATATTCATCGTCATCATCATTCGAGGCTTGTGTTGGTGGTGTAATAAGTGGGCCCACCGAGACAATTTTCTTGTCAATTAAGTGGGAGAGGTAATCCATGTATTTACCTTCGACGCCCCTCGACGTCTTCATTAAAACGACGTCGTGTGAGTGGCTGAAGAAGTCGAACAAGTCAGAATCTTTGTCTTCGCCGTCGTGATCGGAGACATAGTGGATGGTTTGCAGCACCGCCCACTCGCGGGGGCGGAGGTAGAGGGCGGGGTGGGGGAAGGGGATGTCTTTCTTGTTGAGGTGGTGGTAGTAGAAGGAGTAAGCGGCGGCGCCAGTGGTGGCGAAGTGGACGGAGGGGATGCCGAGTGCGGAGGCGGCGGTGGCGGCCCATGGCTGGAAGGCGTCGTAGATGAGGAGGCTGGGGCGGAGGGAGGCGAGGATGGCGGAGAAGGCGTGTTTGGAGGCATGGAAGGCCTTGAAGAGGTGCGGTATGAGGTGCGGCGGCGCGTGCTTGGTGGTGTGGAGGTCCGGAGGTAGGTCCGGCGGCGATGGAAGATGGAGGTCGACGAGGTGGATGGGGAGGTCGGAGAGAGAAGCTTGGATGGATTTGAGGTTGATGGGGGTGGAGCAGAAGAAGATGGTGAAGTTGTGTTTGCAGAGAAGCTTGGCAAGTTCTAGATAGGGGTAAATATGTCCATGAGCAAGCCATGGGAACATCAAGACAGAGAGATTTGGTTGTTTTGCTGCTTCCTCCATTGATGATTCAACTCTCTCTACTCCGTGGGTGTGTAATATATACTCGTGGCACGCAAGGAAGAATATTTTCTAGTATATATACTCAATTAAGCCGCCTGCCTCGTTATTAGCCGTCGCCAAGTATGTTTTTTCTTCTTGTTATATATAAATTCATACAAACATCATTCATGTCGTCATCACCAATACGGATCATGCAATGCATGTATGCATATTATAATGTTGTTCATGATGATATTTGTGGTTATATATGTGTACATTCCAGAACGTCAAACAATACAATTCAATCACACCATTACTCTACTTTAATAGTGAATTGATTTAATATATCATTCATGCATGAAACAAATTGATTTTTCGAAATCTCTGTTTTGAAATTCAAGAAATTTACCAACAAAAATGTCACTTCGACTCCAATACCAATTCGCGAAATGTAAATATGTAATTCACAATCCACTTTAGGATTTATATATACGAGATTAATCTAATTGTCTTCCACTTCATGTTTTATAAAATTTTTGTTGTAAATTATTAGAAAAAGTTATTTTTTAAAATTTTGAATTTATAAATTCTAAAAACAATTAAAAATAACATTAAATATTAAAAAACACATATTCTATTTAAATGGGATGAATTGTAATAATAATTAATAATTAAAAAATTAATTAAACTAAAATATATAAAATTGAAGTTATAATTTAGTCGTGAGACTTGAGATGTGAGACACAAAAATTGAACATTACTAAATCTCATTTGAATTTAGACTTGGACACGAAATAATTAGTGTAAAAGATAAATGTTTTTTGTATGAAGGAAAAAAACAAAAAATTATTGCAAAAGTATCAAGTATACACCAATACGAAAAATATAGTATTAACATGCCTAAATAAACCCTAATTAACCTTGGAAAGTCTAGTATTAACATACCTAAATAAATATTAACCTTCAATCTAATAAGATACGATGTATATATATCATATATAGAATACGATATATATATATATATATATATATATATATATATATATATATATAAAATGCCATCTTCTATAACACTAAAATGAAAAGTGCCCTCATTTGTAAAAATATATGAAAAGTGCCTAATAAGACTATTTTACCAAAAATGTTTAATTAAGAACAAAATTTCTCTATTACATATATGGTTAATAATTAGTGTTTCAAAATTATTTCAATTAATAAGATGCACAAAATATTTTAAAATGGTAGTAAAAAAATTAAAATATGGAAGATTTTCATATTAAACCAAAATATGGTCGATAAATAATGAAGAAGTTTTGTATTTTCTATGACCTAGTTTTGAGACCAAAACCGACCGGGTTTTGAATATGTACCGACAATCAATTAGATTCATATGGGTCTCGTTCTTCTTGATTCAAGTTTATTTAAAATTAAAATCCGGGCTACTGGGGTTAGGTTTGTGCTCGGATTGGCTCGGTTTGTTTTCTAATTCTTGGTGGTATTAGACTTATGGATATTATTCTTTCTGTTTCTTTTTCTGATTTTCTCGTATTTTCTGGATTTTCTGTTTTCATATATGATCTTTGTGGTTGTTGATTGGAAAACATGAGTTGTGGAACCTTTATTTTTTAATTATAATGCTATGGATGTTTTGCAGAATATAAATTTTTCTAGCATATACTCTTAGCTTCCCGTTGAATTGTAATTGTGTGGTATTTTTTTTCAAATTCCCATCTTTGTTATATAGTTTCCCCTTTCACCCAGTGGTATGACTATGATCGTTGTGCATTGTTGCCCATAGTTTCTTGACGAAAATGTTGTTAAAGGGTTGCCATCTGGGTACTCACAAGCTTATTGTTTGTCTTATCTCAAGATTTGCCTTTGTTTGTTTGATCAATTAGCTTTTCTAGAAAGACAATTTATCTCTGGCACTGAAACATTAGCATGATTCAAGTAATTCAATACTTTATATTTTAGGTCTGGATTTCAAGTATTCTTGTTGCTCTGATAATGCCAGGTTTTGAACCTGTTTAAGTGGTGGTTGTCTAGCATAAAAGATGACGATGAACCAGCGTCACACAATTGATTTAGAACAAGGATGGCATTTTATGCAAAAAGGGATTACAAAATTGAAAAATATTCTTGAAGGGCTGCCCGAGCCACAGTTCAGCTCAGAGGACTACATGATGCTCTACACGTATTATTCAGCACTTTGTATTCTTATATTCTTAATTTGTTGTTATGGTGTTGTCAAGTGTTAAGGTGTTCCCTTGCTAATTTACAGGACAATCTACAACATGTGCACTCAGAAGCCCCCACATGATTATTCGCAACAATTATATGACAAGTACCGGGAGTCTTTTGAAGAATACATTACAACAACGGTAAGGGCGAATCCAGATGATTGTTCGTTGCATTATCATTAGAAATTTTTATCACGTGCACGCATATGGAAGTGCTTACTGTAGCTTGGTTCGTATCTTTGGGGATTTTCATTTTAATGTCCGAGCTGGTTTTGTGAAGTTGCTTGTCTTTATTTCTGGATCAAAATGCTCACACGCTGTAGTCCAGCATTGCAAAATGGTCACAGGATTATGTTGAGGTCTTTTGGCTCATTTATCTAATAGTTTCATGGTTTGATTTTGCTTGTTTACTTTTCTGTGAAAGGTTTTGCCTTCCCTAAGGGAGAAGCATGATGAGTTCATGTTAAGGGAGCTCGTAAAAAGGTGGTCAAATCATAAGATCATGGTCCGATGGCTTTCAAGATTCTTCCATTACCTTGATCGGTACTTTGTAGCCAGAAGGTCGCTTCTAGCACTTAAAGAAGTTGGTCTGACATGCTTCCGGGACCTGGTAACTAATTTCACCTTCAAGCTGGTCTTTGCTTTAGGAGAAATCCAATCCACTAAAGTTCTAATGAAAGTCGAAACCAGTCCTCAGATCTGTTTCTTGTCTCTTAATCCTTCTTGCTTTCAATTTCATTACTCATTTACTATGTCGAGATTTCTTTTCTAGGTATATATGGAGATATCCAGGAAGGTTAGGGATGCTGTTATTTCTCTGGTATGTTATATCATTATTTATCTTCATTTTTATGTATACTTTCCCCTTTTATGTGTTTTAATGTATTAATTTTGATAGATTGATCAAGAGCGGGAAGGGGAGCAAATTGATCGATCTTTATTGAAGAATGTATTAGACATCTTTGTTGAGATAGGAATGGGGCAGATGGATTATTATGAGAATGACTTTGAAGCAGCAATGCTGAAGGACACAGCATCTTACTATTCTCGTAAGGCTTCAAATTGGATCTTAGATGACTCATGTCCTGACTATATGTTAAAGGTTTCTTTTCATTTAAAAAATTATTCTTTTTCTTCCTCCAACTTACAATTGTGGCCCCTGAAAGAGACTTGTGTATGCTTATTGACATGATTATATTAGCCAAGAATGTGAGTTTAGTACTTGCAAACTATTTTCAGCTTAGTTTCTAACTATCTATATGAAACCAATCCAATCCAAGAAGGAAAGAAAATCCAAATATTTTCTCGTTTTACCATTACTCTTTCTTTCATCTTAATTTGTTTTGATAAAGTCTGCAATGGTGATCGGAGGAGGAGAAGAATCGTAGCAGTTGTGAATCTGGAGTTGAAGGACATTCAACAAAATAGGGACGACGAGTGTCTCGTTGTCGCTCAGGCTCTGGTATACTCATCGCTACAACGAGACACTCGTCATCCCTAGTTTGTTCAGTCTCCTATATAAGGACGACTTGTGCGCTTTGCCCACAGACCATCAATCATTCAAATACCTCAAGGATCAAGGTTAGATTTGCTTGGATCATTTTCTTCATTTGTTTGCACAAGAATTTGTAGACACGGATTATATTATATAATTTCCTACTAAGTTATATTATAAGAAAAATTATCTCAACTGGGGAATGTGATTCTAGAGTTCACTTAACATTAATGTGATTTTATTAGTGGAATCTCCACTAATAATATTCATGCTTCCCATTTGCTTGCTTAATTATTTATTCTTGGCCTGCCACTAATGAATTAAATCAGAAATAGTACATAAAATTTTCTGCATATAATACGAATCTCCAATCCCATTTTCCCTCGTTACTGCACTATGTAATTCCCAAACATAAAGCTTCAAGAAAGAGCAAAAAATATAAGAACATTATTTCTTCGACAAAATTAGCCCTAGTTCTATCAAATATATGCGACTGTAAAAACCTTCAAATCCCATTAATTATTCATCTACTTTTCTAGTTCGTACATATACACTTATATAGTTTTCTTGATTTTGGACAGGTAATTAAATCGGAAGCATGAAGACTGCGATAGCCGTGATTATTGTTTATTTGATGATAATGGAAAATCTCCATTGCCATGCAGAAGCAGATGCAGATATCAAAAATCGTCGGGTTCTAAGCTGGGAAAAGAAAGTTGAGTTTGTTAGTAAAAAAAGTATAGTTGATGATGGTGATGATGGATCAACTGAGCATAATTCTCACCATGAAATTACAGATGTCACTCCACCTAAACGTCAACGTCCAACTTGGTACCCATAGCAGGCCAATAATAACACACACACACACACACATATATATATATATATATAAACATATTGTCTGTGTGTTTGTGTGTGTATCGATCTGTGTATGATTGTCGCAATATGGGTACATGCAAATAGTACAGTGTGTAAGTGTGTGGTGGTTATGTATGTTTAAGAAATCTACAAGTAATGTTTTAATTTCGTTATGCATGAGATGTAAGATATAGCATGTTATATATGTTCTGGTACTTTTGCAGTGTGTAAGACGTACCCAAAATCTATATAATAAATTGCGATAATGTGTTTGCTTCTTTTGGTGTGTTTTGCTTGTAATATTCATATATATGTTAAGCTTAATTTTCCGGCACATGGTATTGAAATAATAGGGAATATTGGTGGATCATGGTAGCAATAGTAATAATAATGTAGTAACACTACATGCATATTAACTATTTTGGGCTTCGGTTAATCTAAGTCAATATTGATAACTATGTCCAACAAGAAACACATAAAAAGTAATTATAAACTATTTTGGCTGCTATGTATGCATTGTTATTGATTCCCTGTTAATTCTCATACTCTAATCTTAGTCTACAGCTCTTCCCATTATAAATTGATCGATATTGATTTCATGAATTGATGAATTCTCAGTGGTAGATCCATTCTATCTCACCTAGCTAATTATACCAGTTTTAATTAATCTCCAATATTTGCCTGCCACTAATTTCATATTATTACTATTTATGAAGAAAATTGATTCGGCAAATAAAGTAATTTTTTATTTTAAAAAATTAAATTACATTAAATTTAAATTACAAAGTCGCAATAGAAGAAATCGATCAAAAATATATTGTTTGGAACATTAAGCTTCTAGCAATAAACTAACACAAATAAAATATTTTCATTGATATGAGTTAGTCAAGAATTAATTGACATGGAGAGCATTTAAAAGTACCAGTTCTATTTACTTATCATCTTAGACCTCGATTAATCTAGATTAATTGTTCAATAAATTTAATTGGTCATACAATATGCACGTGGTTGAACATAAACATAAAAACAGTAAGTAATTTACCAAAAAAAAAAAATTACATTTCTAGTCATTTTTTAATTTTTCAGAGTATAATTTTTAATTTTGTTTATTTCATTTTATAATGTTTAATTAGCCACATACATATATATAGTCATTTAGCAACACTCTTAAGAGTTAAAGCTCGCTATTTACCTTAAGAAACCCAAAGCACATTGCTTATTTTATGATGCTACTTATTCATATATGAAATCATCTTTTAATTATAATAATTGTAAATCATATAAATCATAATTTCTATATATATATAATTATTAATTTTAAGTGACATCCATTGTTCCCAAATAAGCACACATATATAGTTGATGAAATAATGGGGTAAGGAATATAGAAGCAATAATTGCCAAAAATACTCATAAAAGAGCTCCACTTTTTACTATACCTGGGTGCTCCACTTAATACATATCGATTTAGTCCTTATTATTACTTCCTCAATAATCTAAATCTGCATGATCATCCGTCCACTATAAATTACTCCCTCCCTCCGATTAAACTTGACACAATTTTCTTATTGGAACGTCTCACTAAACTTGACACATTCTTAAAATAGTAAAAGTTATTTCTTTAAAAAGTTGTGGACCATACCACATTTTATCACTCTTACACTATTTTATACACTCTCCTTAATAACCGTGCTAAAAAATTATGTATCATCCTTATTGAGACGGATGGATTACGTAACAATTAATCCACTTATTAATATATAATATATCTATCTATATATATATAATGCCGCATATCTTTGAAACTTCATAATAGTTTACTTATATAGCACACTGCCACACACTATAAAGTACATATATATTGTAGACACATATAAACCAAAAACTTATTGTATGGATAACCATTAATCTTAATTTGTTGTTACAACCATCTTCACCTATGTAACATCAAGCAAAAGTAGGATTATAATTGAACTACACTAAATCGAATACTGCAAGTTTGATTTTGGTTTGATTTATGAAAATTAAGATCGAGTTTAGTTTGAAAAATAAAAAATTCACTCAAGTTTGGTTCGAGTTTATTCAAATCCGTGCTTGAACTCAGATTGAGTTAGTTAATTATTCGAGTTCGAACTCGTTAAAAAGCTCTTTTATTAAATTATTTTAAGTTAATATATATATATGTATATATATATATATATGTGTGTGTGTGATAAGTTCGTGAACTAGTTTGCGAAATTCTATTTATTCTGGTGTGGATGACGGGCAGGCCTATTCGAAACTTGACTCATTTTTGAAGTTTGTGGTCAAGTTCGTTATCAAAATCCGTGAACTATTCAAACTAATATAACTCCAAAATTCAATGATCCAATTACTATATAAAGAATAGTTTACCGCTATAAGATTTCTTAGAATATGAATATGAATATTTTGATTTTTTCTAATTTTCTCATTCCTTTTTCAAGAGTAGAAAAGAGTTTTCTGACTAATTACAGTGGGCATAAGAGTAAGAGGCGTATTATCTTCATTCTTCACTCTTGACTTTGAAGTTGAACAAATAGAACATAACTAGTTGAGAATTTACTCATGCATAAAAAAAAGATGCATTAAAAATATCAATAGTGACATATTCTAAATTAGTAATATATCTCCTAAAATTATATATAAAAAAAAGATGAAATAATTATAGATTATTTACCGTCATTATTGCGTAATTAATCAACATGATCATCAAGTTGGTAAATTAATTTCTTGCTGATTAATAATTGATAATTAGGCAGTGCTCCACTTTGATTATAGTGGCGTTACTAATTACTAAATATTCATGGCACTGCCACTACTGCTAAATATCAAACACAGCAACTCATTAATTTTCACCTCTATATAACAATTGGCCATCTCAAGGTTAATATATCAACAACTAACCAAACACACAATCATCCTATCCAATGTAAACCATCTCTACCTATCCTTAATTTCTTGCAAATTACAAAACACTAAAATTAAGTACATTCTTTTCCTTCTATATTTTATTATTAATCATTTTCTTTTTCTTGATTAGGTTTTGTTTCTGATCATGAAGACCAACGTTGTTGTTGTTGTCGTCGTCGCGGTCGTCGTTTTAGCGTTGATCCCGACAAGTTTAGAGAATCAAGTAGAGGCGAGGGATCCTATGAAGAGTCGTCGACTATTAAGTGAGTGGGGTAGGGCTTACTCAGCCGATTCAAGTCCTAAAACGACCCAACCCAACAGCATCGGAGACGATGATGAAGACTCGTCGCCGGAGAATAGCACTCATCACTTGCTTCCAAACCAGAATTTCAAGCCTCCAAATTAATTAGGGTTCATCTGTAAACCCTAATCGCAATTACTCGAGAATTTCGTGAAATAATCATGCATAATATATATAGACGTACTTATATATATGTGTATGTGTTTTAAATATATATGTTTGTGATCCGTACTCCTAATTTAGGCTTGAGGCATGCAGTGTACCTTAATTGTAATATATACTCTGGTTTTGGATCAGTCGATCCTAATAATAATTAATAATTATCAGATAATGATATGCATGTAGTGGTAAAAATTAGTATGCATATATTTCCTGTCATCATATTTAGTATGTATAGCTCTTAAATTATACTCCCTCAGGCCACCAATGTTCTTCCCATTTTGACCTGGCACGAATTTTAATAAAATATGTTGACTTTAGTTGATAAAAGATAAAGTGAAGGTAAAGTATAGTAATTGGAGAATAAAACCCACAAAAAGTTAGATGATATATAATGTATTATGGGTGGATAATGAGACCTACATTAAAGTGTAGTGAGTGGAGAAAGGATTGCTAAAAATAGAAAAAAAACGTGGAAAAAAACTTGATAGACAGACTAAAATGACAAAATGAGAAGAAACTTGGTGCACGGATTGAGTATAAATTAATTGAAACAATATCTGATATTTGGTAATATGTCAAGTGTGAGATATTTGGTCAATATTTGTTCCTAATAACTGAAACTTATAATGTTAAGCATAAACCCTAATTATATATAATAATCAAAATCTTTACAATTAAGTGCTTGTGCTAACTAGTTGCGTAATTTATAATACTAAGAGAATATTTGTAAAGCAAATATTGAAGATATATATAGGGATAAAAGATAATTACTAGTATAATCTATAATTTTTTTTTGTCAAATAATTACTTGAATAAAGTGCAAAAAAGAAACTAGCTTGACATTTAAAGTGAGATAGAGAATAAATATGTAGTTAAAACTGAAGAAATAGATGCCTTTCATGGGTATATAGTAGTAGTACTATTTCTAGTCTCCGTTATCTAAATATAACTATTCTGATACTGTCTTATTCTAATATAAATAATTTCCCTTATATGCTAACATGTAACTCAACCAGTTACGTTAATCCGTAGCTCATAGAACTAAATATATAGAGAGAGCGTTCGGTTGGATAGATTATTCGTGATTTATTATTGTGAAATGTTTGGTGTTGGATGTACAAGGCCCATAAGTGATTTAATCTCAAGATTATACCATGTAGGTGCCGGCGGATCTGGGATTTACATTTGTGGTGCGCTGAGAAATAAAAATTTTCAAAGCACTATATTTATACATGCACAAAAATTTTGGTATGAACTTAATGTTGTATTGAACATTAAAAATATACATATATATAACTAAAAATCTTGGGCTTGTACTGGATTGAAGCACAATGCATCTACTATGTAGATTTCCCCCTACGTGTAGGATTAGTCATGATTTATTTGTCTTGACCTCCCCCATACCAAAAAATAGTCTCGACTAATCTTGGACCAAATTAATCTCAAATAATCATAGACTAATCTAATCTTAAGTAACTGAACACCACCCCAAATAGAATGACTTTCACACGTGTTAATTAAAATAAAATCCGAGTCGTTCACTTTTCCAATTTATAATTTAACTTTTATAGTTGATTAGATTTGTTATTTTCTCATAAATTAATATATTAAAGATAATTCTCACTTTTCCAACTAGGATTTATTAATTAAAGTATAATTTAATACTCCCTCCGTCCACAAAAATGCTTCCTAGTTTGACCTGGTGCAGATTTTTATGTAGTGCTTTGACTTTGTGTTGGAAAGTGAGTATATGTTGAGTGTTTGATGCATAAAACACTATTAATAAGATAAATCATTTTTAATTGAATAGAATATTTACAAATTAAATTAAATTATTTCTGAATGATAATTAATTAATGCATTAACATATTAATGAGATAAATTAAGCATTAATTGCCATTTTCGAAAAATTTGTCACTACTGCTTAACGCATTGGCCATTTAAATCACCCGTACATTCTGAATTTAAATTGCTAAATGCATTGATTTAGATTGTTTACATAAATTAAAAAAAATTAAATGAAGCATAATTAAAAAAGTAAATGTACACAGTTTGTATAGAAGAATACCATTAAACTAATGAAATGTGCCTCTTGGAATCTACACTTGATTTGATCCAAAAAAAAGGAGGGAATTTGAAAGTCATTCCTCCCAATTCCCTCCCTAATAACAAAGCTATTGGGTTAAATACACATTGCCTAATGGTTAAACATTCATTTCCAAAAACAGCAAAAAAAAAGTCATTAAGAGCAAAATGACAGTTCCAAACAAAAAACTGTCAGATGATGAAAGGAATAAAGTAGCACAGTTCTTGATGCAAAAGATGGTCGATGGTAAGTTGTCATACGGAGCTCAAACTGAAGCTGCTCTCGTCTTCGGCATAACTGACCGGACAGTGAGGAAGTGGTGGAAAGCTACAAAGGAGCAGATTGAGAGGGGCCAACCTGTGCACCTACAAAGCAAATCAAAAGGTAAAAGTCACAAAGACAAAATGAAGATTGATGTTGAAGTTGTAAAAGAACTTACAATGCTTCAAAGGTCATCAATTAGGAAAATGGCAAGTACTCTTGGTGTAAGCAAGAGTTTGTTAGGCAATTGGATAAAGGAGAAGAAATTGAAGGCGCATAGTAGTGCAATAAAGCCTACACTAACTGAAATAAACAAACTTGCAAGATTGAGATGGTGTTTGCATCACCTTGATCCAAGTTTGGGGAGTGGAGATGTGAAATATGAACTCATGCATAATGTGGTGCACATAGATGAGAAATGGTTCTATTTAACGAAGACAAGTGATAGATATTACCTGCTGCCCAATGAGATAGAGCCATATAGGAGTTGCAAATCCAAAAGATTCATATCAAAGGTAATGTTTATGTGTGCTGTTAGTAGACCATTAATAGGAATGGATGAAAGCATTATATTCGATGGAAAATTGAGAATATTTCCATTCACTACGTTAGAGCCAGCAAAAAAGAAATCAAAGAATAGAGCAAAGGGCACATTGGAGCTCAAACCAATAAACTCAATCACAAAGGAAGTTATCAAGGATTGCATCATCAAGGTTTCATTTCAGCATTTAATTCAACTGATTTCAGATTTGCACTATCAGATTTCTTTTAAAGAAATCATCATCTAGTTTATTGCTTGTCATTTTGCAGATTATACCAGCTATTAAGAGCAAAGCCACACATCACACGAAATGATACAAACTTCATAGTTGCAGCAAATTCAGATGGTTTCCATATCAGTTTATTGTGTCAGCCACCAAACTCTCCAAATTGCAATGTGAATGACTTAGGTTTTTTCAGAGCCATACAAAGTCTGCAAGATGACAAACAGGCTAAAGGTGTGGAAGATTTGGTTAAGAATGTGGAGGATGCATATAATGAACTCTCAGCAGTGACATTGAATAATGTTTTCATCACACTTCAAGGGTGTTATACAGAAATTATGAAGGTCAGAGGAGGCAACAACTATAAGATTCCCCACATGAACAAGGCTAAGCATATTAGGGATGGAACACTTCCAGAAACACTAACTGTGGATGAGGTACTAATAAGGCAAAGTTTGGAGTATTTGTCATTGCCAGAGAACAATATTGGTGCATCCTACAATATTGGAAGTCTAGAAACAACTTTTGGTATTTAAATCTGGATTACACAGACATAGTGGAAGGTTTAGGAGTCTAGATTACAGCTTTAATGACAGCTTTTGGTATGTAAAGACAGCTTTTGGTATGTAAAGACAGCTTTTGATATTTAAATACTGCTTTAATGCTGACATGGCTAACATGAAACACACTAAAGAGCCATATACACAACTTCCACACAATTCAATCTTAGAAAATGTAAAGGTGGCAGAAATATAGGGAAAACATGTGATAAGATTGATCACCCTCAGAATTTAATCATCACAGGGTACAAATCAATTGTTTCCCTATAATCCACCAACACAGTTAATAATCTAGATTGACAGTATAAGAATCATGTAATGGCTTTAGGGTTTCATATAGTCCATACCCTCAGGATACATTCATCATAGGATTTGAACACCAAGTGCAGTATCAGTTCATTATAATCAAGTGCAGCATCAGTTCATTATCAACACACAAATCCAACACCAAGTGCAGCATCAGGTCATTATAATCAAGTGCAGCATCAGTTCATAATCAACACAAAAATCCAACACCAAGTGCAGTATCAGTTCAGTATAATCAAGTGTAGCATCAGTTCATTATCAACACACAAATCCAACACCAAGTGCAGTATCAGTTCAGTATAATCAAGTGTAGCATCAGTTCATTAAAATCAAGTGCAGCATCACTTCAATCGCATAAAGCAGCAACTAACAGTATCAGAATGCAATCCATGTTGAAAACCTCCAAAACTTTGATTTGAACATCAAAGTGGTGGCTTTACACACAAATCATAGGACATGCAGTGTAATTACAGAACTTGAAACAATAAGCTCAGTTCATGCAATGGCCAACTACGCCCACAGAAGAGGCCAACTACGCCCACAAAATATAAAATCAGACATTAGAGGCCAACTACGCCTACAGAATAAATAATCAGCATGAAATGGCCAACTACGCCCAAAAATTCAAAGTCAAACCTTCTTCTTCCATAAACATAAACTCCACCACAAATGGGAACCATATGGAGGCCATATTTTTAAACCAATCTTTTTTTTCTTCTGCCCATTCACGATTCTCAGGTTTTATCACAAGATTCACATTCACAGAGGCTTCTTTTTCTCCCACCATCACATTATCGCTCAAATCGATAATAGAGGCAGCATTCTCAGTTTCTGGATCTACATTAATAAGAGAAAAAAAAAGCATTAGAGGCCAAGTACGAAAACAAAATTAAAAAACAATCATTAGGGGCTAACTACGGCTAAAAATCGAAGACAAACCTTGTTTTTCCAGAAACATAAACTCCACCACAGATGGGAACCATCTGGATGCCATTTTACGCAACCAATCCTTTTTTTCTTCGAACCATTCGCGATTCTCAGGTTCTACCCGAAGATCGACATTGCCAAAGGTTTCTTCTTCTCCCACCATCACAGAATCGCGAGAATAAAAAATAAATTCAGGAGTTTCTGGAACTACAGTATCAGAATCACCAAAAAAATAAGATGGCTCCATCTAGGCCTCACAATACACAGACATAGTGGAAGTATCTGTGTGAATAGAACCTAGGGTAGATGAATCCATAGGATCGAAGGCGGATGCGCGAAGTGGAGATGGTGATTCTTCCATAGGGTTTAACAGAGAGGCGTCGAGTGTACGAGAATGAAATATGTCTAGGGTTTGCGGTGACAGTGGGAGGGAGATGAACAGAGAGAAGTTTCTAGGTTAAGGTTGATGTTGGACGAAATGGGTTGGGAGGGATGGGTTAATTAGGATAGGGTTGGAAATGAGTTAATTAATGGGGGTAGTTGGACTAATGGTGGGTAGTTGGGATGAGTTAATTGGGTTAATTAGGTGGGCTAATTGGATTAATTAAAGTAATTGGGTTAGGTAAACTAATTGGGCCAATTAAATGGATTGGGTAGGCTAATTAATTGGACTAATTAAATGGATTTGGATTAATTGGGGTAGGCTAAATAGTTGGGCTAATTAAATGGATTTGAATTATTTTATGTTTAATGATAAATTATGAATGATTATAAGAATAAGATTATTAATGGTATTTTGGAAATATTTTCAATGTTTGAGGATAAGGTGGTAAAAATAACATTTCTAAAAATGGAAAGTTGAATTAGGAAGCTTTTTCGTGGACGGACTAAAATGACAAATTATGAAGCATTTTCGTGGACGAAGGGAGTATTAATTTAATAAAAATAAAAAAATGAAATTAAATGAAAATTATAATTTAAAATGTATAATTATGTGATTGATTAGAAAAAAGTTCCTATAACAAAATTAATATTAGATTAACTGAAAAGGTAATATACGTATGAGAAAATAAAAAAATAAAAAAATCAAATCTATCGATCTCCGTAATTTTAACTTAATTATCACCGTATAAAATTTCAAAATGAATTGCTTACATTTAATTAAAGTTAATACATGGAGAACTGATTCTATTCGTTTACTATAGCGCTAAAATGTTTTATCATAATTACATACCTGATTTCATGGTGCTTAATGGATTCAGGCATGCATTGTCGAGTACTCCACATTTGATTAATTTTAATCATGTTTTATGCAATTTTGATCATTTCCTGCCTCTAATTGTTAACTAAGAAATTTATTTAAATATATATACACGTAAATGATATACCTCAAAATAACATTTCATATCAAATATAAGAAAAAATATTGATGCATGTTTGAATGATCTAGATATTAAATTTACTTCATATTTAGGGGATGTATTGGATTAGGATTTTAAAGGACTTTTTAAGCTGAAAAAAGTGTTGTAGATTTAAAAGATTTTGCAGGATTCTCTAAAAACTTTTTAATTAAGAATTTAATGGAATTTGTAGGACTTTGTGAACTTTGCACATTTTGATGGATTTACGACATACGACAAGAGTTCATGATTTTTTTCATACATTTGAATTTAAAAAGAGTCAAAAATAAAAATAATAATAATAATTCTCTATAATATAATGTTCTCCTAAGTAACATTCATCCACATATCCATAGCTATTCTACTCCTCCAAACATAGCTAGTATTTAGTTATTTGTCTTTTGATTAATAAATAAATATAACAGTACTACATATTAAGTAATCCAATTAAAAACATAATACAAAAAAATGCATTTTTTTAATAAATCGAATTGAATCAAGAATAATAAAGAAATAATGTTATATTATGTAATCCAATTAATAATAAACCAATTAAAAGCAAATAATATCACAGTATCAATCATGTATTTACCAGGCCCGACTCAATCAAAATTGAGGCCCCGTGCTAATTATAAATTAGGCCTTTAAATTTTATTAAAATATAATTTAAAAATAATAATATATTACTACAATGTCTTACAAAATATAAAATCAAATACACAAATAGTTTGTGGAATTGGTGCAAAATAAGATGTAGAGGATTGCAAAATGTTCTAAAAAAGATTGTCTCAAATGTTCTAATACAAAAAATAAATATCATTGATTCCAAAAAAGTATCTAGCTTTACCACAAGTGTTGGTCATATCACAACACAATGCTAGACTATGATAACCACAAAGAGTATAAAAAGCCATTTTATCTATTAGTTTTTTTGCACCCCTTCATTTTTCCCTTTCATATTTGATCCATTATCAAATATCAAGACCAAGATCATTCAATACGGTAAATATATATATATACCTTGTGCTTGGCAGAACACTGGACGAACTCCAACTTCGACTGGAATAGAAAATCAATCAAAGAAGAAAGAAGAGGAAAAGAGAAATTATGCAACAGTGAGGAGAAATATGTAGTGGTGGTAAATAGGGATTGTTGTAATTATAGACTCACTTCAAAAGTCCTATGAAATCTCATGAGTTTCTATCGGATTGTTATCATTTAGAAATAACACTAAAAAGTCCATCAAAATCCATCTAACTGAACAATCCTATAAAATCCTTATATTTTTTAATGCCAATGGATTCTTTTTAAATAGTAAAAAGTTTTGAATGAATACCGATGTATTTCAATAGATTCTTTAAAAAATCTTGTTTGAATACAAGTAGATTATTTTTAAATGACATAAAATCATGATTGAATACCAGCATATTTTTTTATAATTTTTTTTTTTTTAAAATCCTACGAAATCCTAAACCAATACACCCTCCTTAACTTTTAGTGCCACCATGTTTAAATAATAGTGTGAATGTGGTGGAGATAGGGACCTAGATATGAAGTGTTTTGTTGGATAAAAATGAAAGCGATTAAGTGAAGTACATATCTCAAAATAGAAAATGCACATTTATTTTACATAGATATTAGAGGGGAACTACAAAATATTATACATATAAATACATTAAAAATGATAGTGTATTAAATAATGCTTGAAAATGTATTATCATAATATGTATGCATGCATTTGACACAATGTTATAAAAGTTGATCTAGGCGGCCGCCTAGAATGCTACTCGGCCGCCTTGACGAGATAGTCTGTATAGTCGGTCGTAAATCGATCGAGGCAGATCAGGCCACTTAGGGGATATTATATTATAATCTGTATATTATGTGTTTTTAATTGTATATTACTAATTAGAAAATAAAATTAAGAATAATTAATGTATTTTTATATTTTCTATGTCCCAATATGTATGACTTTTTTTCTTTTCTTTTCGGGATGTCTTAATATTGTTGTCTCATTTTCCAAAATGGTAAAAAGTTAATAAGAGCTCCTTGTTTTAATATTGCATTTGTAAGTATTTATTGTTATGTCTGCCAGAAACAATAAGCATTATAATTCGATCAGTCTAGATCTCGCCTATGCTCTCGCTTAGACACTAGTTTTCCTCCACCACCGTCCGATTAGCTACTAGCAACTTTTAGAACAATGATTAAAAATAAAATTTGAAGATCTGTTCGCTGTCAAAAAAAATTATTGAATTCAAATCACATTATATAAAAATTAAGTGCATAGACATCAGTATTGTAACTCATGAATAAAAATATTTTACTATGATATATATATATATATATGGGATAATTATAATGAAAATAAATCTACTTGTGTTAACTAAAAATAAATATGAACTATTCATATTTTCATCCAATTGATATAATTAAATTATATCATAATCAATAAACATTAGCCAGAAAGAAAAATAAATTCTCTGTTTTTAGGGATAAAATATTTTAAATAAGATACAAAATTATCTTTTAATCTGTATCATTAATCTAAATAATTTAAGTCAAGATTTATTTTTAGCTAGCTCATATAAAATCATTTTTATTTGATCTCTTCCCTATAATTTTGATTATATATAATCATCTCATATATGCACGTGTGTAAACATAATTAATTATAAATTGGACTCCAAAAATTGGATGTTTTACCCACCTCACATCACAAAAACCGCACCTGTCTAACGCACACAAGAATTTGACATGATTGAGACGAAGAAGAAAATTACCTCTGATAACTTTCACGATGAATCAAGCATGATTACTTATCCACATTTTTTTTAAAAATTAATAAAAATAAGGCGCATTGTTATTTAGCGGCGGCCCATATTGATTACATGATAAATTTTATCATGTGCTCGTGTATTTCATTCATTAAACATTTGGAATTACATGAGCAC
Source organism: Leonotis leonurus (assembly GCA_026898415.1). NCBI lineage: Eukaryota > Viridiplantae > Streptophyta > Magnoliopsida > Lamiales > Lamiaceae > Leonotis > Leonotis leonurus. The sequence goes on along the minus strand of JAPKLX010000020.1, from coordinate 3,222,958 downwards.
ATGAATAAATTGCTCATATAATTATGCAATGTGAGTACTTTTTATCTTTTATTTTAAAATGAGTATTTTTTATCTTTTACTTATGGAATTGGTAGTTTTACCCATTAAGCCATATATAAATATTCAACATAAAATAATATAAACCAATACTTTGTTGGTGGCCTATTACCGTTATGGGTGGTTTGATTTGCGTGATAGGATGAAATATCTACTTTTTTTTTTTTTATCTATAATCATTCATCTCTTTATGAATTCAATCCACATTTTTATGTCTCTTAATTACTCAAATGCTTCATTATATAATCACACCAAATTTTGCTTGATTATTTAATCAAACATTTGAATGATTAAGGAGTATAAAAAATGACTAAATTCATAAAGAGAGAGATGATTATGGATAAGAAGGTAGAGATTTAAAGGTTACAATCCTATCAATCCTATCAATCCTATCACACAAACCAGCACTAAGTCTATATAACGTACTGCTCAAGTATTACAATTAATACTAGTACTTATTAATGCAGTATCTATATATCATATCCACTTCTCTTACAGAATTGACATCCTTAATTAACGGTAGGTCTGAATTGCATGCGTTCGAAATGATCGAAAATGAAAATCTTGACCATTTTGAATGTAGTATTAATTCTGTTGATAGTGGGAAAATCCCAGGTTGATTGAGAAATGCAGGTAGTTAATGAAGGAATGGAAGGAAGAAAGGTGCATGGTTGAAGAAGAGAATGACGAGGCATCGATCGGCCGGAAGAAGGCATCATACCTCGCCGCTTTCCTTAGATATACGCACTCAGACACAGATACGTACACAAGACAAGCGATCGATGTGTGTGCATGTGGTTGAGTTTGTTTAATTTGGTCAGTTCAGAACGTACGTACGTAGTATTTTCTTCCCTTTAATTTCCCACTTGCCTTTCGAAATCATCTCTACATAAATAAAATTCACAGCCTCTTGGAATGCAGTGCAAACTAGGGTTCTTCACTCTCGTTCTTCATCTTTGGTGGAATTGAATCTCGTTCTTCACCGCAAACAAACGCACCACATCTCCTGTTTTTCGTCTTCTTCATCTTCAAGTCTAACATCGCATCTCAGATTTTCAGAACCAATGCTTCTGGGAGACTATGCTTCTTATTATATTAAAGCATCTCGATCGGTGGATTAAATGATCGATGCAAGGTATGTGTCCTACGGTTTAGGGTTTGTTAAGGGTTGTCAGATTTGCTGACCAAAGTAGCTGCTAAAAAGGGTTTGCAAATTGCACTTCACATTTGTAAATTGTAGCAAGCTAAGTTAGAATATTAATTCTTAAGTTACATAACTCATTTTATGAATTTAATATCGGATAGCCCATCAACTTGTCTGTTGCATGCGAGAATCTTTACTTATAAGGACCATTTGATCGGAGACTACCCGATTCCACTTACCGAAAAGTGAAAAAAATTGAATGCATAACAATATCATAAACATAGTAAAATGACAAGCCAATCCATATATATATATATATAACAACTAACATTCAATTGCAATTTAATTTTAATTTAATCGTAAGTTAATGTATTAATTGGTCAAACTGAAAAGTTATTGGAAAAAAAAATCTAAAATTTATGTATTTATTGACTAAATTAAAAAGTTATGAAAAAAAAAATCAAATTTGATGAAAGTTTTTAAATTTTGAAGCAATTAACCTTTTATTATATTTATGAATCAGAAAAACATAATCGAGATTTGGACTAAAATTAACTAAGTCAAAAATAGCAAAAAAAAAGAAAATGTGTATTTATTAAAATCCATCATTCTATTTCTAACTTTAATGGTTCAAACTTCAAACTAAACAAAAATATTACATGTTCATGGTGTGCATTAGTTAATATGTTCGCAAGTGGCATATTGGTACGCACATATGTTAATATATTATAAATTTTTGACAAAAGTTTATTAGTTCTCATTTTTATTAGAGTTTATTGAATAAGATATTTTTAATATAAAATAATAAAATAAACAAATTTTATAATGATTTATGTACTTATATGCATTGTTTTGTGCGCATGGTGTTGCATGTGAAATAAAATATTAAATAGCCTATTAAAGTTTTGCGGGCTTGAGCCTTAAAAGTATTGACAATATGAGGCCCAATTGAAATAAAATTTATTTATCTCGTATTCTCAATTCAATAGGCTCTCTATTTATCTTTTTATGAGAAAATTAAAATATTACACAAGTTTTGTGTGCTAAACCTAATCTAAAAGGTTGGATTAATTAATCATTCAACCGATTAGGTACTGCAAAAACATATACACATGCCAAGCCAATCCATTTACGATAAAGAGATTCAAAACCAGTTCAGACTGAGTTCGACAACACACATGATTTATATATGATTAATAGTGGAGTAATATATATATATATAGTGAAGTAGGCCATCCCCATGCATGCATATGTATTAATTTGAAAATTAAAAACATTACATTAATGTCTGAATCCATCGTCATCAATGTCGTGGTTGGAAGTAACTAGACGACCATTGCTGTCAAGACAATGGGGGCAAGGACTTGGTCCTCCGGGAGAAACTCGATTCACTAAATTTCTCAATAACTTGCGATTTGTGCCTACCACTTCTGCATTCACTTCATTACTCAATAATCCAACCATCAAAACACACACCACAAACACAACTACACAAATCTTCTTCTTCATCTTCGACTACAACGATATTATTCACCTGAAAATAATTCAACAAAAGTAATTAGAAATGCATGTGTTGAAAAAATATAATCGATCTCAAGAGTCAACAACTATATATATATATATGAGCTTACTAACCTCAAATTTCTTGTATTAGCTTGCTATATGTTGCTAATTCCAATGTGGGCACTATCACTATATATAGGGGAAAAGATGTAAAGAAATAGTAAAATTATTAACAAATAGACTCGTAAAGACTAAGAACTATATATGCAAGAAGACTTCATTGATTTAAGGAATCTTCTTTGTAGTTTCGTCCATAACTTTAATTTATGAGGTACAATGTAATGGAAACCACTCCTTTTAATTTTTGTTTGATTGTTGATTAATTAATTTGGAATGGTACTATATTATTGAATGATCTCCACTAATAATCTTTTTGGGGGATTTATTAACGTTGATTACTAGTTGTTCCATAAATTAATTAGTGTTTGGAGTGCAGAATGCTGGAAATAACCTAATTAAAGTTATAGTAGGACATGGAATTTAAAGAAGAGATAATATTATTAATTTAGAGTAGCTAATATAAGTGGAGTAGTAAACACACATCACTCATGTTTCTCACAAATGTGGCATGATACATGTCTAATAAAGTTTGGTAAAGATGCAACACAATTAGTTTGAATAATTGCTTTCTTTTTAGAAGAGCTTTAAACTCAATGAAATTAATATAGAGCAAAGTGTCAGTTGTTATAAACTTTTGTTATTATAAATGAGCTTCTAGAGGCCAAACTTCAACAGTCCATATGCTAATAAAACATTGTTTAAATAAGCTTAATTATATATATTGGCAACGATATTACTAAATATTTATTACTTATTCTATCCCCATACACTATTATTTTGATCAAAGGAAACCCGAACCGAACCGAATCGAACCACGGAAGAAAGGTGGAAAAATAAAATTTGATGCGACTACTTATAGGATACAAGGATATTGGCAGCAGATTTTGAATCCAATTCAGATATTTGGATTCAGACTCCTCTTTTAGGATTTGAATCTTCCAATTTTAGATCCGACCCGTTCATAATTGATTTGGAGTTTTTTTTTTTCTGAATTGGATATGTAGTTCATATTTTGAAATCCAGATCCGACCCGTAAACTCGTTTATATAATTATTAATATTATATATATTAATATGTATATTATCTTAAATATAATTAAATCTAACCATAAATCTCATTTACTTTTTGAACCAATTCCTTCTTTATGATGTTGATGGTGTTGAAAGTAGTTGCAATGTTTAAGATTTCTTTCAATATTTTATATTTTGATCTTTATTGCGATCGATTTAGTCACAACTCTTTTTGGTGCATCAATGGTTGTAGAACTAATTTTTTTAAAAAGATTATGACTTATTTTGGACTGTAGTAGTGTTTGCTATGAATTAGAGTGTTATGTTGATCAATTTTTCTAGTGTTGTTAATTTAGAACACTATCATGATTTTATTATCAATTTTAGAATATTTAGAATTTATTTTAAAAAAATAAAACACATGGATCATATTCAAACCCGCGGACCTGATTGATCTCATGGATCTGAACATGTATCTCAATTTTTTAGATTTAATTTAATAAATCTTAATCGAATCTAAACCCAAATTATAATTTCTGAATCTCGATCATTTTTGTTTGTTTATCTGTGTGAAGTTTAAATTAAATATTATAAAATTAAAATTGAAATAAATAAATAATATATTAAAAAAAAATTAGAGCATTGGATATGGCACAGAAAAATGGAACACTGAATTCCATTTAGTTAAGTAAGGCCAATTATTGAAAGAATTGTGGAGTAATGTTTATGTTGCTCTATTGTTTTCTTATTGTTGTTTAATAGAGAAAACTTGCATCTATCTTACAATACAAGTTTTTGAGATGAGCTTAATTTAAGAGGTGATTAATTTGTAGGATTCAGATGTATTAATTCTTCTACTAATTAATTCATCATTTATATGTTATTTTCACTGGAAGTGTTTCTTTTTCAAATTAATAAATGTGCCATTGAATATGATGTTATATATAATCAGCACTGCTCATTTCATCATCAAATTCAATAAAAACTTCAAACCAAATTCAACAACACTAAAAACTAATCACACACTAATTTGGCATTTGCAAACACTTCACCTACCAAATCACACATAAATTACTACACATGCACTCTCAATTATTTTCTTGCACACAAATTCTTATGTTTAACTTTGGACAGCACATTACTACATTAGTACTTAAGCAATCTCAAAACAAATTATAACATAGTTGATAATTAATAAAACTTGACTCCAACTAATCAATGTCCCAATATTCCATCATGCATGATCATCAGGACTAACTAGTTGATGAGCTTTGACATCACCAATGCAATGGTAGCAAGGCGTCGGCCCTCCCGGAGTATATCGATCCGAAGAATCGCTAAACAACTTCCGATTCGTATATACGACTTCTCCATTAGCTTCATTAATACTCAATCCGGCCATTAAAAGAGATGCAATAAACAAAATAGCACAAATTTTCTTCATCATCATAACCAATACTTAACCACACCTGAAAAGAATTACACTTTCAATTGTTAGGGAGCATTCCTTTACACAAAAGGTTAGTAAAATATAAACATAAGAATATATACAATATGAGTGAGAGCTTTACCTACCTCAAATTTCTTGGCATTTGATACGTTAACTTCCAAGGTGGGCAGTATATATAGGGGAAAATATATATATAAAAAACATTATAAATTAATTATTCTCAAAATATAAAATAAGTAAGAACTAGACTCTCATAATTATAGAGCTAGCCATAGACTAAGGACTAAAATGACATAATTTAAGGAATCTTCTTTCTAGTTTTAATTTGCCCACGGCATTATAATAACAGATGCCACGTAATGGCAGCCACTGGTTTTTGTTTGAGTGATATTTAATTAATTATAAATTGTACTCAAATTCTCCACTAATGTATTTGGACGATTAATTATCGCCAGTTGCTAGTTGTTGAAATAAATTAGTGTTGTAACTTTTTGGAAAAGGAGAGTGGAGAGGGCAGAATGTTGGAGCAACCTAATTAAAGTTGCGTTAGGACAAATCATTTGGAAGAGATAATAATATTTAGTGAAGCTAAGTGGATCAGTAAAATAATGGTGTTCCTCATAAATGTGACATGATATACCTGCCCAGTAAAGTTTCGTAAAGATGGAACACAATCAATTTGAACTCACTTTCCATTTAGCATGATTTAATTAATAAATTAAAGTATGTAAGATGCCAAAGTATTGGAGTTTGATTCCGAATCAATTGTATTGAATATAATAGAAATGTGAACGTGCCATTTTTACATGCCTTGGGATTATTTTCTTGAGAGTTGAAATGTAAGCTAGCTTCTAGAGGCCAAATTTAAACGGTCCATTTCCTATCATAGCATTATGAAATTAATTTCGATTTAAGATTATGGAATGTAACTTTTGTCCTGTAGTTAGGTATGAGTGATTAAATATATATATATATATATATATATATATATATATATATATATGGTTTATTGATAAATAATTTGACGGTTTATGATTGATGATTAATCAATTAAATTATCATTAAGAAAATAAATTATAAATATACTAGAACTGAAAATATGATCTAATAATATTAACACATAATTTTAATACAAACATATAATCATAAATTAAAAAGTTATATTTTTATTGAAATTGATCGTACAATACAAATCAATCTATACTATAATACGATTTGGAGAGAATGATGCCACATCAGCACCAACCCACCTAGAATGCCCCCATTTCAAATTTGCAATTTTCTCCTTTTTTTGGATTTTAGAATATCAAAAATCATAAATTAAAATTGAATAATCTATATCTATATAAATCTTAAGAATGGTTATGGATTACCATTTATTATTCTTAATTTAATGAATAAACCATTACATAACGTAACTTCATGGAAAAAGAATTCCATCAACACATAAAAATAATATTTTAATAATAAATAATATAATTATCATAGATTTTTTTATCTAAAATTAATTGTTTACTAAAAAATCATGCATGATCTATATCTATATATATTATAGAGTTATTTATGAAATATGCCCTCTTCTATAACATATAAATGAGAAGTGCCCTCTTTTGTAAAAGTCTATGAAAAGTGCCCAAAAAGACTATTTTGCCCATGATTAAAATGCTTAATTAAGGACAAATTTCTCTATTACATATATGGTTAATTATAATTAGTATTTTAAAATGATTTCAATTAATAAGATGCTCAAAATAATTTAAGATGGTAATAAAAAATTAAAAATTTGGAAGGTTTTCATTTTATATCAAAATCTGGTCGATGAATAGTGACCGGGTTTTGATGAATAGTGACCGGGTTTTGGAATTGTGACCGGGTTTTGGCGACCGAATTTTTGGTTTTTACGACTGGGTTTTTATAAACATATTTGAGCATATTATTTATTGAAATTAGAACATGTTGACCAATATTTGCATGTTTTGAGTTAAAAATCTTGGCATTATACACTAGCTACGAAAATGGTATCAGAGCCCTAGGTTTATTAAGGAATTATATTTATTTATTGCATTTAATTATTTCCTAACGGAGGAGACTCCAAGAGAAAATATGGATCCGGACGCTTGTCCGAGATGCTTTAGTTACAGGAATTTTCTCCAACTATTGGAGATTATGGACAGACAACACCAAGAGAAATATCTCTTTTGGTCCAACAAGTTAGATGAAGGGACTCACGGTCCTTTATCTACCACCGAGAAATCGAGTATCCTCTCCATGATGAGTAGATACCAAGATCTACAGGTAGCAAACCTCTTACTTCAAGGAGAGGTACACCAACAAATGGAAATGGGACATTCAACCCATTTCTAATGAGTCAAGACAGGAGGGAGTTCACTCCGGTCTTCCGAGAAATCGACCCCGATATATCAAAATTCTCGGTTGATTTAAGGGAGATCCAGAAGACGGTACAAAATTATGGCAGCCGCCTAATTAATGTACCTCAAGAGATAAAAAGAATATCAAGTCAACAAGATGAGATCCTAACCATCTTGCAAGATATTCAAAGTCGAGTTGGCCAATTGGAGAACAGATCTCTTCCCGAAAGAAGGAACCGGATGCTATTCCCCGAAGGGCCAAAATATCCTCTACCCGTTAAGGATAAAGGAAAAGATCCTCAAGTGGAAAGATATGTACGATTATTTCAAGGGGAAAAATCATGAGTAACCTTGAAAGAATCGGACTTGAAGATCTACAAGAGTTAGCAGAATCTTTTGCTAACATGAAAATGGTTGATCTCAAGATGAACCAACACCAGGTGGCGCACATCAGGGAGGGAAACGCTGCTGTACCATTAAATCAGCAAGTACCACCACCACCTGAAGAAGTCATGAGAGAAGCTCGGGATTTCCATGCTGGACCCTCATATACCGCGACGGTACCAGACGAAGCCATACTGATGGAGAGAACCAGAAGGAGACGACAACCCCGAATCCAAGATTCACCGGTTGGAAAGGCCACCCTGGATCCCATCCATCCATATGGCGTAATGCTTGATCTTGATGAAGTCAGTTTCAAAGATCGAGAATCAGTGATCGACGAGTGGGGAGGAGCAATGCGGATTGCAGCAGCTACTCTCGACGTTAACAAAGAAGGACTGGTCAAGATTCTTGAAACCAGTCTCGCAGGCGTAGTAAAAATCGCCTGGGAAGGATTACACCTCGAAGTAAGAAATCAATGCTTCGAGGTGGAATCCTACTCGGAGATTATCCGAAGAATGAGTGTCCTCTTCAAGGACCATTTCATAGGAGAAGGATATTACGAGGGATTCGATAGAGAGAAAAGAAGAAAGTATCTATTGGCGTTATATAATCTAAGACTCACAGTCTTGGATCCAAAGGCGCTCAATAAATTTCTTCAACTCTTTACGATCTACCAGCATCAGTCAAAAGCTGATGAGACTATCGCGAAGGAAATTTTCTTCTTAAAATTTCCAAGCCCATGGAAGGAGATGATGATAAGAGATTATATCCCCAAGGGCAGTGACAGCATCGCCAAGAGGATGTCTTATGTACATCAAAAGCTTTCAGAGTGGTGTCAGCAAGCCACTGCTCAGAAAAACCTGAAGAAGCTGCGAAGAATCAACAAAGCAGCTCACCTTAACTGTGAAGATAATGATCTTCCAGTTGTTATTGGAGGCGAGCCATCAATAACCAAAAGACGAAAGAATAGGTACCAACCCTATTCCAAAGAAAGAAATCCAAGAGGAAGATCTTGGAAGCCAAGGACGATGTGGTCTAGACAGAAGGCTAGATCATACAAAACTGGACAAAGAAGCGGACCAGCTAGAAGCAGGGGTTCGTTCCAAGGATCCAGTTCAAGAACTCCAGCAAAGAAAACTTTTAGAAAAGCTCATACCAGAGCTAATGAAAGTTTTAAAGATTGTAATTGCTGGACCTGCGGAGCCAAGGGGCATATTTCAACAAATTGCCCAGATAACGAGCAGAGAGGCATGCTAAGGTTCGAGTCTACTCCGGACATCGAAGATGCCATATACTACCAAGAATTGGTTCAAGTATACCAGTTTGAAGATATACCCTCCGACGAGAGTATATATGAGCAAGAAGAGATTCTTAGTAGGGATGGAGATTCTGATGGATCTACAGAATCTTCAGACTGAAGCTGAGTCTTGTCATCAGGAGAAAGAGGATCGAACTGGATTTTCCAGTCGAACGATGATCTCGCCAAACCTGATCGACAAAATCATGAAGAAAACCTTGAACATTCAGAAGTATCAAGGTTTTAATGCCAGCAACCTAGACGAAGTTCTAAGGAATTTCAGTTTGGGAAGAAGGAAACATCACATCGTCTACGGAATCACTAGACGAGAGATGTCGCTTCCGATCGAGTTTACGGGGAATCAAGTGGAGATGCAATTGATTCCAGCAAGCGACATACGTGAGGATTTGGAGAAACTTAAACCAGAAATTGCCGAAAAGATGAGATGGATTCATATTGGGGCAATTCAACTGGTTCTCAAATCCACGATGTTCACAGGAATTGATGCTCCAATCGACATAGCCATATGTGATAGGAGAATCAGAAACCTACAAGATTCGGTGATGGGAACCATCACGGGGAATCTTTGTGCAGGCCAAGTTGTGGGGATTGTATATCCTAAGATTGCATACAATCTCAACGACTCGGGTTTCAGTAAAGCTCTGACGCTTTATCAGGACTTCAAAAGGAAAGAGTTATTGGATGAGGGAAATACACCTTATTCGATAACATATCAGATTTCGTATGCACTTTCTAACTCCCATCATACGGAGTTATTCTTGGGAAAGCCTTTTATCGAAATACCTGATATCTTCAAGAAGGTGACTACAGCAATTGGTCCCGATAGAATGGAGATTCCACAAAGGAGGGAGGTCAACATTCGAATTCAAGAGAGGCCAGTCATAAGACATGATCAAAGTCTTAAGATAAGCTCAGGAAGACTATCCTTCCAAGGAGATAGAATTATATCTCAACCCTTTGGGAGGAAACTTATACAAGAAAGTCAGCCCCAATTCCCAGGGAATCCTCAGGTTTCAGTCAATCTGAAATGTCCAGAGGGATGGAGAGGGATGACAACCAGATTTGATGCTACAAGATGGGAAAATAACTTTCCATGTAGTGTCTTATATTATCTCCAGCAGCCGGAGGTTAACCATTACAATGGAACCCTTGACCTAGGGGGTTTTATGGTAGAGGTTAAAGGCAGAGCAGGACGAGAAGATGTTCTGATCCTAGGGCGGGATTTTTTGGAAAGATTCAAGCCCTGGAAACCGATGGACCAAGGGATGATGATTACGATAGAAGAAAGACGACTCCTAATCGTATGACAAGTCCTTTCTCGATATACATTCCAGTGGGAGTGTTATATGAAAAATATAAGGCAGAGTACTTCTCGGCCTATATTGATTCAGGTGCAGGCATATGCACAGCAAGAAGGGGAATTTTCCCAGAAGAAGTTGAGGATGTTTTACCTCAAATTGCTGGCCGGGATTTCTCTAAAAGAGTTTTACTCTTATCCAAAGGAGTAAAAGAAGTGGAAATATTAATTGGAGGAGCGGGACAAACACCTTGGTATAAGGTTAAAACTCCACCAATGTATTTTCATGATACGGGAGCTGATGTTCTGTTAGGAAATAATTTCCTACAGATGTTCAAACGATACACACAGGACAATGAGCGAAGAAGATTAGTGTTCACAACCAATTGTGAGCATAAAATCATTGTTCAGAGACTGAGGAAGGCGTTTAATCGACAGATTCCCGTAGCCTTTCGCAGCAAGCGTGGTGATATGAATGATGAAGGCAAACTTCGTCATCCAAAGATGAAGGATCAAAGAAGATTTAGCGAAGCAGTGCTTAGCTGCATCCGGGAGAATGATCTTCAAGAGGAGGAAATCCAGATCCTTAAAGCAGCTTTGATTTCTAACAAAGAAATTAGGGTTGAAATGCAGGTGTCCCTTGCCGATGTCAAAAGGAAGATCTCGAGATGCTACAATGAGAATCCTTTGGCCTGGTGGGAGAAGAACCAACTCAAAGCAACCTTAAAGGTGAAGCCGGAGAGGGTGCATGAGTTTGTGAGATTCAGACCTATCCTGATGAACTTGATTGATCAGAAGGATATGAGAATTATTATCAAGGAACATCTTGATATGAAGTTGATCGAGCCGGCTAGTTCACCTTACAGTAGCCCTGGGTTTCTGGTAAGGAATCATGGTGAGATCAAGCGAGGTAAACCTAGACTTGTCATTAATTACAAAGGGATTAATGATATTCTAGAGTTTGATGGATATTTTATTCCAAGTAGAGATCACCTTATTAATTGCATACGCAATGCTAAGGTCTTCTCAAAGTTTGATTGCAAGTCAGGATTCTACCAGATTCGCATGGAGGAAGAAAGCAAAAAAAACTTACAGCTTTCTCAACACCACAGGGGCATTTCGTTTGGAACGTAATGCCAATGGGGTTAGCTAATGCTCCCCAGATTTTCCAGAGAAAGATGGATAATCTTTTTAAAGATTATTTTTCTTTTATGTTTGTCTATATTGATGATATACTTATAACATCAAAAGATATGGATGAACATATCAAACATCTTGATTTATTTGCAGATGTTTGTTATAAAGAAGGATTAGTGCTTTCAGAGAAGAAGGCAGTAATTGCGACCCAAAAAATGGAGTTTTTGGGAATAGAGATCGATGAGTCTGGAATAACTTTGCAAGATCATATTGTGAAGAAGGTCCAGGATTTTCCAGAAACATTAAAAGAAAAGAAACAACTTCAGAGTTTTCTGGGAGTTGTTAATTTCGCAGGAATGTTTATCAAAGATCTTGCGAAACACAGGAAGGTCTTTAGTAATCTACTAAAGAAAGATGTTCCGTTTATATGGACGGAAGAACATCGACAGGGAATGAAAAAGCTAAAGGAGGAATGTAAAGATCTCCCAAAGCTTTCTATTCCACAGGATGAGGATGATCTGGTCCTCTATACAGATGCGAGTGATCATTGGTGGGCAGCAGTCCTCATGAAGATCACTCCTTATGGAGAAGAACCTTGCAGATATTGTAGTGGTTTATTCTCAGAAAATGAGGCCATCAGATGGCATATCAACGAGAAGGAATTCTTTGCAGTAGTAAAGGCTTTTAAAAAATGGCCTTTATTTTTATTAGCAAAGAAATTTACTTTAAAAGTTGATAATACACAGGTTAAAGCTTTCCTAAGAAATAACATAGCATCAAAACCTGAAAATGCTAGGTTACTTAGATGGCAAGCTTTATGTCAATATTATATTTATGATATTGTCGTGTTAAAATCTCATGAAAATATTCTTGCAGATTTTCTGACAAGAGATGGAGCCAGCTGAGGTTAGATCCATCATGATAGCCCAAAAGCATCTCCGAGAAAATTTGGAAATGCTCTTGGAGGAATGGGACGAGTGCGTTCTCCATGCCGATCAAATGGGGAAGATGCAAGCTACCGATAAGACGAAAGTCTCTGGTAGAATACGAGCCAGTATGCTGACCAGTACTCAGTTATGGTCGGCTTTGGAAAAGCCAATCCTGCGGGCTTCCAGAAAACCTCTGGAGATAGCAGAGTTTCGTGTTCCGGCACCTAAACCGGTAGATGGGGATTCAAATACCCCTCTAGCAAGTCCTAAGCTGGTGGAGTCTGAACCACTAGCCCAAGGAAATGATGATGCTAAGACTTTACCGTCTGAACCATCATGTCAACCCTCCACCTCTGGGGTAAAAGAGGGAGAGATTAGCCTCAGGCCTATGACAGGCAAATCTGAGTCTAATACTAATTTGATTATTTTCTCTTCTGCTGAACAGGCTTATCAAGCGAGCTGGGAGAAATTACTCACAAGAGCAGGTATTAATCCTAGTAATACCAGGATTGATGGCTCGGGGAAATATCCAAGGGTATGGATGCTGCCCGGATCAAAACCCCAAGATGTCAAGCAGTGGTATGAATTTGGGGCCCTTGCCTCAGTTTATACTACGTCCCCAGCGTTTCCTGAACTTAAAGGTCTACCCCGATGGATCCAGGAAGCGGTTTATGATACCTGGGCAAATAACGAACAACTTTGCCGAGGTGATACATTGGAGCTGTATTTCATAAGTGCAGCCCCAGAACCTGCAGGAAAGGGGAATCACGAAGCCTTCCATTACATAAGGCTACGAAGACCCCGAATGGATGCCTTCAACCAAATCAAGGCACCAACTAGTGAAATTCCAATGATCGCCGCAATCTCAGATGATCAAATAACAACAAGGCGAGCATGGGGATTATGGGTCTGTCTTACAGAGATGGACAAAGTCAAGTTTCCATTCAAGTTTTTTCAGAACTCAGCGAATGGATCATTCCTGTTAAATACTATGACAGGGAAGACAACCAAGTTTGCAGAAGAGGCTTTTGAGAGAAAAAGAACTCTTCTGTGGGAAAACAAGATGGCGATGAGTAAAGAAACCCATCGCAAGTTTTGCAATATGGCTCATGTTGGCCATTGGGCGTCCAGGATATGTTCAGATTGTCTAGCCCAACGTGAACCTGAGTTCGGAAAAGGCTTCTTACCTAAACCAGATAAGAAGAAGTTTCGAGCCAACGAGTATGAGGAGATGAAGACTCCTCCAAAAGGAAAGGCTCCAAGGGGCCCTCCAAAAAAGACAGATGGCCGACAGAAATAAAGCGGTCATGTGAGGATAAAGTAGAAGATGCCTTCAGAAAAAGAAAGCATCTGATAAAGCATCACCCACCAAAAAGAAAACGACAATGGTGGGTGGAAGAAAAAGACGTTCCACCATAAAAAGAATCGTCGGTGGAATAAAGTTAAAAGGACGGACCACTAAATTCAAAAGAAGGGGTCCGACCACTACAAGATGTTTGTGTCGGCAGCCTTATCAGGAACCAGCTTCACGTGAAGAAGCATTATAACAAAAGATAAGGAATCCGAGGCAATAATGGAGGAATAGGAGGCTTCCAGCTTCCTATATAAACAAGCATTTGGAGAAAGGGAAAGATATCGAAAATTCTCCTACTTCTCTCCAACAATAAACATTGTACTCTTTCCTCTTTCTAGTTTATGATAGTAGTTCTCGCTACCATAGGTAGCTAAACAAGTTAGTCTCCTCCCTAAAGGAGATTAAATTAGTATGTAATATATATTTATAATTCCTTAATAAGATTTGGGCTTTTGTTCATCATCTTCTAGATTTATATTTTCCTTATTTTTACCAACATATATACTTATACGCCCCGGGTAGGAAACGAACGAGGGCTGTGCTGTGAGCTGTTGAAGGAGTCTGCGTCTGGAATCCATAAGGTGCTCCTGGTGGTTGGACGAGGTCCCTAAAACTTCCGGTAGATACGACCCGACAGCTTATCGGTCAAAGAAGGTATAAACAGTTGGTATTAATATTGAATTTATACGGAAGCATGATGGGCTTGATAGAAATGCATGATTTTCTCTATTTGAAGTATTAATTAGTTTTAACTATATGGTTATTGGAGAAATTTTGTTAAGAAAGGGTATTATGGTCCAAAACACATAATTTGGGTACTTTTAATAGAGTTTTACAAAATAGGATAGTTTTCAATTTTAGTTACAAAAGAGGGTATTCTTCATATATAGCCCTATATTATATACCTTAATAATTTATTATGATCATTACGAAAAGCTATATTAGTAATTCTAATTTACAGTTATATATATTTTTATTATCCATTTATAGAAGTTAGTTGTTAGTGTATATAAACATAATTAAATATTATTTTTATCAACAAATATTAGTGATAAAATCGTTACATTATATTGAGGCTTCATAGCAAATATTAATTTTTAATCATTTATCAATTTATATTCTAAGTCTACATATTATGAAATTTATCTTAATTAAAAAGTGAAATTAAAATATGAGTATGCAATTTACCTTTATTAAAATTGAAATAAAAATATTTAAACAATTAAAAACTCTTACAAATATCTAAATTGTACTAGCATTTACTGAATACTAATAAACTATTTGTAGTCGTTTTAAATTTTTATTTTATAATGACGATTCAATTTTTAGAAATCATAATCAAATGGTTTATATATTAGTTGTACACTTAAATTTTCAATCACCTAATTAGTTTTGAATTTAAAATTTTCAGTTACAAATATAAATAAAACCGTTACAAGGCATAAGTCATTGTGAGAAATTAATTTATTTCCTATTTTAAAAATATTTTGTGCTATATATTTTAGAATTCCTCTACCAAAACACACAATCCAAATTTGATTATTTTTATTAGTTCAAATGAATCACCATTGACATGAGAAAATTAGTGTAATAAGTAGGCATAGCCGTCACAGCACCCATAAACTCCAAGCCAAATAACTCATTCACCCAAATAAACTCCAAAAATCTATATGTCTTAAAAATCAAAATTAACTACTTTTAGTGATACATAATTTTTTATTTTTTATTTCAATTATATTTATAGTAACTTAGATTAAATATTAGTATATAACACATGTTATCATAATTTTTATAATAAAAAATATTAAGTGTTAAAATATTGTATTAATAACATAACTAATAACATCGATTATAACTAAAAATATAAGTAAAATAAAATAAAGTAAACATATATGACATATATATTTTTTATTTATTATGATATTTTAATTTTAATATGTGTAAATAACGGGGACATTTTAAAGTCTTAATTAATTATAACAATAATCATGGCCCTTCCTTTTAAATTGAGTAATTGTTCCCGCATAATTAAAATAATTAAGGGATTAAGATTAAATATTTGACAATAATTGTTCCCGCATAATTAAAATAATTAAGGGATTAAGATTAAATATTTGACAATTATTTCTCGATAATTAAGGAATGTTAATGTCGAGTATTTTATTATTTTTTACCTTTATGTTTATGTTAATTATTTCTCGATAATTAAGGAATGTTAATGTCGAGTATTTTAATATGTTAATAGTGTTATGGTAATTAAGACTATTTTTTACATTTATTTTGGTATTAATCTATATCTCCCAAATATGAAGCTCCACTATTCCGCCCACAAATCCACCCCCATAAAATAAGATTTTCTAATTAATGTTAGTAAAAATATAAGTAAAATAAAATAAAGTAAACATATATGTCATATATATTTTTTATTTATTATGATATTTTAATTTTAATATGTGTAAATAACGGGGACATCTTAAAGTCTTAATTAATTATAACAATAATCATGGCCCTTCCTTTTAAATTGAGTAATTGTTCCCGCATAATTAAAGGGAATACATTGAAGGGATTATCGAGGCAAGCTCATGGGGAACTGGGGATTACTTAAGACGCCACTTCACGACTTTGCTATTGTCAAATAGTATGTCAATGCCAGAGGAAGTTTGGAACCAAACCTGGAGATATTTGTGTGATGACATCCTATACAAGAGGCGGAAAATTCTCAATAAACGAGGTAATTTTAAATTTGCAAATATAAATGCAACAAATGTTATATCTTGATTTTTAAAAAATATAAATGTTATCAAATATGAAAGTTCAGGAAAAATATTATACAACCATGTATGTGTAATTAACTCACTTTGGCATATTCCAGATTTATTAATTCATAAGAATAATGTTATATATTTATTTTTTATTTTTATCAGATTTGCAACTTACAGAGGAACAGATGCAAAATCTTGCTTTGGTAGAAATTGAAAAGTTGCTTGCGGTGAATTCCACCAGTCTGATCAACTTCTCAGGCATGCCATTACCGAAAGAATCAGTTGTATCTTGTGCTGCAAATTTGCTCATATTGGAGGAGATGTCTTATGATGTAGAAGAAATGAAAGGAGAGCACACGAAGTTATACCCGTACTTAACAGATGAGCAAAGGGCGGTCTATGAGAGAATAATGAGTGCAGTTGATAGTGGTGAAGGTGGGTTTTTCTTTCTGTATGGATATGGTGGAACAGGAAAGACATTTGTTTGGAAGACATTGTGCTCGGCCATACGTGGAAGAGGCCAAATCGTACTTCCTGTAGCCTCGAGTGGTATAGCTTCGCTACTCCTACCTAAGGGTAGGACAACACACTCGAGATTCGGTATACCGCTAGACTGCGATGAGAGTTCCACATGCAGCAAGATCAGAGAAGAAAGTGAACTCACTGAACTCCTTAAGATGACAAAGCTGATTATATGGGATGAGGCCCCAATGACCCACAGATATTGTTTTGAAGCATTAGACATGAGTCTAAGGGATGTTATGAGGACGCCTGAAGGACATTGTTCTGAAAAATCATTCGGAGGCTTAGTTGTTGTCTTAGGGGGCGACTTTAGACAGATCTTGCTAGTTGTCCCAAATGGAACTCGGCATGACATTGTCCATGCCTCAATAAGCTCATCTCAACTTTGGAGTTTATGCGAAGTTCTTATGTTAACTAAGAACATGAGATTGCAGGTACGCAATGTAAATCACAAAGTCATAGATTTATTCTTTGGACTGATTTATTTTGAATCAATGATATACTAATTTTTTTTTTATATTTCAGAGTGAGTTGTCCAGATATGAGGATGAAGAAATTAGGGAATTCGCTGAATGGATACTAAAGATCGGTGATGGAACTATTGGGGAAACGATTGCTGATGGAGAGTCTAATGTCAGATTGTCCGACGATATTCTCATACGAGATACAGGTGACCCTATTGCATCAATAGTGAATGCTACTTATCCGAACATACTGCATGCATCGTGTAATCCAGAAATATTTAAGGATAGAGCTATTATGGCACCAACTAATGACATGGTTGATGAGATCAATAATTATGTCATGTTGCAAATGTCTGCTAATGAACGAGTATACCTTAGTACGGACAGTATTTGCAAAGAAGATGGAGTGGTCGATCTGGATGATGACGTTTACTCAGTTGAATACCTCAACACAATCAAGTGTTCCGGATTTCCGAATCATGAGATTAAATTGAAAGAGGGATGTGTCATAATGCTTCTTAGGAATATCGATCCGTCCAATGAGCTGTGCAATGGAACGAGAATGATTGTCACTAAACTTGGGGATCGTGTGATTGAAGCCAAACACATATCGGGGAAGAAAGCAGGAGAAAAGTTTCCTATTGCCAGAATGATATTTAGTCCATCAGATTTCACCAAATTTCCGATTAAATTCCAGAAAAGACAGTTCCCTTTCACTGTATGTTTTGCAATGACAATAAACAAGAGTCAAGGACAGTCTCTATCCAATGTTGGACTATATCTGCCGAAGCCCGTATTCAGTCATGGTCAGTTGTATGTGGCAATCTCAAGGGTCACTAGCAAACGTGGACTTAAATTTTTAATATGTGACAAGGAAAATAAGTCGTATAACATGACAGTTAACGTGGTGTACAACGAAATTTTTCAGAAATTGCGAGGTATGACGATATATTTCACATTATTTTTATGCTTCCGTTGACAGTATTTTGTTTCTATGAAAACTTTTAGATACATATTTTTTTTTCAACAGGATGACGCTGGCAATGGTCTGATAGAGTCTACACAGATCAACCGTCTCTATTTTATTACGAGTTCATATTCGAACATTCCTTACATTTGTATATATGTTGCACTTCTTTTCAACAAATTCAATAAGGTTTATGTGTGCGTCACACTTATTCATTTTTCTTTCACTTAATATATAAATATAGTTATCATGTCTGTTTTATTATTATATCTTGATAAATCAATAAAATTTTATTATATAATAATTATGCCGACAATAATTCCCGTCGAATCTTGACGGGCCACAATCAATCACACGATACCCAAGTTTAGTGACAAGCACCAAATTGTCTTGACGGACATAGAGATTTTACATTTATTTGGAAGACATTGTGCTCAGCCATACGTGGAAGAGGCCAAATCGTACTTCCTGTAGCCTCGAGTGGCATAGCTTCACTACTCCTACCGGTATACCGCTGGACTGCGATGAAAATTCCACATGCAGCAAGATCAAAGCAGAAAGTGAACTCACTGAACTCCTTAAGATGACAAAGCTGATTATATGGGATGAGGCACCAATAACCCATAGATATTATTTTGAAGCACTAGACATGAATCTAAGGGATGTTATTAGGACGCCTGAAGGACATTGTTCTGAAAAAACCATTTGGCAGCTTAGTTGTTGTCTTAGGTGGCGACTTCAGACAGATCTTTCCAGTTGTCACAAATGACACCCAACATGACATTGTGCATGCCTCAATAAACTCATCTCAACTTTATAATATACTAATTCATGTGGAACTTTAAAGTTATGTAATAATTATCTATTATTATTATTATTATTATTTAATATTGGTGCATTACAAATACGTATATTATTATATTACATCTATAATTTGAGACCCTTTATTTATTTATATATATATATATATATATATTGAGAATGAATCAAGTGAGAATTAATTCTTAAATAGGAACTAATAATTAATTTGGAATGCTGATAATGAGCAAAGCAGATTTTCTTTCTATATGGATATGGTGGAACATGAAAGACATTTGTTTGGAAGACATTGTGCTCAGCCATACGTGGAAGAGGCCAAATCGTACTTCCTGTAGCCTCGAGTGGCATAGCTTCACTACTCTTACTGGTATACCGTTGAACTGCGATGAAAGTTCCACATGCAGCAAGATCAAAGCAGAAAGTGAACTCACTAAACTCCTTAAGATGACAAAGCTGATTATATGGGATGAGGCACCAATAACCCATAGATATTGCTTTGAAGCACTAGACATGAATCTAAGGGATGTTATTAGGACGCCTAAAGGACATTGTTCTGAAAAAACCATTTGGCAGCTTAGTTGTTGTCTTAGGTGGCGACTTTAGACAGATCTTTCCAGTTGTCACAAATGGCACCCAACATGACATTGTTCATGCCTCAATAAACTCATCTCAACTTTATAATATACTAATTATTATTATTTATTTCTGAGAGGGCTGTCCAGATCTGATGATGAAGAAAATGGGGAATTTGTTGAATGAATACTAAAGATCGGAAGATCACTCTATTGGGGACATGATTAATGATGGA
Organism: Leonotis leonurus; assembly: GCA_026898415.1. Lineage (NCBI taxonomy): Eukaryota > Viridiplantae > Streptophyta > Magnoliopsida > Lamiales > Lamiaceae > Leonotis > Leonotis leonurus. The sequence goes on along the minus strand of JAPKLX010000020.1, from coordinate 3,202,544 downwards.
GAGTCTAATGTCAAATTGTCCGACGATATTCTCATACGAGATGCAGGTGACCCTATTGCATCAATAGTGAACACTACAAAAAAAATATGGAACAGGCGACAGATGGGACGACGGAATTCAAGTCCGTAGCTAGCTCGCGACGGACTGGCGACGGACCACAACGAAAATGGTCGACGACGGACTCGACGACGGATTGACGACGGACTTTTTGGCGCGCATATTGGCGCTAAAACTAACGACGGACGTCATGACGGACGAGTCCGTCGTTAGCTCCGTCCGTCGTGCGTCCGTCGTCCCATAATTTAATTTTTTTTATTTATTTTTAATACCTAGCGACGGATTAAATCTGTCGCGAGGTCCGTCGCTAGTTCAATTTAAATCGCGTCTTCTTCCCCAATCTGAAATCAGTCGAATATCCCCAATCTAAACCCTACCTCCGGCGATTCCCACCACCAACGGCGATATTCCACCACCGGACTCCAGGTTTGCTCCTTCCACTCTAATTTCTTCTATTTTTCGTGTTTTTTCCCTTTATTTACTCTTTCTCTCTCTTTGCCGTGCGTAGACCCCCCGCCGCCGCCCCTGCCGCCGCCCTTGTCGCCGCCCCAGCGCCCCCAGCCCAGCCCAGCCCAGCCCAGCCCCAGCGCCCCAGCACTGCCCGTCGCCGCCACCGGCCACCAGTCCGAGCCTCTGCCCGCCGCCGCCGCCGCCGCCAACCACTGCTCGCTGCCGGAATTTAGAATTAGGTTAGTGTTTAATTTTTTAATTAGTTTAATTGTTTAATTAGTTAATTAGATTAATTATTTATGTTATGATTTAATTAGATTAATTAATTTATTATAGTTTAGTGTTTAATTAGATTAATTAATTAGGTTATGGTTTAATTATGTTATTCAAATATGTTAATTATATAATTAGTTTATATTGTTAATTAATTTTATATAAGTAGGTTTAATTACTTTAATTTAATTGTTAATTAGTTAATGTCATTTATAGTTAATTTGATAATTATGTGTAATTAAGAATATGGTTGAATTAATTAGGATTATAAGTTTGAATAATTGATTATGTTTAATTGGCTTTCTTGAATTTATTAGCATTAGTTTGAATAATTGGTTAGCTAGTGTTATAATTGTTTAATTAAGTTAACTTTATAGTTAATTATTCAATTAGTTGAGAATGTTAATTAATATAGGTTTAATTAATTAATTTATTTGTTTAATGAGTTATTATTTTAGTTAGTTTAATTATTTAATTAGTTTAGATTGTTAATTAGTATATATAAGATAGTTCCCAACTAATATATATAAGATAGTTAGTTTAATTATTTAATTAGTATATATAAGATAGTTTAAATTGTTAATTAGTATATATAAGATAGTTAATTAGTATATATAAGATAGTTAGTTTAATTATTAGTATATATAAGATAGTTAGTATATATAACATAGTTTAATTAGTTTAGATTGTTAATTAGTATATATAAGATAGTTAGTTTAATTATTTAATTAGTTTAGATTGTTAATTAGTTTAATTTAATTGTTAATTAGTATATGTTAATTAGAATGTAATTACTTTAATTAAATTTTTTTAGGACCCGCCTTTCGCCTTTTGCTGCCTTCCAGACGGTTCCCTTCGGCGTCGCCTCCTTCGTGAAAGGTAATTGTTTAATTTAATTAGTTAATTAGATTAACTTAATATGTTTACTTAATTGTTAATTAGTATTAGTTAATTTGTTAATTGAGCGTTAGTTTAATTATATGTTTAAATTGTTTAATTAGGGTTTCTTCAATTACGTCTGTCGCCTCCCGACTCCTCTCTCAGCCTTTCCGAGCCGCCTTTTGCCGTTCCGGCGCTCTCTACTTCGGTGAAAGGTAATTAAATTATAATAATGTACTTATTTAATTACTTAGGTTAATTATATGTAAATAATTAGGTAATTAAATATATTTGGTTAGACGTAATAAATTGTTTAGGTCAAGTTTGTTTAAGATTATTAATTATCTTAATTTAGATTAATGTTGTATTTATATATATATATATATATTATGACATTGGGATAGACATAATTAATTTCTTAAGGATCTTCTCCCTTTGGGATAGATTTTGATTATGTCTTAAGGATCTTCTCCCAATATGTGTAATATTATGTTGTGGTGATTTGATGAGATGCATGTGTTGTGATATTTTAATTATTATGTACGAATGTTTTGATTATGAAATGTATGTTGGGATATTTTCATGATTGTGTCAGCTGGCTGTTTTGATTAGATTTAGTGATATGGGATATATATTAATTTGGACGCAATCAACTGCAAATCTCCAAAAATGACCAAATTAAATGACCGAAAATAACCAAATGCAATCAAGTGCAAATGAACTTATAATATTCACCGACAAACCATAATTCTCAACCTGGGACCGTAATTTTCATAATTTTCGTCCTCTATTGTCGTCCACTATTCTACTCCAAATCAACTTATAATTGTCTTCCTCTATTTAACCTCAAATAATTCAACTCTCATTTAACACTTTCCTAAGTGAGTCTATGTTTACACATGTGCAATATTCATTTAAATTAATGTCTAATTTAATCGACCACTAATATATTCTTGCCCTCTCTGTAACTAATGAATCTTTATTTTACTATGTAAATAATTATTAATATTAATCAGGGTTATAGAAATGAGTCGAGATTGGATGTATCTGCGTTTACTTCCGAACGGGGGATTTAATCCGCACTTCCTTGCTGGGCTTGACGAGTTCTTAATATTTGCAAGTAGTCAGCCTCAGTTAATGGATGGAGAAAAAATCAAGTGTCCGTGTGTGAAGTGTAAGAATATATACTTTAGAAGTACAGATGTTGTACAGCTTCATCTGGCTAAAAAGGGTTTCACACGGGGTTACGAGATCTGGAGGTTTCATGGTGAAAATGAAATACCTTCATATGCTCAAGAAACACGTGTCGACGTAGATGTAGAACCCGAGGAAGAGTACGGGACATACCACGCGATGGTTCATGATCTCGGGGGTCCCTCTTTCAACAACCCAGACACAGAGGAAGATCCAAACGCTACAGCAAAGTTGTTGTACGAGTTGTTGGACGCTGCCGATCAAGAGTTATACCCTGGGTGTAAGAACCACACTCAGTTGTCTTTTGTGGTTCGTCTGATGACTTTGAAGGCCCGTTTTGGGATGCCACAAAAATATTTCAACGAGTTGTGTGTGTTATTGAATGAGGCATTCCCAGATCACCACAAAGTGCCCATGAATTACTACAGCACACAGAAATTGCTACGGGCAATGGGTTTGCCTGTAGAAAAGATAGATTCGTGTAGGAATCATTGCATGATCTATTGGGAGGGGGATTCCCATCTTGTGAATTGCAAATTTTGCAATGAAAGCCGATACAAAGATAGGAGTCGGGGACGTAAACAAGTGTCCCTTAAGAAGATGTACTACTTCCCTTTAACACCTCGTTTACAAAGGTTGTATGCATCTAAAGCTACGGCCAGCGACATGATCTGGCATTCAACCTCAGCTGATGATGGTGTTATGCGTCATCCTGCAGATTCGCCAGCGTGGAAGCACTTTAATGCGACTTACCCGGGTTTTGCAGCGGATTCACGGAATATACGATTAGGACTGTCAACAGATGGTTTTCAACCATTCGGGCAGTCGGGACAACAGTACTCATCCTGGCCTGTTATCCTTACTCCTTACAACTTACCTCCGTGGTTGTGCATGAAAGAACAGCACATGTTTCTCACAGTGCTTATTCCTGGTCCCCGAAATTCAAAAGATAAGATAGATGTTTACCTACAGCCACTTATATCTGAACTCAATCAATTGTGGACAGTCGGTGCCCATACTTATGACGTTTCAAGAAGACAAAACTTCCAGATGCACACAACATTGATGTGGACCATTAGTGATTTTCCGGCGTACTCGATGTTGTCTGGTTGGAGTACAGCCGGAAGATTAGCTTGTCCTCGATGCATGGAACAAACAGAAGCATTCTCCTTAACACATAGCCGAAAGCAGTCATGGTTTGATACACATCGCAAGTTCCTACCTTACGATCACCAGTTCAGGAGGAATAGGAGGGCCTTTAGAAAGAATAAGATTGTTGCAGATGATCCTCCGGAGAGGAGATCAGGGGAAGAGATACTTTATCAGATTGAAGATTTGGGACTAGTAAAGGTAACCGAAGATTATGATGATAATAACAAGCGCATCTTAAGACAAGTTACCACTGGATGGCGGAAAAAGAGCATCTTTTGGGACCTTCCGTATTGGAGTTCTCTGCTCATTCGACACAATTTAGATGTTATGCATATTGAAAAGAATGTGTTTGACAACATTTTCAATACTGTTATGAATGTCCAAGGCAAGACAAAAGACACGACAAAGTCGAGGGAGGAACTGAACCTCTATTGTCATAGACCCCAGCTGATGCGTGACCAGTACACTAATAAATATCCTAAGGCATGCTATACACTTGACAAAAAGGAGAGAAAAGTCTTGTGTGAGTGGGTGAAAACCCTTAAGTTTCCTGACGGTTACGTCTCAAATATGGGTAGATGTGTAGACATGAGTAAACTTAAGATGTTTGGGATGAAGAGCCGCGACTGTCACGTTTTCATGCAGCGCGTTCTACCCATTGCATTTCGAGAACTACTCCCACAAGCTGTTTGGAAGTCCATAACTGAGTTGTGTCTATTCTTTCGTGATTTGACATCACGAAACATAAAGAGTGACGACATGGAGACACTTAACAATAACATCCCACTGATTTTGTGTAAGCTTGAACGAATATTTCCACCAAGCTTCTTCGACTCAATGGAACATTTGCCTATCCATCTAGCCGACGAGGCAAGAGATGGAGGACCAGTCCAATATCGATGGATGTACCCATTTGAAAGGTACTTTATCAAACCAAATCAATTGTGTTTAATGTTTCCTGAATTTTAACTATTGTTTCATGCTTTCTAAATGAATCATTTCAATACAGATATTTAAGAAAACTGAAAAATAATGTGAAGAACAAATCAAGCGTTGAGGGATCGATATGCAATGCATACTTAGTGGAGGAAGCCACTGCTTTCTGTTCATATTATTTTGAGGATCATGTAAGTACGAAACATAGAGAGGTGCCTCGCAACTACGTTGGAGGATGTTCTACTAGTGGGGTAGAAGATCAATCAGACTTGCCTTCTGTATTCAAACTTGCCGGAACTGGTTTTGGAAAAACAACGAAAAGATCGTTGGATCCAAGGGAATATAGAGCTGCGCATCTATATGTACTCCATAATTGCGTGGAGATCGATCCATATATCAAGTAATTTTTTACAAGTCTCCCAATACGACTATTTAATGCAATGTGTGGTTTTTATCAACTAATATGTTCTTTTCTATGAAGGGAATACGAATCACAGCTCAGACACTCAAATCCATGGATAACTGACATGGACATTGACAAGAAAATGTCTACAGAATTCCCTGAATGGTTTTGCTCCTATGTGAGTCAAATTTTCACTAAGATACTTGAAATTATTTAATTAAGAACTATATAAGGGACATCGAACTCCATAACTTTATAAGTATAAACTTGTATGTGATGTAGGTACAAAATTGTGTAACTGATCCTGTTATGTGGGACATTGCACGTGGACCTTCAACAATGATTACATCATATCATGATTATTTAGTGAATGGTTACAAATTTCACACGATATCACATGGAACTCACAAAGCAACTATGAGTAGTGGTGTGTGCATAAAAGCGGGTAACTATGGGGACTCGAGTCAGACGGATTTTTATGGACAATTAGTCGAAGTGTGCGAGCTCACATACCCAGGATTACACAATAAGAAGGTCGTTCTCTTCAAGTGTGACTGGTTCGACACCTCTCCGGCCGGTACAAGGGTTGATACACAGTTCAAATTAGTGTCTGTAAATCATACACGCAGACTTAGAAAATATGAACCATTTGTATTAGCCATTCAAGCTACACAAGTGTATTACTGTTCATATCCGAGTATGAACCAACAGTGTAGAGAATGGTGGGAAGCTTGTTCTATAAAGGCAAGGGCCACTATCGATGAGTCTCGAGCGGATGTGTCTACGTTGGAGTCACCATTTCAGGAAGATGATGACGCTCATGTGATAACTACTGTAGATGTAGATGATATTACATCAGTTCACCGAGACGGTGAACATGTAGAAATTGAAGATGATGATGAACACGTGGACTCTGATAATGTCCTCGAAACAGAAGAAGAAGAAGATGACGAGGATGATGAATATCAAGAGGATGAAGCTTCAGATGACGAAGAAGAAGATGAAGATGAGGAGGATGACTATGAAGATGAGGATGAGGAAGATGAAAATGATAACGATGAAGAGGATTCTCCTTAGCACTTTGTGTAGAAAGCTTAACACATTCGAATTTCAATTTATTAGTTATAAATGCAACATGTTATATGTTAAATATAAACATTCTACGTATACGTGATATGTCTATCATGAATCTTATTTATATATTTATTTTCAACATAATAGATGTCTTACAGTCGGCGAGAGGATGTGGGGACCCCTCGTGGTAGGGGTACACGCCGATCACAGCTATCCCTTGGACGGGGTAGTTCTCCGGGCTCATCCTCTGGATATGAGTCTGAGACCGGCGGTCTCAGCCACCATATTGGTGGCATACACATAGGCGGTCCGTCTTCTGGCTCTGACGGTGATGGTCAGCTAGAGCGTAGACCCAAAGGAGACGTTGTTCTATCTTTGAGTGAGCTGGGGTACGTAAATGCAATCCCATCTTCAATTTTGACAATTAATAAATTAGTTATTCAAATATCTAACATAAATCAATCTAAAATTACTTATGCAGGGGATTTTACCCGCATGCCGACCCGGCAGATTACATTTGGGAACTATTTAAGATAGTTCCCAACCCGACTGGCTACAGTTGGAAGCTCACGCCTGAGGACGTGAGACAGCGATATTGGGAGGAGTTTAAGGTTCGAAAATTTACTAAAACTTTCAAATTCATTCTTAATTATAACTTATAACTACAATTTCTAACATACATTTTCAATGCTAGAAAAAATTTACTTGGGAACCGGCACTCGATGCCAAGATTCGGGAGTTATGGTATGATAAGATCCGGGAGAGATATAAGGATTATATCTGCGGGATCAAGAGGAGGAGGAATGATCCGCCACCCAGAGGTAGGAAGCCTGGATGGTGGACTGATGATGTCTGGATGGGTTGGCTCGCTTACTGGTCCCGGGATGATGTTGTGGCCAAATCCCAGGCAGCGAGGCGCAACCGGTTGTCTGAGCCCCAGGGACTGGGTACTGGTCCTATCAAGCATAGGGGAGGGTCCAAGTCGGTCATGCAACGAGCTGAGGAAAAGGTAATAATATACTTCAAATAATAATTATAATTATGTGGTACAATTTTAATTCATATACATATGTTTCAATGACACAACTCCATCGATGATCTGATGCATAGGGTCGTGAGCGGGGAGTAGCTCCGATTTCGTGCATGTTCGACTCCTTTCTGGACGAGCATCGATACGCGGACGGGACATACACCGATCCGAAATCTGAGGCGATAGCGGTAAGTTTTAATTTAAATCTAATATATATATATATATATATGTATTAGATTTTCAATATTTATAATATGTATACTAACACTTGTTTGTTTCCTGACGTCTACATGCATGCAGACTGAGGTGTTTCGCCGTGCTGACGAGGAGCGGGCCCAGCTACCCGAGGGGGACCACGATGCAGTCGACATCAACGAGCTGTATCTGGAGGTTCTTGGCGGCCCGGACAAGAAGAAGAGGATGTTCGGCACGGGAGGCGCGGCGAAGGCCCTCAGAGCATCCAGATTCGGGGGATCCTCGTCCACATCACGCGCATCCAGAGACGAGGTTGAGGAGGTGCGGCGCCGAGTCGAGGAGCAGGATCGCGAGCGCCGTGAGTACCTTGCTCAGCAGCAGAGATTGGCTGAGCAGATGGCGGTCATGCAGGCTCAGCATGCCGAGATGATGCGCTGGATGCAGTCTCAGCAGGGAGGAGGTAGTGCACCCTTCTTTCCCTCTTATCAGCCTCCCCCGTCTGATGCCCCTCCCCAGTTTCCTCCAGATGATGACTACGATTCGTAGATGCTACTGATACAATTATTTTATTTTATGATTTTTCGTGGGATGTTACTGATACATGAATTATTTATTTTGTTAATTATATGAAATCCGCGTTTATTTTGAATTTCATTTGATTGGTTCAATTTTAAATTATTGTTCAATGTTGGATTATGTTTGTATTGTTTGTTATGACACGTTTTAGGTAATGAATAATAAAAAAACAAAATTATTTATTAAAATTAAAAAAAAAATTACCTGGCGACGGACTGCAGTCCGTCGCCAGGTCAACGGTCAACGGAGGCTGGCGACGGACTGCAGTCCGTCGCCACTAACGACGGATTTAATCCGTCGTTAGCTTTCCGGCGCCGTCAACGGTCTCCGGCAGACTCTGACGACGGATTTTAGTCCGTCGTGGCTAACGACGGATAAATTCCGTCGTTAGTCCGTCGTTAGCTAACGACGGACTGTATTTTCCGTCGTCCGGGGGGCTAACGACGAACGAAATACAGACGGAAAATATCCATCGCCAGTCCATCGCTAAGCCCCCGGGACGACGGATTTCTTCTTCTAACGACGGATTTTTCCGTCGCCAGAAGGTGTTTTTTTTGTAGTGGAATGATACTTACCATGACATAATGCATGCATCGTGTAATCCATAAATATTCAAGAATAGAGCTATTCTGGCACCAACCAATGACATGGTTGATGAGATCAATAATTATGTCATGTTGCAAATGTCTGCTAATGAGCGAGTATTTCTTAGTTTGAAATATTTGCAAAGAAGATGAAGTAATTGATCTGGATGATGACGATCATTCTGGATGATGGCGAGTATACCTTTCTTCATTTTTTGGTACATTGAGGAGATAATTGTTGTTATCATATCTGTTTTATTATTACATTTTGGTTAATTAATTCAATTTTATTATATAATAATTATGACGTCAATAATTTCCGTCGATTTTCGACGAGCAACACACTAGTTAATAATTATGCATTTGCATATTTACAATAACAAAAGCATAGGAATTTCAAGAGAAGGAAAGTGACGGTTACAAATGAAATTGTTTTACATTCTTAACTTTTTCCTTTTCTGCATAACTAATTAGCTAATTAAAATATTAATCATTAGTCGTAGATCATTCTAAATGAAAGGTATAGATGTGTTACTAGTTTCTTCCTAAAAAAGTGTTATCATTTGATCCAACTTGTAGGTAGTGTATAGTTAGATTGATAAAATATAGAGATGACTATTTGAAGGATAAAATTATGAAATTAATTTTAAACTGAAAAATTCATGATTTATGCATAAAAATAAATACTAGATTAACCTTGATCATTTTTATTAATCAATCATATTATGCAAAAATAAACACCACCCTATAATATTATATGATGGATAGGTACACTATAAATTTATGTTTTAAGCAAGTTGTGCATTGCATGTGGTAAGTGGATGCACAATGCATTTGATAACATATAAATAATTTAATTAATTAATTAAATTATATCAAATTAATAATATATCCTGATTGAGCATGCTAAACATAAATAAAAAATAAACACTACTTAATGTGTTAATAAATAAATAAATAAAGTTTAATCTAAGCCCAAAACTACATCGTTTAAACACATATAAGTAATTAGGTTTGTTGAGGACCGTTTCACTAGGAGTGTCCATTCGGATTTCGGGTTTTGGGTATTTTAGGTGTTGGTCTCGAAACGAGTAGTTAAAGATTTTGAAATGCGGAATTTGGTGGTAAACTCGTTTTTATAAAATTCAATCAAAATCAAACTTTCAGTGAATGATAGATAATGAAAGAATAAATACTGAAAGCAAGTGAAATAACACAGAGTTTGGTTTGCGTGGTTCGGAGATAAAAACTCCTACGTCCACGAGTCTCGATGTTAGTCGAGGGTTTCCAAATTAATGGAGAATAATAGCCTTACAGTGATCAACCACAATGGGTTAGATATACAATATTATCTTATCACTTCTTGGTTAGAACTTAATCTAACTAGACTATTCTTCGGTTACAGATTTGTATCGCTAAGTAGAATACTTAGTATATGAATACTGAAAGCTTAGAGTGTTCTAATCTGAAGGTTAGAGAGCTTTGAGAGCGAAGATAGCGATAGAGATTTGATAGCAGAGTAACCGGTTGTTGTTGAAGCGTGAGAAGTGTCGGGGTATTTATAGTTCTCTCATAAAATATGACCATTGAGAGAGAAGCTTTATTTTGAATTCTTCCCGTTGGAGTAGTTGTCCTTTTTGTCAGAAATGATTACACCTATAGCATAGGTTGGACACTCAGTGGAGATTTCAGTTTGGGCTTCAGTGAATTGGCCCTTCAGTGGATGGCCTTCAGTGGCTTAAAGCCTTCAGTGGCCTGAAGCCTTCATTGGAGGCCAAATGTATACTGATGAATGCTTCAGTGGAGGAATGCTTCAGTGGAAGCCTTCAATGCATGGCCTTTAGTAATTAGTATGGCCTTCAATGCATGGCCTTCAGTGCCATGCAAAAGTTCACTCAGTGGACATGCAAAATGGTCTTCAGTGGAACTGAATCTTTAATGGAGGCTTCAGTAGCCAAAGTCCCTTCAGTGGCCAATAATATGGAAAAGTCTTCAGTGGCCTTAATGTCCAGCTTAGAGCTTCAGTTGGGGAGTCCACCTTCAGTAGCCTTAAGAAGGCTTTCAGTGGGGAGGCCTTCAGTGGCAACATGGCCTTCAGTTGCCTGCACTACATAATAGTTTTGGAACCTAATCAAAACATTATAAAATATCCCAACATCAGGTATTACCCGAAATCCGATCGGGTTCCGGTACCCGAAAATTCGGATTTTCAGAATTTTCGAGTAGGGTTCGGATATTACCCAAAACCCGATCGAGTAATATCTGAAAACTAGAATTTTTATAATTAATTAATTAATGATATATTATATTTAATTAATTATATTATTATAATTTCTCAATCCCAATTTTAATTAATATTTCATTTTATTTAATTAATTACATAAGTAATTAATACCAAAAACCTGAAAAACCCGAAAATCAAACAATTACCCGAAAACCTGAAACAAATACCCGAAAAATTCAAAATTTTAAAATTATCACAATTAACTCGGGTATTTCGGGTCGGGTACCCAAATTTGAAAATCGGGCTAGGGTTCGGGTACCCGAATTTGAAAATCGGGTTTGGGTATTTAAATTTTAAGAATTTCGGGGCTGGGTACCTAACATTTTTGGGTAGGGTACCCGACCGACCCGAATAGACACCCCTACGTTTCACTGTCCGCGATGGGCACAACTTAATGTGTCCACTCACATCAGTATAAGAATCTCACTACAAAAAATAATTTATTTAGTAACGGATACATTCTGAAGTTATATCACTAAAACAAGAAATTTATTTAGTAACGGATACAAAATTTTAAAATTATCACTAAAACAAGAAATTTTGTAACTAAATCTTTTTAGTAACGGATACATTCTGAAATTATATCGATGGTTGTTAAAATTTTTAGCAACGAAATATATTTCGTTAGTATTTAACAACTGAATTGTAACGAAAATTTCGTTACTAAAATGATTTCTATGTTAATGTGAAGAAACTGTTTAGAAACATAATAGTAACAGAATTTTTCATTGTTAGGTAGCAATGGAATTTCCGTAACTATTCCGTCACTAAAATTTTTAAAATTACTATTTTGCACCTGTACTTTGAAAACGGATTTGTAATGGATTATTCTGTTGTTATCTAGAAACAGAACGTTACTAATTTTTTAAAATTACCATATTGCACTCACATTTAAAAATGGAAAATTCTGTTACAATTTCGTTACTAAATTTTCAAAATTCCAAGAGATTTGTTATATTTTTGTTCATACCTAGTTACGACAATTTAAATTGCTACAAAAAATCTGTAATCATTATATAAAATCATTATTTTTGTTCATACTTAGTCAACATCCAAAATACCTATAATAAAAGTATATAAAAATGTTCAAATTCAACATATAATCACAATACGAACCATACAGTATATCAAAATAAATGTGGAAGTACTAAGAAGAAGTTAGCTACACTATCAGACTATAAGTGTATAATAAATGCAATACATAATAAAAGATCAAGGACGTTGTGCAGTCTGTTGATCGAGTAACTTTTGTAAGCGAGCTTCGTGGGCCTCCAATTTTTTAACCATCAACATGCGATTTGCAGTCTCTTTCTCTAAGCGCTCCTTCAACTCCAAATAATCTGGATCGCGCTGAGACGATCTAGTCGAGATCTCAATCGGGCAAAAAGCTACACGTGCAAGGTCTTTACCAACATCGAAGAATCTCTTCTTACGGTCCGGGCCGCCTCCAATTACGTCTACAAAAATATTATTACATCCCTCATCACCGACATCAATTTCAATCTCCTCTTTTTATAGAGCAGCACGAGCTTTTACCTTTGTCTGTATTCCCACATGAATTTGATTTACTCAAGATAACAATTTAAAATTTAGGAGACTTAGAAGGAAGCCTCACGACTACCTAAAACCTTGAACTCTTTAAAGATTCAATCACTCTATTCGTCTCTATGGATGACTTTGATCTTGAACTAACAAAAGTAGTACTGTTTTAAGCCTCTTTATACTCTCACTATTCATACATTCAATGGAAACTGAAAAGAACTGACCAAGAACATACAATGACATCTCATAATATAAATATGAGGACTGAGGAAAAAATATATATAATTAAATATCCTATACATATATATACATGTGTGAATAACTTATGAATTATATGATATGAGATTCCATATATAGGTAGTAACTACTAAGCTAGGAAACTTAAAGAGACAAAGTAGCAACAAAAGAGGCCCTACTCCACATTATGCACCATCCCCCAATTCCAGAACAGGTAAACTAACAACCATTTTAGAACCTACATTCTAAACCATGACAATTTTTTTATTAAGTAATTAACTTCATGATGAAGAACATCTCAAAGAAACCTATTCAAGAGATGAAGCTTCCTCAATTGATTAAAATATATATTTTAATATTTTAAAGATAGTTAAACGGAAAATATCGTTTCTAAATTTATTAACAGTTTTACTAACAGAATAGTGACAGAATTATTTGTAATTAAAATAAAATTACTAATAAAATATATATTTAAATATTTCAAAAATAGTTAGTTACGGAAAATTCCGTTACTAAATTTAATAACGGAAAATTCCGTTATTAATTCCGTCACTAAATTTTAGAAAAAAAAATCCATAATTATTCCGTTGTTAATCTGTCAAAATTTAGAAACGGGGCGTGCGTGTGTTGGTCTAGTGGTAGTGAGGTTAATGCCCAAGGCTAAGGTCTCGGTTCGAGTCCTTTGTGACGCGGCCATGTAATTTAATGTTAATGTAAACCAATTTTAAAAAAAATTAGAAACGGAAAATAATTATGTCACTATTCCGTTATTAAATAATGTGTTTTTGTAGTGTCTCTATCATTTTTATTTTTTATTATTTTGAATTTTTGTATTATTTTGTATTAAATAATATTAAATATTCATAATTAATAAGTTGTAGTCGGAAGTGAGAATTAATCAAAGAATTATTAAAATTTAATATTTATCTAAGAGACATATCACATTATTCGTTGGCATATTAATTCACCGGTTGCGGATGAGTGAGCATTTTTTAGGTCTATTTTACCTCCAAAAATCAGTAAGTTCGTAAATTAATTTACGAAATTACCCCTTCAAAATATAACCTAAATTAAAGGGAAAAAGACGGGCCGGTCCATTATGACCAAATGTTGGGCAAAAAAAACCATCAAAAAAACTTATTATTGTAGAGGCCCAAATTACAAGTGAATGGACAAAAAAGTACTCCCTCCTTCTTCCCCCTCTCTCTCTCTCACTCAGCCGCACCCTCTAGAATGGAAACTCCCAGATCACTCAAAAAATTTCTTCCCCCCTCTCTCTCTCTCACTCAGCCGCACCCTCTCTCGGTATCTCATTCACTGCCGCCTTCTCTTTCCCTCCAGTCCGCTGCCGCTGGACATGCTATCCGGCCACCGCAGCCTCGTCGCCGCCCACGCTGCGACAGATCTGCCCTCTTCAAGCTGCCGCCCACACCGTGATAGATCTGCTCCTCTTCAACACGCCATGATTGCTGCTTTCGCCGCTGCGGCGCCGCGCCTCATCCTCCGACGCTGCCGCTAGCCAGCGAGGCAGCGCAGATCTCCCCCTGCCCTCTATTGCGCAGATCTGCCCCTGCCCTCTAATATGTATATGTTTGTTGTAGGCGAGGAGAAATCCCATAGAAATCTCCTTCAACTTGAGGTTTCTCAATTACAAGCAGCAACGCAAGCAGATTCCATTCATTAATTGGGTGATAATGGTTTTAGCACAGAATTTAGTCGCAAGCTTTCTTCAATGGTGCATTTAATGCGATGGTTCATTACTTATGTGCTGATGGTTCATTATGTCTGATGTAATGGTTCATGTCATCAAGCTAGATGGTTCATTACCTCTGTATTGATGGTTCACTATGTCTGATGTAATGGTTCATGACATCAAGCTAGATGGTTCATTACATCTGTTCTTATGGTTCACAATGTCTGATGTAATGGTTCATGTCATCAAGCTAGATGGTTCATTACCTCTGTTCTTATGGTTAACAATGTCTGATGTAATGGTTCATGTTATCAAGCTAGATGGTTCATTACCTCTACTGATGGTTCATTATGCATCTCTCTCTCTCTCTCTCTTTCTCTCTCTCCCTCTGCCACCACCGGCCGCCGGTCACCGGCAGCAGCTGCTGGTAGCCGGTCGCCGGATTCCGCCGCCGGTCACCGGCCGCCGGCAGCAGCAGTTGGCCGCCGGCAACCGCCGCCGGTCTCCGGCCGCCGCCGCCATCGCTGCCACCACCTGTATGTCACCACACCCTTAAAAAAATAATTAATTAGTTAATAAGGGTAAAATATGGAACACCCTTAATATATTTGGATTTTTTTGAACAAAAGTGCATTAGAATGGACCTACTTGACAATGAGAAAAAATGGTGGTTTTTTTTGCCTACAAGTTCACCCAGGTGGACCTTAGAGACATTAATCCTAAATTAAACTGTACTATTAGCCTAGATATAAACAAAGCCCTAAAGTATAAAAATCAAAAAGCCCAAAACTATAAAAATTAAAAAGCCCAACTTTCAAGTATTAGGCCTATTTACAGAACCCTAACTTCCCCAATTTCCCACTCTATTTAACTCATGAACATAACCTATACCATTTGACCGTTTCTCATATTTTCTCTCTATTTTCTGCAAATATCACCTCAGTATGCTGAAAATTGTGGATTTGAATTCTGAAATTCTGGAAAGCTCTATCGATTTGCTATCAAAAGTAAATTTTGCCCCCTTTTTTATTATATCAGTCATCCCTCTCAGTTGCCAGAAAGACGAATTGTTGTATGTATAAAGATGTTGGTGAAAGGGCAAGGAAATTTCGCAGTGAATTGTTGAGTCGCTTCGCCTCTGTTCTAAAGCGGGCGCAGTAATAAAACCCTGCGAAATCATTTTCGTTTAATTTTATTGCAGGCTTACTTTGAATAATTATATATTTCGTGAATTGAAAATTTGGGAGGAATTATGGTGAGATCCAATGATGGCATGTATCTTTGAGACCTGATTGTCAATTTGATGACAACTATAAGCATTTTGGCTGAGGATATCTCCCTAAATATTAGTATATTACAACACCTTGTACTATTATTTTTTGATTAATTATAAAGAGTATTTTGTGTTTAATATAGATCATGAGAAAGTAGAAATGATGATAGCACTGGGCTCTGAGCAGCGAAAACTGCAAATTGATGCACAATGCAGCCTACAATAATGCTATATCTGATCTACATCTTTATTAAACTTTTCTTTTCAAAGTCTGCGTTATTGTATTTCAAACTCGGTTTGAGATTTCAATTTGAAATTACCAACAAAGAGTGTACACCTATTACTATATATATTCTTCCAGATTAAAATATGAGAGATGGGGGTAAGCCAAATAATTAGCCAACACGAAATTCGTAGAACATAACGGCAAAATAAACGAAAAAGCCAGCTATAAGAATTCCTGCATAAATATAGTTTTGGGAGTGTACTTAAACTTTTATAATGGTCTTTAAATTTTTAACATAACATTCTTAGCCGCGGCATAAATATCAAACGAGCTTTGAAAACAATTGCGTCCAGTAATTTAATCGAGTCGAGTAAAGAGGACAGATCTACATTTTCATAATTTAAGGGACATTATGAAAATATATATTCAATATGTGACAACCATAAAGACTATGTCGCATCTTGTAAAACTTATCCACGGATCACTGCTCCACTCAGGAGATGGAGGAGTACTATACTTATAGAATGATTTATTACCTACTTTCATTATACTTGCGTTTTGAATTTACTTATTTTTATTATATTTAATCGAATTATAATATAAACTGATTGGCTTCAGTACTGAAAATAAAATAAATTGAGTAAAAATTTGGTAAACCAATCAAAATACGAAAATGAAAAAAAAAATTGTGGACAAGTTTAAACAAAACAAACTCGAAATAAATAAGTAAATATCTCTACAAAATAATTAAAGAAAAAGGAACGTGCATCAAGGAGAGTAGAAGTTGCACGCATGTCTGCACCATTTACCTTTTGATCTATTCTTAATTGTTTTTGATCTATTACATCTCTATCTCTTTCTGGACTTTTTTCCTCAGAATTGAACATTGAAGAATATTGCATTGACAAAAGGTAAAAACTAAGCATTTTGCAGATCATTTTTTGTAAATTCCAAACTTTTGGCGTTCCTCTTTTATTTATTTTTTCTTTTTCAGCCTTCGTGCTGAGATTTAGGAAATGTTGCTTCGTTCGTTTACTGCTATCTGTTTAGCGTGACTCTAACCTAGATTCCGTTCAAAAGCGATTAAATTTATAAAATTTGAATTGTTTGCATGATACTCAATAAAAGCATTGCAGTTTGAAATGTTGTCTGCTAAATTGGGGCATTGGGTGCATTTCCTGGTTCATGAAAATGTAGGAGTTTGAATGCATCTATTGTTGCCGTTTGAATATGATTAATGCTTGTAAAGATTGGATGGATAAGATTTGAATTGTTCATTATGCATTTGACTTTGGGCGCATTTTTTATTGATGATTTATTTTCCTCAAAATGTAGAAGATTGATTGCATTTACTTGTTATGATTGTATTCATATGGAAGAAGTGCAGGGGTGATGGGAAACTGTTGTTTTTGTGGGCTCTGGTGAGAGAGGGTTACGATTAGAGATGACAGGTGGCGAAAACTCTGGTGGGGCGGGGTCCTCCGTAAGGCAATTTGTTGCCAATGGGGTCTCAATGGAAACCCGTGCAGTTGAAGCAAAGCTTGATGAAGGAAATATTCAAGAGGCCGAATCTGCATTGCGAGAGGGCTTATCTCTCAATTTTGAGGTTTGTTTCGTGAAAGCTTCCCTTTTTACTTTCCCTAGTTTGATTACAAGCTTTTCTTGTACACAGGAATTGGGGTTTTCGCTTCTTTCTAATTTCATTTATCAAACCTCTCTTTCCACTATACCTTATTCACTTCATCAACTTTTTAACTTAAACTTGGTCCTACCATAATAAAAGTAAATCATTTTTCATACCCATGACCTTAAAGAAACTGGAAAATATAAATTTAAAGCTAAGTCACACTTTAAACTATCAATTCCTAAAATTATAACCCCTTTGTAATAGATGTTATGTGAGTAGTGAAAGGGGTATACATTCTTTGAGATAATGAAGACGAAAAATGAGGGATGTAATACAAGGTCATATCCCAATATGGAACAGATTGAAAAATGTCAACAACAAATAGTGCACATTCTCATGGGATTGAGTCAGTAATTACAAAGAAAAACCCTTGTATTGCTCATTAACATGATTTGAAAAACACGTTTACTATTTCAATTTTCAAGAAAAATGAAGATCAGTTCTAAACTAATGTTATGTGAAATTATTTTAGGAAGCAAGAGCTCTTCTTGGAAAGTTGGAATATCAACGAGGAAATGTCGAAGGTGCTTTACGTGTCTTTGATGGCATTGATCTTCAAGCAGCCATACAAAGGATGCAACAATCTCTAGGTGATAAGCCGAATGCCAAAAAGGGTCGTACTCGCAGTGATTTAACTTCTGTTGTTTCGCAGAATGCAACCAATCTTATCCTTGAGGCCATATATCTGAAAGCCAAGTCTCTTCAGAAGCTAGGAAAATTAACTGGTAATCTCCCATTTGAATTACTTCCGAAGTCTGATATATTTATCTTCATTTTAATACATTTATCTCACTTAGATACATATTTGTCTCTTGATATGTTCTAGAGGCAGCTGAAGAGTGCAAAAGCGTGCTTGATGCAGTAGAGAAGATATTCCCCGATGGATTACCTGATGCTTTGTTGGAGAATAAGCTCCAAGAAACTGTTAGTCATGCTGTCGAACTTCTCCCAGAGTTATGGAAGCAAGCTGGACACTATACTGAAGCCATGTCTGCCTACCGTCGAGCCCTACTAAGTCAATGGAACCTTGGCAACGATCGTTGTGCAAGGATTCAAAAAGCATTTGCAATTTTCTTGTTGTATAGTGGGTTTGAAGTTAGTCCGCCCAGTTTAGCTGTTCAAGTTGAAGGTTCATATGTACCTAAGAATAATCTGGAAGAGGCCATTTTACTTTTGATGATTGTCATGAGAAAGTTTTGCCTTGGTAAAGCCAAGTGGGATCCATCAGTACTAGAGCACCTTACTTTTGCTCTTTCAATATGTAGCCAAACATCAGTTTTAGCAAAACAACTTGAAGAGGTAATGCCCGGATCAATGCATCGTATCAAGCGATGGAAAGCTATGGCTCTAGCCTTAACTGGAGCTGGGCAGAATGATTCTGCCATAGAACTGCTGAGAAAGTCGTTACATCCGCACGAGGATCCAGATGATATCATGTCTTTACTGGTTGCAGCCAAAATATGCAGTGAGAATGTGTTTCTTGCTGCAGAAGGAGTGAAATATGCAACAAAGGCAATTATTAATGCACTTGAATCAAACACACACTTGAAAAGTGTTGGCCTCCGCATGCTAGGCCTTTGCTCGGGAAAGCAGGCAAAAATTTCTTCTTCGGACTCTGAGAGATCTCGCCTTCAGTCAGAGGCTCTGAAATCATTAGACAGTGCACTAGCCTTAGAGCCTGAAAACTCAGATCTCACATTTGAGTTGGCAGTTCAATATGCTGAGCACCGGAATCTTGATGCAGCTCTGCGATATGGCAAACAATATTTAGATGCGACCGGCGGTTCTATGATACGAGGTTGGAGACTGCTTGCTTTGGTTCTCTCTGCTCAACAGCGCTTTTCAGAAGCTGAAGTTGTTACTGATGCCGCTTTGGATGAAACTTCAAAATGGGATCAAGCGCCACTCCTGAGGATGAAGGCAAAGCTAAAAGTTTCTCAGTCGTTGCACAAGGATGCAATTGAGACTTACCGTTATCTTCTTGCATTAGTACAAGCCCAAAGGAAAAGTTGTGGATCTCTTGAAAGTGCTCCTCAGGTTGAATTTTGTATCCAAACTCATTTATTCTAATGTGATGCTATTCTTTTCTAGTTTATTTACAAGTTGTTTTCTCTTTTGTTTGATGTGACATTCGTGTTAACTAACTCATCAAGCCTCATATCAAGAATATTCTATTCCAATTCCTATATTTGGATTAGTGTGGTTACCCTTTTACTTGAATATTTACTTCTATAGCAGGCATAATATCTTAGGTGCTCTATAGGTGATGGATGGAAATGCAAATGAATATGAAGTTTGGCATGGACTTGCAAAATTATACTCTATCCTCTCTCACTGGAATGATGCAGAGGTATGTTTAGAGAAAGCGAGAACGCTGAAAGAGTATTCAGCAGAAACACTGCATACAGAAGGTAAGAACACCAACTCTAAACCTTTAGCAGGTTTAAAAGAAGATAAAATTAGAAGGGCTTAGTATTATTTCATTTTTATAAGTGATTCTGAATATTTCTGATTCATAATGGTGATTTCCAGAGAAAACTATGCTTCTTTTAAAGACTATGTAACACTACAAAGTAATTCTCAATATAAAGAGAGACTTGATAACATAAATTAGAGGTGAATTTTATGGCGTATGCTTGATTTAAATACTATTTGTATTTTAATTGAACATGGCGTAATATACTTTTATAATATTTTAGAATTCTATTAAATAGTACTACATTTGTTCCATTATTTCCAACTTGTCTTTTTTGGGCCTGTAACATAACAAAAATGTGTAAAAGGAAAAAAAATGCCAGGGTCTACAATTTTTTAAAGGGGTGCTTTTTGTTATTTCTGGAAACAAGACAATATTTGTAGAGTCTTGTACAGGATAGACTGTTCATGAATGCTTATAAGTTATAAGGTGTCTATAAGAAAATGATATTTCATGAATGCTTATAAGGCAGCTATAAGAAAATGATGTTGTTCATCAGCAGTTGAAATACTCATCACCTATATCTTTGTTCTTGCATGTTACATAGGTAATTCCCCCCTTTTAGTTCATTAACCTTTATACAATTACTTTCACTGTAATGTTGACAAAAGTCAAATTATAGCATCAGAATTGGACAAAGAAAATATGTCTTGCTGGAAAATATAGGAACCTAGCTTCGAAAACAGCTCTGCAACGGCCTAAATGGCATGATAGGCCAATATGGTGGAAACATTTTGGAACCTTTTTTTTATAATGATAAACTATAGAGTAGCAGCAGTAAGCATAGCAGAAAAATGTGCTAAAGATGGAGCCTGTAGAAGACAATGAAATATAGAACATGCTTATATTTTCGTATTTTATTTCAGGTGTTATGCATGAAAAGCAAGGGCGTATTAACGAAGCTTTGTCAGCTTATATCAATGCCCTCCTGTTGGAACCAAAATACGTACCTTGCAAGATTCTTATAGGTTCGGTTTTGTCTAAAATGGGGCCAAGGATGTTGCCAGTGTCTAGAACTCTACTATCAGATGCATTAAGGATTGAACCCACCAATTATATGGCTTGGTACCAATTAGGCATAGTTCACAAGGTCGATGGGCGGATAGCTGATGCTGCTGACTGCTTCCAGGCAGCATCTGTACTCGAAGAATCTGATCCAATCGAGAGTTTCAGTTCCATCACTTGATTTCTTTCTAACCACAACCCCCAAATATCATTCTTTGATTCATTGTGAACAAAGTTTAAATTATTTCTTGTTTCCTTGATGATGTTAAGCCGTAAGTGAAGGGAAAAGTTCAATATCACTTACTTTGTAATTGCATCCTTGATATTTGTTTATGTAATAGTTGATATGTTTTTGAGAATTGTAATTTGTAATGTTATGTTGTACTCCTTCCATTCCACTATTCTTGGCCCCAATAATATATAAAGCACTTACAATTTTGGTCAAATGGGGGGCCAAGAATAATGTGAGAGATGGAGTACATTTTTTTGAAGCAGTAGGCTCCCTCTTATACCATGTGTGTAACAAGAAATTGCTTGACATGGTTTATACTTTGTATCCAACAGCAT
The DNA here is from genome assembly GCA_026898415.1 of Leonotis leonurus. NCBI lineage: Eukaryota > Viridiplantae > Streptophyta > Magnoliopsida > Lamiales > Lamiaceae > Leonotis > Leonotis leonurus. The sequence goes on along the minus strand of JAPKLX010000020.1, from coordinate 3,180,751 downwards.
AAAAGGTTTCAGTAAGATTAGAATTAAAGTTATAATGTACTATTTTTTTGTGTATCGTTTTCTTGAGAATATAGAAATGCATATTTTTTGAACACTCCTGGACTGCCTGCTGATGAATGATGGATGTAAATCACGAGAAATTGTTTCTTTAACAATTACTATTTCATTGGGACATCGTTTAGTCACTGTTAACTGTTGGATTTGTTTGTCTTAAACTCGGTAGGTTAGTCGAACTGCAGGAATCAAGAGCTGAACCGAGTTATAATAATCCGAGTTAGAATAATGTGAACATGTAATTTTCCTACAAAATAGCGGACCCGAGAGCCTTGCACTCCAGCATGGGCTTTCCCGGGACTCCCTAGTGCGAGAACAGGCTCTCAAACGCGAGCCTGACTCAGGTGGAGTTTTGCATCTCTATTTGCACAGGGTTGGTGTACTATGTTAGTTTCTTCATTGTCCTTAATTATGTGTTCTGTTGCATAAATCTAGAGTATCATTATAACATTTTTCTAACTATGGCCTTATTTAATTGTTTTTACAATTGGTAATTAGTTGTATGATTGCATTTATCATAAGGTGACATACGGCAAATGTAAATTTATTTCTTTTATTGATGTATATAGTTAAATTGGAAGGAACATTAAAAAGGAAAATAGAGGGAGCACTTATTTTTATGGTTCTAGATTAGGGCATATGTTAATTAGCATCGATCCAACATTAGGTAACAATATTATAGTTTTTTATTGCACCACTGGCCTTTGAATGGTTCATGATTGGGCCTGCAATATTTCACACGAATTGAATAGGAGGTAACAATATGAGATTAAAAAAACATTGATCCACTTGTTAATATATGATGTGGTTGTATTTATTATGGATGAAATCTGGGCGGATATTATCCGTCCGATCCGAAACCGTATCCGATCGAGATCTAATTTGAGATGAAAAATCAGTATCCGGTCAAATTCGGATTCGAATCCGAAAATTTGAATTCGGATTCGAGATCCGATTCGGATTACATAATATCTGTCCGTATCCAAAAATTTTCGTATTTTGTCGGATATTATCTGCATAACAAATTCGGATATTCGAATTTTTTAAATATTTATTATTTATATTATATATATATATGTGTGTGTGTGTGTAACAATCTGATTTTAATTTAGTTGCTAAATGTTATTTTAAGATTTAATTATGAATGTGTGGAATTATATATATCACTACACGAAACTGAACCTTTACCCTCACTATAATAATGTGTGAGCATATTGTCACACATAATGTCACTTAAACTTTGTGTGAGCATATTGTCACACATAATTTTCACTTAAATTTTGCAAAATACTTTTTGCCGATTTTGAATTCTCGAATTATATTTCAAGATGCATATTTGATTATTGGTAGATACTTTGTGTTTAATTATTTAATTTATTTTGTATTTTCTTGATCATAAAAATTATATTTTTTTTAATTGATATAATTCTTATAATTTGTTTTAGTTCTTCTATAAAATATTGTGTCAACAATTTTTTATGAAATATATTATCCGATTATAATTATTCGAATCCGACCCGGATTCGTACCATATTCGTCCCGTGTCCGTATTTCGAATAATCCGAATTCGTATCCGAATCCGAGAAAAAAATATGAGTTAGGATACGGGACAAGCAATTTCAGCCCGTATCCGGTCCGTTTTCACCCCTAATATTTATGGAAGTATTTCATTTGATAGACAATTAGGTGAGCAATATTTTATGTGTCAATGATATTTGGTGGTGGGACTTTAATATTTGTTCACATAAAAATAGATGACCGTTTCTGAAATTGGACATGGACAAACAATAGGAGAAACTATGAATTGCCATGTTCAATGCCTCCATTTATATAATTATATATACTGGCCTATTTTACTTGACATGTTTCATTATTATAATACATTCCTATAAATATAAAATATGTGAAAGTAAAATGGGCCGATTATTTGTCAAATTTACATAAAGATTATAGTTATTGATAGCTCCTCAACCAAGCAAAAGACCGTTGACCTACCTCAAATGTCCAGATTCTTCCACACCTATGACGCATTGTAATGATAAATGACATATATTCATGTATATTTTAAACTAAATTTTTAAATATTCATAGTGTAACACTAATATCTTAACAATTTAAAAGTAAGAATTCCATACATTTAATTTAGCATTATATTTGTGCATGGTGCAATTCGACAAATTTATAATTTTACGAGAATTATTATTTTTCTTTAGAGACAGGAAAAATATTTTTACCTGCAAAATCATAAAACAAAATCGTTCATCAAAATCAACAAGAAATTAAAATATCGAGACCCAGAAAAAAAGAACAAAAATGCCAGGCTGTGTTCAGCTCTGCAAATCACAGTAATTCCAAATTTCTCTCCACATTCCAAGAAATCTGTACCAACATATTCTAAACCACCAAAAGAAAGGGGAAAGCGAAACTACGTTTTAATATTTCATGATCATCGATAAACCAAAAATCAAACCGAGAGAATCTTGAGCAGTCCCTCAAAGGTAACGCCTCCGCTTTCATCTCCGCCACCCAACCTGATCATGGCCCTCACATCCTCGTCTCGGGCCCCCAGCCCGGCCCATTCCAGGTAGGTCTTCAAATCCTCCAGCCCGACCTTCCCATCCCCATCTTTGTCCATCACACGGAACGCCTCCTCCATCACATTAACGCCGTTGCTCTTCTCTTTCTTGCTCCTCTCTCTCTCGCCGAGAACCCTCTCGAATTCCTCGTACTCGACGAAACCGTTCCGATTCGAATCGGCGGCGGAGATCATGGAGCCGATGACGTCATCGTCGCCGGAGCCCGAGATGCCGCCGTAGAAGGCGCGGAGATCGGCGTGGCTGATGCGACCGTCGCCGTCGGCGTCGAGAACGTCGAAAGCCGACCGGAGATTGGATTTCTGGATGGTTCTAGAAAGTTCGCTTCCCGTCGGGCACATTTTGTGTAAATAAATGACTTTAATGGAGAATATTGATTAACGAGAAGCGAAGAGATTTTGTGAAGGAAAGAAGAAAGTGTGTGTTGTATTATTATTACTACTCGCTACTACTCCACATGTGATGTGAGGAGGGTGTTACGTTGTGCTATTTATAGGTGAGAGACTTGGTTTTTGGTGTGTGGGGCCCATTTGTGGCGGGAATTAATGATTCCTTTATTTGTGTTTTTTGAGGTTACACTAATTTTGGTTACAATTACAATTATATTATTTGTGGTTTTTGAGGTTACATTAGTTTTGGTTACAATTACAATTATAGTTTGTTGTTTTTGGTTAGGATGGAATTTATTAATTTGGATATATGACTCAATTTTCTTTATTACTTTTCAAGTTATTAACTCTTGAATAACGAAAAAACAAATCTAAACATAATAAAATGAACTACTATCTCTGTTTCTATTATAAGTGATTTACTTTCACCAAAAAATTGTCATATATTTGGTCAAAACAAGTCATTTTTAGTGAGATAGAGTGAATAGTATATAAGATAGATGTTAAATTTTCTGAGGACTCTGGATTACAAGAGCCGGGGACGAAGGGAGCATGGGGGCAAAGAGGGGCAATGACCCCTCTGAGATTTCGAAAATTATCAGGAGTATTTTAGTCATTTTGCGTATAATAAAAAATATTTAATAATTTTAAATAAAATAAGTTAGCTTCCAATGATACTATTATGAAATAGTTTCATAACATGGAGAATATAAGAGAAATGCTCTATTTCATAACATGGAGAATATAAGAGAAATGCTATAAAGTATGTAGTTTATTTGATACTTTTATCTTATAATCTAGTTTAAACTTTAAATTACATTATATTCATTAAAAATATTAGTTTTTTTTTAAAGAAAAAATATTGTAAGAAATATTTGCCCCTCTCTGACTTAAAATCTTGGCTTCGTCACTGACAAGAGCAAGGTACTATTACCAATGTATTAATCCATCACTTTTACTAAAATTGGTTCAAATTTATGAGTGTTTTTGATAAAACTAAATTATTTTTAACGAGACGAACTGAGCATTATATATGTAAAATTGTGAATGTTTTGTGGTTAAAAAAGTCAACATTGTTGACCGCACAATAAATCACTAAATTTAGGAGGACTGGAAATGTTTGGGCAGCAAGTTTTGTTATCTTATGATAATAATATATAATAATAATATGGCGATCACGTGTGGAGAAGAAATCTCTGACTTTGAAGGTGATGTATGATGTAAGAGCTGACGTCATCACTTCTTCGAAATTATCTGCACTCCATTTGTCCATTTGTGTATGTACGACGACTCTACCAGAATTTTCTTACACGCTTGATGGACTCTTTGCCTATTTCCTTTCATTTAATTTCTTCTGTTTTTACCTAATTCCAAATTTCATTTATTCTCTGCACTTTCTGAGAGCGATAATCTATATTCATGAAAGGAATAAGAATCATTTTTATTGTTTTGTTTTCTAGTTTAGTACTAAATGATTGTTAATTATATAGGCTGTGAATATGGAAATTTAACAAAAACTATTGGTTTATAGTATGGTTTATTCATACATTACAAATACTGCGTGTTTCTTGGTGTGTGCCAGCTGTCATTATATTATTTACTATGTATGATAATAATATGATTAATTATATTAATAAGCCTTAATGGTTTATCATTGACGCAATTGTTTTTAACAATGAAATTAAAGGCAATGCAATTAGTAAAACGTTTCATTTCCAACGGATATATATTATGAGTTTTAATAATTAATCGATATATTTGTAATTTTTTTCACATGCATGTAACATCTAATTCATGACTTTTTATATATTCAGTAGGTTAAAAGTCCGCTGATTAATTATTTCTTTCTATCTGTCTGTATATAAATATTGATCTCTTAAGATGTCTTTTAGCGCCTCTTTAGATTTATTCACTTTGCATAATTAAGATTAGGTGAACAAAGAACATTAATTTAATTAGGTGTTACAGTACTGCTCACAAATTATAACGAGGCAACAGAAGTTTTATAAGAATCATTATTTTAAGTTGAAAAGTAAACTTTGCAATATAGTATTACATATGGCCGTATGAAATATTAATGTTTGGTTTTAATCATCTCTTTTGGCCTTTTGGGAATAACATAATGGATTAAAGTAGTAGTGCCGTAGGAAGATGGTGTCAAATATTTCATACTTGGCTCTGTAGTGTATTAACTGCAAATCAATTAGCAAGAATCGTTTATGCTTTGTTTCTGCTGCAACAAGAAAGTTCTCAAAACAGAATAACCAACTACTGGAGGTTATTTAGTTATTCAGCTGGAAGTTTTCTTCAACTGCTGTGGTTGATTAATGGAGTTAAATCTTGAACGTTGCTGTTGTATTCATTAGTATATAATGTATTCTTTCTATTGTAATTCAGAAGTCAGATGAGATAGCTAGAGTGTGAGTTACAGCAAGAAAAATCAAGAGAGAAAACAGTGAGAAGAGATAGTTCATCTTCTTGGGTGCTGTGGGATTTTCTTTGCAATCTTGATAGTTTGTAACCTCTATAATCATCAATAAACTGAGCCATATAACCCCCGTGGATGTAGATTGCCTCACGCAGTCGAACCACGTAAATTCTTTGTGTTCTTCGTTCTTCAACTCGCTTATACTTCTGCTGTAATCTGCTCTGTTCGCGTTTTACTTTCTGGTTGTTACTGGACTGCTATTGCTGTAGCATTGCTATAGCATTACTGGGAACGTTTTAGTTCTTGTTCGATCATCATTCCACAACAACTGGCGCCGTCTGCGGGAAGGAGGAGAAGGTACTCGATTCAACCATGAGTAACACCAAGTATGAGGCGGAGAAATTCACTGGCAACAATGACTTCGGGCTGTGGAGAATCAAGATGAAGGCGCTGTTGGTTCAACAAGGTCTTGGTGATGCTTTGAAGCCATTAAAGATTGAAGAAGATGATAAGGAAAGAGTTGCGAAGGAGAGCATGATGGAGAAGGCACATAGTGCCATCATCTTGTGCCTTGGAGACAAAGTTCTAAGGGAAGTATCCAAAGAAAGGACTGCCGCTGAGGTATGGCAGAAACTTGAAAATCTTTATTGCACTAAATCTTTAGCCAATCGATTATACATGAAACAGAGGCTGTATGCTTATAAAATCTCTGATGATAAACATATTTCTGATCAGTTAGAAGATTTTAATAAGTCTATTGATGATCTTGAAAGTATAGATGTTAAAATTGATGATGAGGATAAGGCTATTATGTTACTCAATGCATTACCTCACAAGTATGATAATCTTAAAGATGCTATGCTATTTGGTAGAGAAAATTCGATTACTTTAGAACAGGTACAAAGTGCATTAAAGGCTAAGGAGTTACAGAAAGTTATTGAGGGAAAGGAGGATGCAGTAGGTGAGGGCCTGAATGTTAAAGCAAAGTTCCAGAAAGGAAGCAAGGCCAAGAAGTTCTTTGACTCCAAGAAACCACCACAAAACAAAGGAAAAGGTGGAGTTAGTTCAGAAGAGAAGGAGACAAGGAAGTGTCACTACTGCAAGAAGCCTGGACACCTCAAGAAAGACTGTTTTTCATGGAAAAGGAAACAGGAAGAGAAGGGAAACATCAACCACAACTCAGCAGAAATAGTTGAGAAATATGATGATGGTGAGATGCTGAATGTAACTTCTGATTCCATAGAAAATAAATGGATATTGGATTCAGGATGTTCATTTCACATGAGTCCACACCGAAACTGGTTTCAATCACTTGAAATGGTGCAATCTGGATCTGTGCTACTGGGAAATGATCAAGTGTGCAAGATAGAAGGAATTGGCAGCATAAGGCTAAGAATGCATGATGGCTCTGTCAAGATTCTGGGAGATGTAAGGTTCATTCCAAGTCTGAGAAGAAACCTCATATCTCTGGGCATGCTTGAAGCAAAGGACTACAATTTTAAATCTGAGAAGGGAGTCTTGCTTGTCATGAAGTCTGGGAGAGAGATAATGAGAGCAAGAAGGATCAGAAGTCTCTACTATTTGGAAGCTCAAACCATTGTAGGTGGAGCTGATGCAAATGTTATAGATGAGTCCTTGCTATGGCACAAAAGGTTGGCACACATTAGTGAAAAAGGATTGAGGGAACTCCAGAAGCAAGACATTTTGAAAAATCCATCCACATTCAAAATTAACGGGTGTGATGAATGCATGCTTGGAAAGGGAAAGAAACTTCCTTTTGGGGAAAGCAAGTACATTGCAGAAGAGCCACTGGAATACATACATTCAGATTTGTGGGGTCCAGCAAGGACAGAAACTCATGGAGGTGGCAAATATTTCTTGAGTTTGATAGATGACTGCACCAGAAAACTGTGGATCTTTGTGCTAAGAAACAAGAATGATGCTTTCCAAAGGTTCAAAGAATGGTGTGCATCAGTGGAGCTTGAAAAGGGATCAAAGATCAAGTGTTTAAGGACAGATAACGGGCTGGAATTTGTCTCAGAAGAGTTCAATATATTCTGCAGGGAGAAAGGAATAAAAAGGCATCGAACTGTACCTGGAAATCCACAGCAAAATGGAGTTATAGAGAGGATGAATAGGACTTTGCTTGAGAGAGTAAGGTGTATGCTTGTGTCTTCGGGGCTGCCAAAGAGCTTTTGGGGAGAAGCCGTAAACACAGCGTGTTATTTGATCAATAGAAGTCCATCCTTAGCAAGGGAATTCATGACACCCAATCAGTTATGGCACAAGAGAAAGCAAGACTACTCACATCTAAAAGTTTTTGGTTGTCAAGCTTTTGTGCACATCAAACAGGATAAACTCGAGCCTAGAGCTCTAAAGTGTGTCATGATTGGTTATCCTACAGGTATAAAGGGCTACAAGCTATGGTGCTACGAAGATGGAAATAGAAAAGTCATCATAAGCAGGGATGTTGTCTTCAAAGAAGAAGTTATGCCTTTTCTGAAATTGCTGCAGCATTCTCCTAGCAAAAGTAACAGACAGATTGCAGAACTTGAGGTGGAGCATCGAAACACTGATTTGTATAGCAGAGGACACGCTACTGAGGACACCAACACCATGGACCAAATATCAGATGGAGAAGGTGATCTCAGTGATTATTTGTTGGCGAGGGACAGAGTGAGAAGGACCACTCATGCACCTCAAAGGTATGGGGAGGCAGATTTGATATATTTTGCTCTAAACACAGCAGAAGAGCTGTCATATCAGGAGCCCAGAACTTATAGTGAAGCTATAAGAAGTGATGAAAAGGACAAATGGATGTTGGCTATGAGAGAAAAACTTGATTCTCTTGAGAGGAACAACACATGGGAGTTGGTTAGTAGGCCAAAGAATCAGAAACTCATAAGCTGCAAATGGATTTTTAAAAGGAAGGTTGAAGTTAACACCACTGAACGAGTGAGGTTCAAGGCAAGATTAGTAGCTCGTGGTTTCACTCAAAAGGAAGGGATAGACTTCAATGAAGTGTTCTCTCCTGTGGTGAAGCATTGCTCCATAAGAATTCTCTTGTCTCTGGTGGTACAACAAGGTTTGATCCTGGAACAATTGGATGTCAAAACTGCTTTCTTGCATGGTTTGTTGGAGGAAGACATATATATGACTCAGCCTGAAGGGTTTATATTACCAGATAATAAGAACAAGGTGTGCTTATTGAAGAGGAGCTTATATGGTCTCAAACAAAGCTCAAGGCAGTGGTATATAAGGTTTGATACTCATATGATGAAAATTGGATTCCAGAAATCAAGATTTGACATTTGTGTATACCTGAAAATTCAGAATGAAGTTCCAGTAGCATATCTATTATTGTACGTTGATGATATGCTGATTGCAAGCAAGGATAAAGAGGTTATTACAAAGATAAAGGCAGACCTCAAGCTTGAATTTGAAATGAAGGAACTTGGAGAAGCTAGAAGGATTCTTGGAATGGATATTATAAAGGGAAAAGATGGCAGAACACTTTGGTTGGGGCAGAAGGATTATATTGAGAAAGTGTTGACCAAGTTCAGAATGCATGAAGCTAAGCAAGTTTCCACACCTATGGCTCTACATCACAAGCTTTCTTCTCAACAAAAACCTAAGGATGAAAAGGAAAGGCATACCATGGCAAGAGTGCCATATGCAAACTTGATAGGAAGTATCATGTACACAATGGTGTGTACAAGACCTGACCTTGCTCACTCCATTAGTGTCACCAGCAGGTACATGGCAGATCCTGGACACTACCATTGGGAAGTTTTGAAGTGGATTCTCAGATATTTGAAAGGCACATCAGAGTATGGCATCAAATTTGAGAGAAAGGATGATTGTGAAGCTAATATTTTGATAGGGTATGTGGATTCTGATTTTGCTGCTAACCTGGATAACAGAAAGTCTCAAACAGGTTACATCTTTACACTTTATGGTTCTGCAATCACATGGAAATCAACTTTGCAATCTGTAGTGGCACTTTCTACCACAGAAGCAGAGTACTTAGCTGTGACTGAAGCAGTGAAGGAGGGAATTTGGTTAAAAGGAATCCTGAATGAGTTTGGGGTTCATGTGGGAGAAATAATCATCATGTGTGATAGCCAAAGTGCCCTACATCTGTGCAAGCATCAAGTGTTTCATGAGAGATCGAAACACATAGATGTTAGGCTACATTTTATTAGAGATCTGGTAAATGATAAAGTTGTGAAGATGGTAAAGGTTTCAACACATGAGAACGCTGCAGATATGCTGACAAAGGCTTTACCTACTCAGAAATTCAGATACTGCTCAGAGTTGGTGAAGTTAGTATGTTTGAAGTGAGTATTTGTGTTCAGTAGCTCTTCAACATTTGAAGAGCATGTAAGCCTTGTAGTGGGGCTGTTTTCTGGTGGAAAGGTGGAGTATTGGTTATTGTTTGATTTACAGTGAAGGTGGAGATTTGTAGTGTATTAACTGCAAATCAATTAGCAAGAATCGTTTATGCTTTGTTTCTGCTGCAACAAGAAAGTTCTCAAAACAGAATAACCAACTACTGGAGGTTATTTAGTTATTCAGCTGGAAGTTTTCTTCAACTGCTGTGGTTGATTAATGGAGTTAAATCTTGAACGTTGCTGTTGTATTCATTAGTATATAACGTATTCTTTCTATTGTAATTCAGAAGTCAGATGAGATAGCTAGAGTGTGAGTTACAGCAAGAAAAATCAAGAGAGAAAACAGTGAGAAGAGATAGTTCATCTTCTTGGGTGCTGTGGGATTTTCTTTGTAATCTTGATAGTTTGTAACCTCTATAATCATCAATAAACTGAGCCATTTAACCCCCGTGGATGTAGATTGCCTCACGCAGTCGAACCACGTAAATTCTTTGTGTTCTTCGTTCTTCAACTCGCTTATACTTCTGCTGTAATCTGCTCTGTTCGCGTTTTACTTTCTGGTTGTTACTGGACTGCTATTGCTGTAGCATTGCTATAGCATTACTGGGAACGTTTTAGTTCTTGTTCGATCATCATTCCACAACAGGCTCCATGAAATTAAGATAAAAATATTTAAAAATGTGGTATAAAAGTATAATTACTTTTTAATTTTTTTTTTTTTTCTATCTAAATTGACTAGGGGTGGTATAAAGGTCTTTGAACGAGTGGTTTAGAACTATCCATAGAGAAAGAAATTCGGAATATTGGGATCTTTTATGCTTAGTTTTTTCTCTTTATTGCACGTCGGTTTTCTGTCCATTAAATATGGAATATCTGGATATTAGGACATGTATTAAAAATACTTATATAATGCTTCAGAAAAATATATTTATAATAGGTACACTTATTATTTCCTTCAAAACATATTATTACTGTTGTAAGAAAAAAAAATCATGCCTTCACAATCACAGTATTCACATACTATACTTGTTCCCAAAGAAGGCTTAATTAGAACTAAATCAAAACACATAAACATTGATTAATTGAATTTATATCGTAACAAAGTTAAAAGTAGTAGAAATGTTCAAAAGAATCATAATCATCCCAATCAAATCATAACTAAATTTAAATTGATAGTTTCGAAAATCATAATTGTTTCGGATGGTTTGGTTCAAATAGTAATTATATAGATCATGACAGTTTGATTCCGGAACCATGAAGTTCGGAACCATGAACCGGAGGATCCGAATAGTCGTTCCTCAATAGGTTCTTTTTTTTTTTAATTTCTACTTATTATTTATAATTCATAAAATTTAACATGATTTTAAGACAAGACGTAATTTTATTTAAATTGAGAGGTCGACATGGAATTTCTCAACTTTTACATTTGGGCTAAAAACTCCAATATATATTAAGACAAAACCTATTTTTATTTAATCGAGAGGTCGAAAATTACAAGATATTGAGTTGAGCTGTTATATTCCAAATAAAGACAATAGTCCAAATAAAGACAAAAATAAAACAGAGCACTAAGGTCGGCCACTCGTTATCAAATCAACAAATTTGAGGGTCTTTAATTTTGATTGATTTTCTTGTTACTATGTAGTATGTGTATGTTATTTTATAGCATCAACGTACATCATGCATGTTTATTGTATGATATATCATAATTAAATGTTCAATGACTGTATTCGTATCATAAAGACTCTTCAATTTTGTTACACGTGCCATTATATATATTACCAAATTCATATAAAAGTATGGAAGAGTTGTAACTTGTAAGTATCCAAACATACATCGTTCTTGTTTCCCCAATTCATAGTTACTGAAGAAACGCTAAATCTTGTCCAACCGTGAAGCTAATGTAAGTCTTACACTAGTTTCAACTTCGAAACCTGTGTCTAAAATTTTGAATCTTATCTAGAACACATAGTTTTCTAAAAATAAAAAATCCTTTTTTAGGTAAATTTAGTTTGAGTTGCTATCTAGTTTCTAAAAGATGTTCCTTGATTTGAGTCGAACAAAACTCATTTATAAAATCTATAGTACAACAATTCTCTATGATTTAAAAATAAGATCAAAATAAACAAAATCAGTAAGTTGATACTATATGCAATTACCCCTTAAATACAAAATAGTCTCGATACACAAGTGTGATAAATTAAATTGGACTAATAGCCTTGTTATAAATCAAGCCCAACACTATAAAAATTAAAAAGCCCAACTTTCAAGTACTACGCCTATTTACAAAACCCTAACTTCCCCAAATTCCCATTCTATTTAACTCAACCTCTTTCATGTCACTGTATCTCATATTTTCCTCTCTTTTCTGCAAATGTTACCGCATTAAGCTGAAAATCAGCTGAAAACCGTGCATCTGAATTATGAAAAGCTCTCTCAATATGCTATTAAAAGTAGATTTTGCCCCTTTTTTATATCACTTATCCCTCTCAGTTTGAAGGAAGATGAGCTTTCGGATATTTATAATTGAGAAATTTGCCTCAAACTCAATGGGACGTACATGTTCAATGTATGTATATGTTGGTGAAGCGGCAAGTAAATTTCGCATTGAGTTGTTGAATCGCTTCGGATCTGTTTGAAATCATTTTCGATTTTTTTTATTGCTTTGATTACTTCGATTAATCATTTTTTATTTCGTGAATTGAAAATTTGGGAGAAATTATGGTGAGATCCAATGATGGCATGTATCTTTGAGACCTGACTGTCAATTTGATGACAACTATAAGCATTTTGGCTGAGGATATCTCCCTAAATATTACAACACCTTGTACTATTATTTTTTGATTAATTATAAAGAGTAGAAATGATGATCGCACTGGGCTCTGAGCAATGAAAACTGCAAATTGATGCACAATGCAGCCTACATAATGCTATATCTGATCATGCACCTTTATCAAACATATATTTTTTTTAAAGTCTGCGTTATTATATTTCAAATTTATAGAATACCAAATAAAGAATCTACGCCTATTTCACTATAATTACGATAACTCACTTGAAATTTGAAGCTGATACTTACTAGAAAAACTCAAAAAAGTGATTGTTCACCTATTTCAATATAATTAATACGCGTCAAAAGTCAATTTTCTATTTATCAAGAAATGTAAAACTATTTCTTGATTTCTTAAAAGAAAATATTAAAATCACTATTTTACATTGATTTAACAAAAAAAAAATTCGAAAATGAAATTGTGGACACATTGCAGTGGCCCAGCGGTTTATATATAAATTAATTAATTAATTTTGAAATTTCCATGAACAGGTTGTAAAACTAAAACAAGCCAGGCGCATTTTTGCCACTTCTAATCGTACTCGAGTTATTTGGAACTAAGTGTTGTGTACGTGATATTTATAGATGGTATGATAATAATTTACGTAATATGTTTATAATTAATTTTCATGATAGAACGATTTCATTGTAATTAAATAAAATTCTCTCATCGTCAACAAAATTTGTTTATTATGTTACTTATCAATAGCAAATATTTTATTTTTATTATCGTAGATTATGGAAAACTTTTAACCTACTTACTCTTCATCTTCTAGAATGATGATCTCTACCAAAAATTTCTCATTCTCATCAATGCAAAGACCAATTCTAACTTTTAAACGTAGAACTATTCCAATAACATCTAGACATAAATTACAACGTGTATTGACAAATGTTACATTATATTAAAGTAAACATATATATATATATATGTGTGTATGATGTAGATCATATAGAAAGTGGTTTTCAGTAGGAAATAGGAAGTAATCCTGGTTCTTCATATTTTTGATCTAAGGGCACATAATTAAATGCAGATTTTTGAACTAATGCTTATTATAATATTCTATAATCATGATCAAAAGGGTAAACAAGTACTTTTAATTAGAAAAAAGAACAAACATACAACTGATTAGGCGATAATTAAGAGATTTTAATATATATTATTCCATAATTGCTTAAACATGAGTTGTAATAGAATTCAGTTACCATACCGTGTGATTAGGAAATTTAAATTGGAGAATTAATTGATGAGATTGTGCTTGGAGAACTTAACCATGCTTAATCAAAATTAATGTGTTCTTAGGAGATGCAGAATTGAAGTTGATGAACACGATGGAAGAAGGATGTCAAGGTAAGTGTAGCGATTAGATATTATTTTTCCAGTAATAATTGCATTGTGATATTACAATATTTTGCACAATAATTTGTATATGCGTTCATATTATGAAATATATTGCATTAATATAATGAATATTTTGCAGTATTTTACAAGGGTAATTGCATTGATACTCTGTAAAATTATTTTTTAGAAATGCACTAAAGTAATAATACAGTTGCATTGTATATAAATTCGAAATGCATTTGTAATATATGTTTGATATGTCTGTTAAAACTCTAATGAATAATTAGCAGTGTTAATAATAGTTGTTATACATTGTTTATGAATGTATTGACGATTATACTTCGTCAACTGAAAACCATATATATATATACCAGAATGTGACCCTAACTTGATTGCACCGCTACTTCGTCGTTTTTAATGAGTCTTCTTCGGAAAGTTGTACCAGATTTAAGGCAAGATTGCACCGCTACTTCATCTGGTACAAATGGGCTCTGGAAGTCGTCATCATCATCTCCGACAACCTTATATCGTTGTGATCCTCGCACAGGGGTGGGATGCATCTCGATAATGTTGAACCGTGCAGCGGTAGAAGATTTTTTGACTATGGCAGTCGAGTATGGCTTGGGAAAAATATTTTAGTCAGATAATTATGGGTATAAAATCAATTTGAAGTCTTTTTATAAACTGCCAAACAATAATTGTACACATTTATCCTTATTGCGTTTTGGATTAACAATGCAACGCGTCTATCAACATAATTTTCTAAATTTATGGAAACAAAAGTAACCATAGAATCTAATAAGATGAATGACCAAAATCACTTTTTATTCCCTACCATTCTATCTATTTTTATAAACCACTCATTTTATATATATATATACACCACACACCCCACACGCATATAAGAATATATATATATATATATATATATATATATATATATGGAGAAGGGGCAAATACACCCCTAACGTTTATAGCTAAATATAAATAATTATTTATTCTTTGTTTTGGTGCAAATACAACCTTAATATTTTGATTTTGGTTCAAATACAACCTCAATGTTTTAAAGTTAGTGCACAAGTCTTTAACCCAAATTAATAAATAGATTCTTTTTTTTTTTTTTTTTATCCCACCTTATTTATTTTTTTATCATACTTAATACATTGATTAATTAATAACTGTCTTATATTAATTATTGTCAAACTTGTGCACTAAATTTAAAACATTGAGGTTGTATTTGCACCAAAATCAAAATATGAAGGTTTTATTTGCACCAAAACAAAGAATAGGAAATTATTTGTATTTAGCTATAAACGTTAGGGGTGTATTTGCCCCTTCTCCCTATATATATATACACTTCATATAATTCTAATAATTATTTATATATTACTTTCTCCGTCTTAATAAGCATGACACAAAATTTTTGGATACGGTAAGGAGAGTGTATAAAGTAGTGTAAGAGTGATAAAAGTGGTAGGGTTCACACTTTCTTTTTAAATGGATAACTTTTACTATTTTAAAAATGTGTCAAGTTTAGTGGGATGTCTAAATAAGGGAATTGTGTCAAACTTAGTGGGACGGAAGGAATACTAAATAGCAACAAGCTATCATTGACATCATCAATGAAAGAAATTTCACTCTTGAAATTAAAAGTGACGGGAAAAAGTTTCTTCCGAAATTGGAGCAATACGGGTAAAAGTTAAGAATTTGAGATAGTAACGATCCGACATTGTTCTCAACTACAAATTTTTTTTAAACGCGTAAACATTGTCTTCTGACAAAATGAATTGGAACTTGGATATCAAATTTTTTTCAATCGTAGCATGAATTCAATCACCCTGCAAAAAATATAGAATATAAAATTATAAAACATTTATCATATAAATAGTTAAATGAAACGCATTAATAATACAACAACAACAACAATAATAATATTCGAACAATTGTACTTAGTTCTTTTAGAAGCTCTAACAAATTAGATAAAAAAAAAATGAGAAAAGTAAGAACAAAAATAAGTATTTAATAAAAAATGTGTCGGTTCTATTTAACACTCCATCTGTCCCAATAAGCATGACATAAAACTTTTGGGCACGATTATTAATGAGAGTGTATAAAGTAGTGTAATAGTGATAAAGGTGGTATGGTCCACACCTTTTTGAAAGGATAACTTTTACTATTTTAGAAATGTGCCAAGCTTAGTAGGACGTCTGAATAATAAAGGTGTAATAGTGATAAAGGTGGTATGTAGTATATACTTTTGTTATTACAAAATAATAATTACAGTTTAGGTGTGAAAAGTTTTTTACATTGATTTTGCTTTAATATAGATTGATTTGTGTTGTTATCAAACTTTTTATTCAGATTGAATTGTAGAGTCGCTCAAATCAGGAGAAATTTTGAAAAATTAAAATTCTGTTAATAGTATGTATGATTATATATTTGATTTTATGTTGCTAATATAGTTAAGACATGTAACGGCAAGTTATAAAGTGATGGTATAATTTTACTAAATATTATACATACTTTTGTTATTACAAAAATAATAAGTACAGTTTACGCTGAAAAAGTTTTTGGCGTCGGTTTTGCTTTAATATGCACTGTTTCAAATTATACTCTAATTGTCTACCAATTTGTTACTCATTTTGTCATTTATTCATTTACGAATTTGTTACTAGAATCATGTTTTCATAATTTTGATAAGTGAGTCTCACTTTATATACACAATTCAATTAAATACAATAAATTAATCAAGATCCAAACTCCATTGTATATACACAATATAAGTAAAATAAAAATATTTTCTTAAAATACGTGTCCGATCAAAATTGAATAATAAAATGAAAAGGGAAGTATATATTAACTAAAAGAATATGGAGTAAATGCACTATATAAATATGTAACAAACTGTAATAATGTTTCCTAGTATGGAGTATATATATATAGGGCTGTCAATTTTTGACACGACACGATAATCCGACACGAACGAAATTAATGGGTTAGTGTCAAGTCTTATCGGGTTCGAGTCGTTATCAGGTTGACCTGATAAGAACACGAAATTAACAGGTCGGGTTCGGGTCGGGTTCATGTTACCTGATAAGAAAATTTTATAATATATTAATTATTTATATTTTGAAGTAAATGTAATTTGTGATACATTTTTTCTAAAATATTTTGTATTTTTTTAAAATCTAAAAATGAATATATTCTCGTGTTCGTGTTCGGGTTCAGCAAAACCTTAACAGGTCGACCCGATAACGACCTAACCCGCACGATTTGACACCCCTATATGTATATATTATTGTATCATAATTTAAATTACAAAAAGTAAGGGCTCAGATGTACTTACAAATTGTCCAGAATTAGGACAGAAACAGATAACCCATTACCTGTTCTGCAATAATCATCACTGCACCTTATAAATGCACCAGCCGGGAATCGAACCCGGGTCTGTACCGTGGCAGGGTACTATTCTACCACTAGACCACTGGTGCTTGTTGATGCTTTACTTGAGATTTGCTTTAAGGACATATTTCACCAAGTGTTGATAAAAAGTACACCTAGATGGAGAGGATGTCCTAAAGATTATATATTTATAGATTTGCGAACAAAGTTTTAACAAAATCAACATTGATCGAGCTTGTAACATCGCCAAACTTTCCTCTAACCAGAACCCAAATATTGAGTATGAGTTGGCTTACACATATAATAGAAACACAAAATTGATCATGTACTATCTATCATACGAATCATTACCGGTTATACGATTACATCGTTGTTACTTGTGACTGAGGATTAAGAACATGCAATAAAGAGCACATTTGATATTAGCCCATGAGAAGTTTTCGCGCATTCTATAATGAAAAATCTTGTGGCAAAATTTGTACTCATTTTACAATATCTTTTTCTAGATTAACATGAGAGGGGTAAGCCCAATAATTAGCGAACAGGGGATGCAAAGAAAATTACTGCAAAATAAACGAAAAAGCCAGCAATAAGAATTCCTGCATAAATATAGTTTTGGGAGTACTGCGTCGGTAACTTGTATTCGATGCTACAGCATTTCATCTTCTCCCTCTCACTCGCCAAAACATGATCCACGTACCTACAAATTCATACATAAGAGTCGTGTCGAGTCGAAATGACATGTGAATATCTTCAAGGAAAGGGAAATAAAAGATAGGACACATACTGCTGTGTGAACATTGAGCTTTGCAGTATCTCTGAGCTGTTCATGTTTGCATCTTGCAATCGATGATCGTATAGTAAAGACGACAGGTCTACGAGCTGCTCCTCCAGGCTCTGAAATTTAGCGGACATTATAGATATGTAGAATCTGTGACGGCCATAGTATTTGTATCACAAGTAAAGACTTACATCCAGGTACTTCTCGAGTCGTTCGACTAACTCGTGTGGAAAAGGTTCTGGCAGATTAGTTTTCTTCTTGTAAAACTTCTCCAGCCAAAGATCAGTGCTCGACTTGTTCTTTTTACCCTTCACGGGCTCTCCTAGAGGCGTTTTCAAGTGTTCTGAAGCGAAGGTTTGAACTGCCTACAAGAAATATTGAGTATGTACGTGCATAAAAGGAGGAAAGACACAAGATGTCTAGGAAAGATACCTCTGATGTTTCTCTTATTCGGTGGAGTGCAGCATCAACACGAGCATACACTGCGTTCCTCTGCATAATTTAACCAAAAATACAAGTTTCAGAAATAGCAGGTTGCAAACTTTCATAATAATAGATATAATTACCAGTGCAACATCACGTAGTAACTGACTGATCTGAGAAGAGTTCGAAAACGGCCCAAACGGATGACAGCCAGCTGTCAAGAGCCAATTGACGATAGGTCTTTCATGTACATGAGAGGCTTTCTCATATGGTGCACTCAACCCACCCACCACTGAAGCCAGTCCGGCCAAAATGTGCCTTTGAGCTTGTGATGGTACAGCATGTCTTCTCTGTAACTCGGAAACGTAGCTGCAGAATCAATGAAAAAGGAAGGACATTTAAATATTTATTTTTTCCACATGAAGAAAGATTTTATAATCTTAACATTTGGAATTGGGAGAAATCTTGATAATTAATCATTTAATTGAAACAGAAACTATTGAGGATATATTGATCAAAATCTCAAAAAAAGAGAATAGCACAACAACAAATGATGCTGAAGATGTACCCATCAGTTCTGATATAGTGTAGTTAAAGAATTAAAAGTAGAACTCAAACATGTGCGAGAAAGAAGGAGCTAGGTGGCTTCTTTCTTCAAAGACTCCTAACTAATAAGAAATTCCCTCTTGACAGTGGTATATGTTGTATATGTAAATCCTAGATGTGAAAATAGGCGTAATTCATCTATGAAATGATGATGAAAGGGTACGTGCACTCAAAATGGCTGTGCAACACATACCTTAGAGGTATTTTTTCATTTTGATGCTGAAGAACAATCACTACATCGTTACTTGTCCATACGAGACTCTCATCTTCCATCATAAGGTTATCCTCTACATCAGCCAGTGATAGGACAAAGCTGCAATACCGAATATCCCTAGTCATATGCCATACTACAAATATACTATTGCTATTGCTTTTACGCTCATTTATGGAATTATAAAAGGATGGGGTTTGCTTACACCGGAACAACTCTAGTTCCATAAGTTCGGAAAAGGCCACCTTGTTTTCTCTTTTCTGATCTCTTTTTCTTATCCTTTTGACGCTGACGCTTGGAACCGTAAGTAGCCCAAAGAGGCTTATGCTTTAGGATGGAATCACCAGTTCCATCATTATCATCCATCCAGGTCTGTAACGAAATTAACATACATGAATGAACATTAGCATAAATAGAGTGAATCTTTGCAACTTAAGAAGCCAATATCAAAATGTACTATATATGGTTGCAAATGATGTCCGACAATGTTCCATAAATCAGCAGCGAAGACCTACCTGACGAAGAAAATATTTACTTGAGAGGGATGGGTCGGATACATCAAGTAAACCTGCTGCTAGTACATCTGCAGATCGTTCCATCTCCTGCAATATGATGATATTCGGATAAAGAGGGTCAGATATATTTCAATATATAATTTATCAATAAATATTCAAGCGAGCGCAGTAAGAATGTAGCCACTTGTTAGTGAACTAATGGATTAAAACTGGAAGGAATTGACAGTAAACATATCTGATTTGCAATATAATGTAGAATCTTAAGCAATATTAATGCTTTACATTATGCTTTGAAAATTAATCACTGACCCAACTATACGAGGAACCTACCTCCTTAAGAATAGCTCCATCCAAATACGTCTTTGTATGAACATGAAAGCGTCCATCTGTCTTGGTTTCTTGAAGGGAATGACCCCTCATTGCTTTCGAGACAGCAATAGCCAACTTTTCATGACGGTGTAGTGCATGCGTGCCCCCAACAATTACAACTTCCTGTCCTTGGTGAACCATCTTCTTAACCTTGAAGACAATCAAGAAAATAAGGATTTAAAACCGTGTGACTGCAATGGTGTGTATCCAATTTCCGGAACATGAATATATAACAAAAGTTCAACCAGAGTTTTGGTTGACCTAAATTATTATTTTATTAGAGAACCGTAGAGCTAGATGGCAATTAAGGAACTCTCACCTCAGCTTCGATTGCTTCAACATCTATACTGTAATTATGGCCTTTCACCAAGATATTATACCTATTATGATTCTGAAGGACAATAATAGGTACAAGTAACCTAGTGGTCATATCAACAATTTCGTACCTGGCCCAAGTAAGATAAAGATTAGGCAAGATATGCTATTTAAACCACCCGAACAGAAACGGGAAAATCAATATTAATACTTCATTGAGAACAATAAACAAGATACAATGACAAATATCAGAAGACTGAAGGACATGTGCCAATGCTAATTGACGCAAATAATAAGAGGAAAACAAATTTATGGGGAATATCAGGAGTTTCCTGTTACAACTTTAAACATGTTGAAGAGTCTGACATAATACTGATTTGAAGAGGGAGAGAATAATATGAAACAGTTTCTGGTTGGAAGCAACTGAATAGGTCTTTTTAGTAGCATGACTCTATCCCCAACACCATTTATAGGACCACGGAGACCACAAATTCTCATATCTAGCTCAAATTGAATCAAGGTCGCTATGAATTTCAGCCAAATTAATTGAAACAAGTACTCCTGCGCTTAATCCCGTACTTTTGGTTTTTGGCTGATTAAAAAAAATTATGAAGTGGGAAAATACCTGTAAGGCTAGAAAAGTAGAAGGAGAACATCTTTTTTTAATGCAAATAAGACATGCATACAACCCTGGGATCTTATAAGAGGGATAAGTAGCATACCTAACATCAGGGGCTACAATATGCTCTACTGTGGTTGCAATAACTGCAGCTAACTTGCCAATGAATATATCACGGGCAGACTCACCAGCAGCGCCAGGTTTAGGAAACAACACATTCTGTAGTCGAGGCAGCGTCCTTGGATTGACACTTCCTTCTTCAGTTTCAATCTTCCCATATGTACAAGGTCCAGCAGAGAGGTCAACCACAACAAACCTGTTTTTTTTTGGTATGGAAACATCAGAAATTCCAGAAAGACAAAACAAAGGTAACAACTTTTTTATTTTGAGATGAACAATGGTAACCACATATAAATATTATCTGGACAAGTAGATGGTTATCAAACAGACCTATCACTCGGTCGTATTTGACACGTAACCTGAAATCATTCTACAAAATAGAATACACTCACTAGCGCTAGCTACATAACATTAATATACCTGCCAGATCCAAGCCAAATCTGAGATGCACCTCCTCCATTGTATCTGTACCGATATATGTAACCCCCCTCTTGGTTCTTCAACTCTTCTTCATTCAGATTTGGGATTTTGCCGTACATTAGACTATCAAGATCAAGCTCACTTTTCCTAGGATCTAATCGTACCTGCAAGGATGTAAAAGAAATATGGGATTCAGTAGTTTATACAAAAGCTGACATACTACAAGCATTTACAATTGCTAGATTGAATACCCATAAGTACAAGAGCAGAAAAAACAAGACCTGCAAAGATTGAATAACTCACCTTGTCAAAGTTAACCACAAAGATAGCAGTTGGCCTAGGTCTATCCATTTCTTCAACAGGATATCCCCCATTTTCTATGTCAAACAGGTAGGAATAAAGTTTCTCAAATTCTGGTTCAACAACTGTTGCTTCTACCTCAAAGAGAGGAACTTCCCTTCCAAAATCCACCTGTTAGCTAAGAGGGAACCAGATGTTCATATAAACCCAAGAAAATAACACAGCTCAGGAAGATTAAAAGTATGCATATGGTGTCACCTCTCTTGCATTGCCAGCTGGCTCCATAGCTGCTTTAACTGCTTTTTCCAATGCTATTAGTTCTGGTTGTCCAGCCTGCAGCAAGAAGTGAGAAAAATTCATGGATAAAATCTCAAAAAGGAAGAAGTATATCAGTACCAATAAATTTCTTAGAGAATGATAATTAGTCTAAAAGCTGGGAGAACCCCTGAAACACTACAAACAAAACACAGGCATGGCTACCAAATCATCAAGTGTTAAATCAATTACCAGATAAGCACTTAAGTGATATGACCCACCTTTTCACATAACTATGTTCTTAGTATTGTAGTATGGGCTTGCTTAATTTGACGATTAACATGTTCCAACTTCCTAAAAGTATTTATTAACCCGCACTACTATTTTGCTATCCACGTGACCGAACATAATCATAAAACTATAGAAGTATATACATAACAGGAAAAAGACATATCCAGATTTACTATCTGTAATTCAACATGTCATGTTTTTGGTGCATCTCTATAGGTAGTAAAAAGATCCCAAATAAAATTAAAATTAAAATATAAAAGACATCAAGCATGGCAGTATATATCCCCAAGGAAAATTTATAAGGACTTACGGGGAATGCATTAAACACAACATGATGCTCAATATCAAGTGGCTCGCCAGTCTCTAAGCATGAAGGTCTGTGAGATGGAAAGGCAATTCTCAAAAACTCCTCCAACTTCTGCGAATCTATAGTATACCTGTAGCCTCCATCATTATTGAATCCAATAAGGACCACATTTACTTCAAGAGGGACTTGGAAAGGGACCTGTTAAGGAGCAAACGATACAAGCAGATATAAAACTGATACTAGGAACCCAAAACAAGAGAGGTTTTTTTTCAGCTTCATTTGTCTCATATCAAAGGCCTGTCATTTTGCGCTGATAGAAATTTAATAACATGCAACA
This sequence comes from Leonotis leonurus, assembly GCA_026898415.1. NCBI lineage: Eukaryota > Viridiplantae > Streptophyta > Magnoliopsida > Lamiales > Lamiaceae > Leonotis > Leonotis leonurus. Next base: position 3,157,449 of record JAPKLX010000020.1, on the reverse strand, counting down.
AGAATGCCGACTATGGATTCATGACATAATTCAGCCTCATGTAGCATTCACTACACAGAAGTTAATTATAGGTCTTAAAGATATATACCAAAGCCTAACGATTATTAGTAATGTTTTTGTATTTCTCGTTCAGCATGAGTAACTACATATCAGTTTTTAGAACTAATATTCTAAGAAAACTACAAGCTTTGATTTTTGACAGGCCAACCTCCTTTTAGATAGAGGAGGCGGAGTTTTCTAAAACAATTCCATGATAAACGAGCTCCAAAACTGTTTCAATATTCCTATGAATTCTTACATCAAACAACACTTGCCAATGCCAGCTTTTGACTAGAAATTGGAAATGAATAGCCTCTACTGAACTATAAAATTAAACAATCACTACTGAATACTGAATACCAAAATAAATCTCTTAACCATGATATGCACCAAAAACGAGCATGGATGATTCTTACACAAAGTTTTTCATGTAATTCCATCGCTTCAACATTTAAATTTTGAACACTCCAGTTCCAAACATTTCTGTTAAGGAACTTCATTAAGCTCGTAGAACTTGTATTCATAAACAGATATATACAAACACATGGAACACGTACAATGAATCACCCTGACAATCGAATACTAGCACTAAGTCCGCAACAAGAAAAGATTGTGAAATGAAAAGGTTCTGATCACAGAAACACCAATAATATGCGCAACAATAAACTGACTAATTACCTAAGCCACTTTGGATATAGCATTTCAGCAAACATGGCTGAAATTGGACGAAATGAGAATTGCTCAAATAAAATCAACAAAAACACGTATAAAATGAATTCATTCACTGTTCTGTTATGATTCAACAACCTATCACTTCATTCTCAAATAAAAAGAAAAACAACCTAAGACTTCCAAAATCCACAACTACAATTACTTTGATCGCACACGCAGAGTTTCAACACAGTAGGAAAAAAAATCATCTACACACTCGAGGTGCGATTCGTACCTCAGCGCGAGAGTGGAGCATCTGCCGAACATCAGATCGCACGGAATCCTTGACATCCTGAAATGCACCATGGTGCCAAGTCGGATGCCCGGGGTCTCTACGATACGCCTGGGACGCAGATTCCACACAAATCAAGCGCAACAAAATTCCCAAAACATAGCAAGAGATTTTTATCCGCTTCATGTTGCAACAAGAAACTGAAAAAGTACAGGACAAAAGCGCGAAGAAACACAGATTTTGACGAATTTCGTCACGAGAATCTCTTCAATTTTCAGTTTAACAGTTGAATTTGCATAGTTTTGCAGCTAATTTTTACTTCGAGAAGTCGATTGCCATTTGACTGAGAGCACTCTCATCTTAATTCCAATTGTCTCTGCCTATTTGGGCCTTTCTTTGGGCTTAATTTCATATACGACCAGTCTGGGCCATCATTACGTGGGCCATAAATATAATATTCTCCCTATATGGGCTAGGCTTGAAATTAAGTGATTTTGGACTATATGAGTAGTTTTTCGGAAACATGAATATTTTTTCTTTTGTGTGATTTTAAATATAGTCCAAAAAATTATCTCCATAGCTCCTAATTTAAAATAATATAATTATAACCTTATATTCATAAATTTTAAATTATAATGCAATATTTAAATCGATAGTATAGGTGATAGGTGCGAAAAAAATAATGATTTAATTTAACTATAACTTATTATTCTATTTAACTCGTTTATCCCTAGTATAGTTGTATGGAAGATATTAGTTCTTAATGGTCTCAATATTGAACGAGTACTTTCTAGTTATGCAAAGTAACAAGTAAAGAAAGAAGGAGATTAAGAAAGAAAAAGAGATAAATAGTTAAGCAACTACTAACATGTAGTATAAGAGAGTTTGAAGTTCTTGAACTTTCGATAAGCAAAATCCCAACCACCCAAGTGGCATGTAGATTTCTTCACCATATATACTCTTTGCAATATATATCTATATTTCGTTTTAAACATTAATTAATTGACGTTGCAATTTTTGAGATTTGAAGAAGTATGGTGGTATATAAAAACTATATATATATGTGTGTGTGTGTGTGTGGTTATTCTTTTATTTTCCATTTGTGCATATTGAATAAAACAACATGTCATTTTGTTGCACTGACAAATGGCTATGGACAATGCCATACTTTGGATGTCAAGAATCAAGATTTGTGTGGTTTATATTTGATTTTTTCTATGCTTAACACATAGGTGTACTATATAAATTTGATTTTGGCTACATTTATTTTAAATGAATATGTAAATTCAATTGTTGTTGGTTTATTTTTATTAAATATATTTATGTTTTTTAATAATAGATAGAACATAAATTCATGGAGTGTGAGATTGTTATTCATGTCGTCTCATTATTATTGATTTTTTAATTGAATTATCTCATTAGTATTACTATTATTATTGTGTAATAATAACTTTTTTAAAATAACATGATAAGCCAACCAATCAAAGAGCCAACTTGTATCTATGCAAAGTTAGTGACACGTGAAAATGAATTTTATATACAACAGAAGTTCCTAGAAATTTGAAGAAATCCTCTATTAAATAAAGCTTATTTAAAAGGAAATGCTCTCTTCCGAATTAAGTTATCTATACTACTAGTATTTTAAATATTATTTTGGGCCCATCGGAAATTTATATGAGTATTTAATTAAAATTGGTGAAATTATCTGAATTCAAAGTTCAAACCGACCAAAAAGTGAAGGGTAAATCCGGTAGTTTCTTAACAATCGGGAGCGATAGTGAAGCAGTTGTCTATACCGCGTTGCCGTCTTTTACACCGACCTAACTAACTGAAAGGCCAATCATCGAAGGCCACGTATAGATACGAAGGGCCTCCCACCGAATATTCCCACCAGAATCTTAACTGTTTTTTGAGGTATCAAATGTTTTTTGGACATGCAATGCTTAGGATATTCAAATAGGTTAATGGATTAGGTGCACAAAAATCTGCTTTACTGTAATGACCAGTCTCCTAGAATTGGGATACTGACTCTTCTTGTTTGTCAAATTAAATTTGAGCGGCATTAACGAACTTTTAGAAATAGAAAAGTATGTATATATATATATATATATATATTTCCACCATTTTTTTAACAAGTCTTCTATTTTATTTTATTTTATTTTACATATGTGACTGATGTATTATATTTACATGTATAACTTTATTAATTTATTTTATTCACACTTTATAAATATATACTTTATATTAATACTATAAGATTATTAAATTAAAGTAAAATAAGAAAATTTTATATTTTTAGTCTAGATTTTTGAAATAGGACACAATCACACAGATTAGAAAAAAAAGTAAATTAAAGTAGGACACTCATTAAAAAATGGAAGGAGTATGTGGTTAATTATGAATTAAATTTGCATTTTTATGTGGTAATATGCATACTAATTATATATAAAAAATATATTGCACAAAACAATAAATGAGAGACAACTATATGTTAAAGATATGGGTAGGACGCATATATTGTAAGTTGTGATAAACTGGTGAAAAATGGTAACAAATGAATAATAAAAGTCAATGCTTTAGTAACGTTCGAAATATTACGATGTTCACGGTTAATCTGTTCGTAGTTATTAGTTAATGTGGCAATACAATATTTTTTTTTGGAAATAGTTTTCAATTTTCAATTTAATAATTTAAATAATAATAAAGATATAATAAATATTTGTAATGACTACCTACTTGCTTGCTATTATACACAATTGTGATTAAACGAATTAAACATTTTGTGAATTTTTCAGAGTTCGGTTCGATAAAAGCTTGTTCGATTTTTGTTCGATATCCGTTAGTTTAATAAATGAACCAAAATCGAACCTCCAAACGAGCTTAAATTATTTTTTCGACCCAAATTCGAACCTAATGGTATTTCGAAAGGTTCGTCAACATGTTCGAATATAGTTTTAACGAGCCAAACTCAATTTGTTAACAAGCTTGCTCACGAACTTTAAAAACGATACGAGTTTCTAAAAGTTTGCGAGTCTATGAACTAGTTCACGAACTTGTCAAATATATAAATAATTTAATAAACGAGTTTTTTGACGAGCTTGAACTCGAATATACAAGAATAATGAGTAAATTGAACTCGAACTTGATACTATTATTATTTATTGAATCAAACTCTAACTTAGTTTTCAAAATTCAAACCGAAATCAAACATGATAATATTAGTTTCAATTCCATTTAATTACAATCCTAACTCCCAGCAAGTTAACAGGGAACCATCAATTTATATATTTGATTTATTATATATGAACTTATTTACATTCCACATAAATTATTCAATTAAGATATAATTAGATTTTCAGGGTTAATTAAATATAATGAACTTATAAAGGTGGCTAGCATTTTGCTTATTTATTTATTTATTATTATTTCAAGAAAAATATATAATTATTTTAAATTTTACCTCTTGTCGAAAAGTAAATTATATAATTATTATTATTTTATTTTAAAAGGTATGATTTCTTTTTATTAATGATAAATGTAGAGTTGTTGAAATGGGCCTATTGTGATCCGCCCGTCTAGAGTACTTCGGATTTGGGTCAATTTTAGTTTTGAAAATCGAGATTGAAAAATAATTAGACCTGAAAAGTCCGTCCAAAAAAAATCTATGAACCTATCAAACTTCAAGTTTAAAAATTCCAAGATTTTGAACTTAAAAAATTTGCCGGTTATGAATAATATTTATATATTTATATTTATTTTTTAACAAAAACATTATAAATCATAAAATTAAGTAACTAAAATTAAAATAGTTTTTTTATTTAAATGTAAAAATAATTATTTTATAATGATTTACTAAAAAATTATAAAAATATTTAATTAATTACTTTTATTAAAATTCAAAATAGATGTTATATTAATCGACGAGTGACCGTTTTGGGTACAATCTATGTATCCTACATGTGAAATATACAATATAGTCGTAAGTATAAAGTATTTTGAGTAAAATCACATATATTAATTAAAGAGTAGTGCTATTTGGACACACTGTGGTCGACCACACGTGGGTTATTTTAAGAAAATCGGACCGGTTCAATTAAAAACCGGACCAAATCATTTAATATTTTATTCTCCTAAAACCCTAAACCCTCTTGATTGCATCGATTTTTTTTAACTGAAAATTATATTGAAATTTGTTTCTTCATTTAATTGGTTACTGTTTGCTGTTTTCAATACAAAATTTGAAATTTAAATGATGAAATTTTAAAGAGGAGGTAAAAGGGTATCATTATAATTGCATTTGTGCATTAAAAAAGTGAACAAAATTACAATAATACCACTGTGTGTCCATCCACACTGTGGTCACATAGCATTTCCCTTAATTAAATATGCAAGTATTGGCTATAGCGCTGGGACTACCTTGCCGACATAACCGTTATTAGTAAGATTTGTTTCTAATTGGTCCCACAAGAGAAGAGAGGTTGTTTTGTTACTAAGCTTAACTACCCAATGCACCAAAATTCGATGAAAACGACAACCCCAATATTCTACACCTTCATCCAAACATAAAAAATGGATATGCATTGCATTGATAACAAAAGCAACTCATAAATCAATCTTGCATCACCACTTAGCACTCGTCCAAAATCAAAGGACAAGATTCAATTTCAACATTGATCAAGATTCGACCTAGTCTCATCTCACTGTCTTTTAGCATCACTAAATTAATTAATTATTATATTTTTTAAAATATTCATCAAACACTCTAGACTCAACCCAATTGCCTATAAATATTCCCACCAAATCAACTTGTCTAAGCATTCATAAAAAAAAATTCTTCAATCATTCAACTCCTTGAATTTGTAGCGTATTTTCCCCTTCAAATTTGATTTCCTCTACCTTTCAAGAATTTCAAGAATCTTTTTTGTTCAACCTTCCTCGAACCATTTTTTCTCACTGTTATAAGCTTCAAGTTAGTTCAGTTATGTCACCACCTAACTTGATTCTTGAAAAGATTTCAAGTTATTTCCAAAAAGGAAAAGCTCAACCATGCAGATTCATGCTTTCTTCAGACAACAAAATCTCCGTAGATGGAGTAACGATTCTGTCCGAAGTTCCCCAAAACGTAATTCTTTCGAGTTTCAGTTCAGTGAGTCGCTCACCAAAGCACTCCGAGTCTCCCCCTCCCAAACACATCCTTAAATCAGTCGAATCCAACGCCGAAAACGGCGCCTTTTTAGGCGTATCGGTGGAGAACCCTCTTGACAGAATCCTCAACTCCATCGGAAAATTCAAGAACCGGAAGTTCCTCAGCATTTTCCGGTTCAAGACGTGGTGGTCTACCATGTGGACCGGTTCGAGCTCCTCTGATCTTCAAATGGAGACGCAGCTCATCATCTTACAACTTCAAGAGCTCAACTCCTATGTCCTAATCCTCCCCTTGATCGAGGGAGGCTTCCGATCCGCCATCCACCCGGGAGCGGATGGCGAGGTCGTCCTCTGCGTGGAGAGTGGGTCCACGAAGGCCAAGGCGAAGGTCTTCGCCTCGTGTGCCTACCTCCACGTAGGCGACAACCCTTACGACCTCATGAGGGACGCCATCGCGGCTGTTCGCGTCCATCTAGGTACTTTTAGGCTTATGGAGGAGAAGGAGGCGCCTAAGATCGTTGACGGCTTCGGATGGTGCACGTGGGATGCGTTCTACTTGACAGTCGAGCCGGTGGGCGTGTGGCACGGGGTCAAGAGCCTCGTGGAGAATGGGGTCCCACCGAGGTTCTTGATCATCGACGACGGGTGGCAGAGCATCAACATGGATCATGAGGATCCCCTGTGCGACTCCAAGGACCTCACGGGCCTTGGGTCACAGATGCTTTGCAGACTTTATCGTTTTAAGGAAAACGAAAAGTTTGCAAAGTATCAATCCGGGGCGCTGCTTGGTCCTAACGCGCCCCGGTTTGATCAGGAGGAGCATGATCGCGTGTTCAAGAAGATGGTCGAGCTAGCAGAGAAGAAAAAAGCCCTTGAAGAGGCCAATCGGGATGGTTCTGATTCCGGTTCCAGTTCTGGTTTTGGCCTCCCAGAGGCCAAGACCATCGAGTATCTTAAGGAGTCGGAGGGAGTGGAACGAGGAGGTCTGAAGGCTTTGATTGGGGATTTGAGGAGGGAGTTTCCTAGTTTGGATGATGTTTATGTTTGGCATGCTCTTTGTGGAGCATGGGGAGGGGTTAGGCCAGGGACTACTCATTTGAATAGTAAGGTCACAAGAGCTAAAGCTGGTCCAGGGCTCGATAAGACCATGTTTGATTTGGCAGTTGTGATGATCGAGAAAGGCGGGATCGGGCTCGTCGATCCGGATGAGGCAGCGGAGTTTTACGACACGATGCATTCCTATCTGGCCGATGCTGGTGTCACCGGTGTGAAAGTCGACGTGATTCATGTGAGTGTTAGTTTTATTTTTTAGCTCAAGTAAGCATCCTGACATGAAGAAACACGTAAAATTTGTATGCTACTTAGAAAGCCTAATTCATTTTGCATGAGAAATAGAAGTGGTAAGGAGTTATAAATTTATAATAGTTGCACTTGCATCACATAAAAAAAATTCAATAGTTAGGACCATTTAGTATTATCACTACCATCATCATCATCATCATCACCTACACATATATTGTACTAATAGGGGAAATAAAAAGATTGTAAGCAAGCACTCTGATACAGTTTAAAGAGATATGAGCAGCATACTTGTGAAGAGCAGAGTACATATATCCGGTAAGAGTGTTATAATTTGATAGCATATACTACATATTTAATTGGCTTATATGTTTATATCTCATATTTGTTACCTTATCATCAATCCATGCCACTTGTATTTGATTATAAATATGATTTGAAATGTATTGATATAACTTCAAGAAAAGATGAACTGAATAGATTCCAATTTCCTCTCAAAAATTTTCAGAAAAAAGAGCATTTTTCTATTTCTCACGAAAGAAAAGCTATGAGACAATATGTTTTGAGAAAAGATCATCTATTTTAAATTCATTTGAAACTCTTGATTCATTTCATCACTGATGATATTTGTTTGGATTTCATTTTGTGTCTGTTATTAGACGTTGGAGTATGTGAGTGAAGATCATGGAGGCAGAGTGAAGCTAGCCAAGGCATACTATGATGGCCTAACCAAATCCCTAAGAAAGAACTTTGATGGGAGTGGCCTAATTGCTAGCATGGAGCAATGTAATGACTTCTTCTTCTTAGCCACAAACCAAATATCCATGGCCAGAGTTGGTAAGAATCTCAACTCAAAACTCTTAGACAAGATTGACATGTTGGACAGTTCTGAGTCTTCTGACAAGCTCGACTGTGCAGGCGACGACTTTTGGTTCGAGGACCCCAATGGCGATCCGATGGGAGTCTACTGGCTCCAAGGTGTCCATATGATACATTGCAGTTACAACAGCTTATGGCAAGGCCAGTTCATTCGTCCTGATTGGGATATGTTCCAATCGGATCATCTTTGTGCCGAGTTCCATGCAGCCTCCCGAGCCATCTGTGGTGGGCCCGTGTACGTTAGTGATAAAGTCGGTCACCACGACTTGGAGCTTCTGAGAAAGCTAGTTTTGCCTGATGGAACCATACTTAGATGCCAGCATTATGCACTTCCAACTAGGGATTGCCTCTTTGAGAACCCTCTCTTTGATGGCAAAACCCTGCTTAAATTGTGGAACCTAAACAAGGTATGATGTGTTTTGTACTTTTATGTACGTTGTCTGAGTAAAATTTCTGGCTCCGTCCGTGAAATGTTGAGTTTTGCTATTATCAACGCAGTTTGGAGGCGTGATCGGAGTGTTCAACTGCCAGGGAGCCGGGTGGTACCCTGAAGAGCAAAAGTGTAAGGCTTACCCACAGTGCTACAAAACAATGTCCGGCTTTGTCTCCCCCAATGATGTCGAGTGGGAGCAGAACGAGTCCACTTCTGAGTACAGAAAGAAGGGGATGTTTGCTGTTTATCTCCACAAAGCTGGAAATCTTCACCTCATGAAGGCTAGTGAGAATCTTGACATCACTTTGGAGCCATCCTCGTTTGAGATTGCGATGGTTTCGCCTGTTTTAGAGGTTGGTGATAAGATCAAGTTTGCCGGAATTGGACTGGAGAACATGTTGAACAGTGGCGGAGCAGTCGAGCTCGTGGAGCAGAAAACCGGGGCAAAAATTATTTGTTATTTGGTGAAGATCAAGGGAGTAGGGAAGTTCTTGGCCTATTCAAGTTTGAAGCCTGAAAAAGTAATGTTGGGTGATGAGAATGTTGAATTTGAATGGAGGAATGATGGGGTTTTGAAGTTTGAAGTGCCATGGAATGGTGGAGAAGTAAAACATGCTCAAATCTTGATTGGCAAATGAGTTGTGATTTAATAGACTTTTCATTTGAATTGTATCAGCTATTTCCATTCTTCTTCTTCATTTATGTTTCTCATCTCTGTTTTTGATGAGTTTTTTTTTATATTTATTTGGAAAAGATAGGACAAGTGACTGTTATATTGTGTAAAAAGGATAGATCATAATTAATTTTAATTGATCAAGTTTCCTCAAGAATTACAAAACATGTGTGTATTTGTAGAAGCTACTCATTAATTCTCTTACATCGACTTGATAAAGTTTCTTGACTCAATTTTATAATGTTCAGCTTATAAAATTAGTTGATAATCGAGCATCGTGCTTTATGTCCAATCGAGCTCAAAATATAAAGAACGATATTAGGTTTCGATTTGAGCTCAAGCTTGAAACTTTTTCTTCGAGCTCGAGCTTGAACTGAGAATACTCAGGCCCAAAACGATTACATCTCTAATCACTTAAAACAAATTCTTCACATGACAAATCAAGAAATAATGTTGGCATTCCATTAGTATAAATATGATGATAATCCACCGTTTCGTTTGAACAAGAACTGAGCAAATTAGAAAAGATAATTACAATTTTGACGGTGGTTTTTTTGAGCTTCGACTTGCTATAAATTCCTGCATTTTCTTGAACTGCTCCTTTGTCATTCCTTCATAATATGCATGACCCCTTTCCTGCAATACCAAAGAGAAACTGGACTTGATAAGATGTGTATGTTTATGATATCAATACCGTATTATCCTTAATGCACGTACTGAAATCGGGTTAGAACACAAGTTTTTTGCAGCCAGTTTACTTGAAACCAGATGGAATCTAAAGAATGAGACGCACGCGATGGACAACTACAGGTTTAATCAATCAATGCAAAATTTTAAAGAACGTAATCACGTCTACTTCAAACATACAATAACATCATATACTTCATTTTCAGTCATCTAAAACCATCTTTGCTTTTGCATCACTCATGAGTAGTCATGAGGGAAAATCTTACAGAGTAATAAGCATGTATGACTATTTTGTTACGAAAATTGGAATCAGTGGTTGAGAAAGTAAAAGCATATTCAATAGTTAATCAAAAATTGAAAAGCAGCGATCAAGTAGTAGAAACCGGGAAGACATATTTTACCTTCTCCAAAGCAAGACCATGTGCAAGATCTAGTTTAAATCCATCATTTATAACTGCTTTGTACTTCAGCACCAAGTCTTGATTATTCCTAATCATGGCTTCAGCAATTTGTCTGGCTTTTTCCAAAAGCTTGTTTCCCTCGACTACATGATTAACCAAACCCCATCTTTCAGCCTGTTCAGCTGTTATGGGAGCTGCAGTGAAGGACACTTCCCGGGCCCGACTGGGTCCTATTATGCGTGAAAGCTTCTGAGATAAACCCCATGAAGGAAATATTCCAAACCTGCAAAATCAAGTACAATGAAAGGTATGTGAGGAATGAATATTGATAAAGCACATAGTCCAACATATTTATTTATATACTTCTAGCAACCAGTAACAACTAATCCAGAAATATTAAAGATAATAGTCTCAGTTGTTTATGCTCCACAGAAGATTGGCTGTTTAAAAGAAAAAAATAAAATAAAGAAAGACCTAACTTTACTTTATAGAAGATAAAAAGAGAACCTAAAACAGTCATGAAATACTGATATGACACGGATGAATCATATAAATGTGCAAACAAGCAATTTCATGAAAGAATTTGCCCTCACTAAATATTATCCTCTAATCCAAAGCAATGGTGATGTCAATAAATTGAGCTGTAGATGCAAATAAAAAAATTATCAAGCTTGAACCTTGATCTTTCCTTCATAACATAAACTCTATATTCCAAACCTTTGAGTTTAGCTCTATTAGTACATCAAGCTTAAGACTTTTAACTATTAAAATTAATCACAGCATAAAGAGAGAAATTCAAAACTCATATTAGCACCACTAGTACTCAATCAATATGAACTCATTTATGAATAATAAAAAGTTGTCACACTGAAATTTGTCGCCTAATCCATCCAAATCAATAGCAGCCTCCCACAATGAAGCCGCAGATGCAAACATCATTAAACATCTAAAACTTTTGAGTATCCATTTATTATCACTCAAAGAAACTGAGCTCAAGAATTGTGTTTAGCTCTATTAGTACTAGATAAAGATTCACTCACTCGGGAATCATAAATACACCACCTTTTCTAAATTTATCATCTAACCGATGCAACAGCAATCTCCCTCGTTCAAGCTCTAGCCGCAAATCAACAGAACTTAACGAGCTCCGACCTTTAATCACATATTAATGCCACAAGTTATAACAAAAGCTGACTTAAAACCATGCCTACTATTTTAACTATCTCAAAGAACACTTAATCAATTTAAATTCATAACTAATTCACCAACAACCTGATCAAGTTCAACACCTAAAAATCAAACGGCTATTCTCCACAGACATCAAAACTCAAAAGCACTTGAAACGTCGATAATTGAGCAATATAGAAATCTTGAGATCCCAACATATCACAGTCAAACACTCAAAACCTCAAATCAACACAGGGGCAATAAAAAGTAGTCCCTACTTGGCATGAGTATCCATGAACTTAGCTTCCTTCGAAGCCACCAGCAAATCACAAGCAAGAGCGATCTCGAAACCCGCCGTCACCGCGAACCCGTTTATGGCTCCGATTATGGGCTTCTTACAAAGCTCCATTTGGACAACCGGGTCGGTATCCTGATCCTTCACGTCACCCTTGAAGACGTCCTCCGCCGCCGTGAGGTCAACGCCGGAGCAGAACGATCGACCCGACCCGGATAGGACGATGACCCGAACCGAATCGTCAGAAGCGAGGCTCTTGATCGCGAAGGCGAGATCTTCGATCATGGCGCGGGTGAGGGAGTTGAGGGCTTTGGGGCGGTTGATGATGACGAATGCGACGCCGTTTGGCTCGCGGTGGACGAAGATCAGCTTCTCCGGCGGCGGTGCGGGGATCTCCATTGCTGCGGTGGATCGAATGTGAGCATGAATTTGGTCTTACTTTAGATTATATAATACTATAGTTGTTGAAATGCGTGTCAAACTTAGCCTTATCAGTTATCGGCAACGTAACGGATATTACGAATGCTAAACGGGTTGGGGATTAAAATCGAACCGGATCGAGTTCAATGAATCGACCAAATTCTTATATTCCTCCACCGAGCTGACCCGGTTCTTGAGGCTTCAATCGAGTTCGACTTTGACATATGTTTTTACTTTTCCATAATTATTGCATTGATAAATCATCAAAATAAATTGTGATATTGCATTATATAAACTCTACACAACATGCTATGAAGGTCCTATACATGAGCTATTCCAGGCTCGATTCGAAAAAAGCTCATTTGGAGCTCAAATCAATACTAAACGAGCCGAGTTTGAGCATGATTTCGAACTCAATAATTATATCAAGCATGTATCAGTTTTAGTTTGTTTGTTCACAAGCTCAAGCCGAATTCGAACTCGAGCTCGAGCTCAAAAACTATTAATATGAATATCAAACGAGTCGAGCTCGAGTTCGAACCGAATTCGAACTCGATATTTATATTTCGAACCGAGTTCGAACAATATATCAAAGTTTGAGTCAAGCTCAAACACCCTAATATTCTAAACGAGCCGAGCTAATCATTTACACCCTTGCATGGCGGGCCACTATTTATAGAGCAAATTGTAAAATCCCGCAATATCGATATGTTTGTTGGAAATTAATTAAATATTATTATTATTATTAAGAAAATCTCGTTGGAATATATTCGATATTTTTCTAAGCATAGTTACAAACTTTAATTATTTTAGATTAAAGTTTGATTAAGGTATTATATTTATACAACGGTAACGTTTGAACATGAGTAAATTGGAAAAATAATTTTTCTTGTCACGTGCTTATAATACCTAATAATAGAACTCGTCGATACGAACCCGTGGACACCAAGATCGTAAAAATCATATATCGTTTGAGTGCTCGACGAATTTTTAAAGTTCTAGATGAAATGGGTATAAATACCCTTCATTCCTCTCTCTTCCTCATTTTTCACCCCATCCAAATTTTAGAGAGAGAGAATAGAGTGAGAGGCTCTCCAGCCACTGCAGTAAATCTGCCGGACCGCCGCCGGCCGTCGCTAGAAAATTTTTCCGACGACCAAATGAGCCCAAATTTCACCCCCAAGCTTCCTTTCGACGTGTACAATCCATTTTCGGAGTTCAGTCGTCCAAAAAATGGCTGGAAGGTAGCCATGCAAGGCCAAACTCTTGGCCAAAATAGTAAGTTTGATCTTTTTTTACCTTCTCTTTTCTCTGTTGTCATCATTCACTTCTTACCCCTTTTCTCTACCCTTTTCACAACCATACTCCGACAAGAATAGAGCAGCTCCGGCGATGAGAGGAAAACTCCGGCAAACCCACCATGAAAGCTTCACCTTTACACTTTAGTTCATCCATAAGGTAATCATTATTTCTCTTTACCGATCTAGACCGGAATGGGGTAGGATTATAAATTATCTTGAGTTAATACGTGAAAATATAGTTATTTGATTTTAGGATTAGTATTTTGATATTTGTTGGTAATGAAACATGATGAACTAGGAGACTAAATTTTGCTTTACATTCTTATATTGAAAGCTTCTGCCTGACTTCTGTCTCGTCATTTCCGTACAGTATGAGTATCTGAATTTTGGTCTTATTCAGATAATAAAATACTAGATCGACTTAGGAGTAATTTCCGATTTGAATCAGTCGATTTCGTTATGTTTTCAATTTACTACGATTTTTACAAAATGGTTGCGCAAACTGTCAATTACAACGAAATTCAATACAAATTGAGTGAAAGGATTTTATTTGTTTTTTTTCCATAATATAAAACTTTAAGACGTTATGGTCACTTTAAAATTTGATTCGATACAATTTGAGTTATTTCCGATTTATTATGATTTTTCAAAGTCAACTGCTCATTTAGCTTGAATATATGTTCTTGTGAAAACTATTTCGAAACTATATGATTAGTTCAATGAAATCCAAAACTGTTTATAAGGCACATTTCCTATGATTTTTGTAGTATGTGTGTAAAATTTCATAATCACTAGAGTTTTTTTTGATATAGTAACAAAAATTCAACTTTTAATCATCTTAAAAGGTCATGAAAGTATGACCTCACATTTTTATTCCTTAAGTGATATAAAAAAAAAATGAGTTTTTGAATAATACATACATCTACTATGATTTTTACAAAATTTGTTTACATAAGTTTTCAATAAGAACCATCTTTGGAAGTCCAAGCAAATCCCAAGTCATTAGCTATATATCATTCATTTTAAACTTAAGACAAGATTATGCTGAAGAAGTATAATGAGAATCCAAAATCATATTAAGTTAAAACGAGCCATTGCTCGAAGTTGACGGACTTTATGATTAGGTAAAGTACTCGTATAATCGAGATAAATGTTACTCCTTCTATAGTGACGGCTAAGGGATTGAAATATCTTAAGTGTTAGCAGAGGGGTCTTGTAAATGATGATCACCGAACTAATAAGTCGATGTTAGAATGGTTAGACATTAAGTTCAGGAAGCACTAGAAGTGCTTAAGGTTGGAGAAGAGGTTTAATATCTATAAATTTGTTCTTAGCCATGAGATTCATCTTGTAGGGTCGTACTGAAGAATATCATCTATCATATGCAATGGAATGTGAGCTCCATATATCGGTGACAGGTGTGGGTCTATTTACAGTACGGTATTTTGAGTTAATAAGCTCGAACTGTTTTTTCCAAAAATGTGAATTTATATGCCAAATGTTTTTATTATGTTCATGTGTATCCTATATGTGACGGAACAGTATTATCGTACTCGTTGATTGGCGCTGCTAATGATGTAAGTTACCAATTGTGCCTTGAGCCGGATCCGGTCAAGGTAGTGTACACGGAAAGTCCGGATCGGGTGAACTTGGCCAGGTTCCCCGGTCTTGGCGAAAGGGGATTATTCGCGGAAGACTTCGGTTTTCATATGTGTATGGTGGGCTTTCCTTTTAAAATGTCATGCATCATATGATTGGACATGTAATATTATTTAAATGAAGATTTATGTTGTTTTTTACTGAAAAAGTCGGGCAACGACTCACACTGAGTACACTAGTACTCAGCCCAAAAAAAATTTCAAATGTTTTTACAGGTTTTAGGAGGATGGTGATAAGCTGACGACGAGGTGGACATCATCGAGAGTCTTATTCATTAATGTCGATTAGCTTGGTGAGACTGATGTCATATTGTTACTTATTTAGCAACTAGTTTATTTCATCTTGTTGATAAGCCTCATAATCCAAATTCATGACATCATCATGTTGACCGTCAATATAAAATGTTCAACCTTCGATCTCATTTATTCCTATGTCTACTGTTCAATGTCTCCATACATTGAACTTGTGTCGTATCCAGTGTGTCCAAACTCATGGAGTTTTCATTTCTTCTTTAATTGTTAATAATTACTTGTCGTTAATTTCCAATATATTTTATTGAATTCATATTTCGCATAGGCCCCCTTTTGCGGGGCGTTACAAATATTGTGAAGCACTCTCCAAGAAAACTTTTGCGCCCGCCCCTATGATCCTTAACTTTTTGAGGAATTCTTCATCAGTGGTTGTGAATGACTGATTTTTTCAATCTCTTCTACCGTAGGAGCAAGTCATAAAGATTGAGAAATAAAATCATCTGATTTAATTCGCTCTAAATAACTATGAAGATGCTCCTATCATACTCATAGTTTCTGAAGGATGAGAACCAAATATGTAGCATCTACGTGGAGATTGATGTGGGGTGGGGTTCACCAAATTTATATCATATTATGCATTAACAATAACTGTGTAAACCTCACAAAATAACAATAATTGCCCAACTACCTTTACTCGAGCATGTATAATAATACGGAAAAGGAGGAATGTTTATTAGATTAAGCAAAAAGATAGGCAACCCACAAATCAAGGATTACACAACCAACCAACCAACCAAAACAAATTTCTATTTCTTCACCTTTCTTTCTGTAGATATTATTATTTCCACTAGATTTTTATTGTCAGAACATGCATCCTGCCCAAAATTAAATCCAACGCAATAAAAACTCAGAAACTTCAAGAAGCACATCTTTTCAATATCTATCCTAACTTTAATACCTTCATGAAACTTGATATTCCTTTTCCAGTTTCAGACAATTGCAGCTAAAACCGAAAAAAAAAAAAAAAAGGAAAGATTTGGAAACAATGCATTTACTTGGCCTCCCTATATTGATTCTTACGACAATATTGAGTTCATTGAATGATGTTGATGGCTTCTCCAACAACAAAGTGATTGATTCCCAAATATTAAGTGAAAGCATTCGATCAAATAGAACGATAGTCGTGGATGCAAAAGGAAAAGGGGACTTCAAATCTGTGCAGGCTGCCATTGATAATGTCCCAAGTAGGGATTCACAATGGACTATGATTCATATCTCTAAGGGAGTCTACAGGTAATATTTCAATCACCCACCACAACTATAAGTACATACATACATATATATAAATAAAAAAACAATTGTGTTGTGCAGGGAACAGGTGAGAATACCACGTAACAAGCCTTTTATATTCATGAGAGGTGAAGGAAGAGGGAAGACATCCATTGTTTGGTCTCGAAGCTCTGCCGACGACATTCAATCTGCTACTTTCAAAGTTGCTGCTAAGTATTTCATTGCATTTGGCATCACTTTCAAGGTCACCCTTTTTTCTTTTATAAGCCCAAAACAAATTCTCATATTTCGATGTTAAGATTAAAAATGGAATATTGTTTATGGTTGACAGAACACAGCACCGACAGGCATCAGCAGCACGAAACAGAACAAAGCAGTGGCAGCAATGGTGGGAGCAGACAAGGCTGCATTCTATGACTGTGCCTTCATCAGCAACCACAACACTCTCTTTGACTCGAGGGGCCGCCACTACTACGGCGGCTCCTACATTCAGGGCTCCGTCGACCTCGTCTTTGGCCGCGCCCAGTCCATCTTCTACGTACGCACGTATCCCATTTTTACTTTTCTTACGTACTATTCATCAAAATGAAAGTGAGAGACGAAATGGGTTGTGATGATGAATAGGAGTGCGAGGTGTTTGTGGTTCCGAACTTGAAATCGGAGATAAGGGGTTCAATCGCAGCAAGCCACAGGCAGAGGAGCAATGCAAGCAGTGGATTCGTGTTTGTGAAGAGTAAAGTTTATGGTGTTGGTGATCATGGTGTGTATTTAGGTAGGGCTAAAGGCACACATTCTACAGTAGTTTTTGCAGACTCGTACTTGTCAAAGAGTGTCGTCTCTCATGGATGGACAGATTGGAGTTACCCACACAGTAAAGAGTACGAAATTAAACTAAACCTTCTCTCATATATGTTGATTTTAATTACTACCTGGCCATGATTCTTGAAATCTTGTCATTTATATATGGTGATTGATCGTGTGATTTGAAACAGAAACCTACACCTAGCAGAATATAAGTGTCACGGGCCGGGTTCTTCTTCGAAGAATCGGGCCAGATTTTCGAAGCAGATGAACTATGAAGAGGCTTTGAACTTCATCACCATTGATTTCATCAAAGGAAGGGAATGGCTGCCTGCATGGCTATGAAGATTGAAGTGCATACATATTTCGACCTCACTTTTATTATAGCTAGGTTTTCTCACTCCCAAATTATATTTTAATTTAATATTAACTGAACGCATTTTTGTTATTATAAATATGTAGTGTTAAAAATAGAAGGATATGGCAGGTAAGTAGTTTGTGAATGAATTTAATTGATCGAGTCTTTTTTTTCTTCTTCTTCTTAAGTAGTGGCAATGTATATCAATTTTTTTCAAGCTGTATTTATAAAAGGGACAGTTATCAAGTTTTAAAATACTAGACTAGATGATTAAACAAATAAAATGACAAGATCAACAATATATGCTTCGCTGAACCAAAACCACAGAATCTCACATAAATAAATCTACCAATAATAATATAAAGATACAAACACAAAAGAAGCAAAGAAGCAATATTCATATTTGATATTTTACACTTCACCTTTAACCCTATCTTCAATCTTTGCAACTCATCATCGTAAAACAAGAACCTTAACCAATGTACCTTCCTTCACATAAAAATGGCGGCATATCACTGTATATATATGAACTCATGTAATATGACTACTTGGGACCATGAAATAAAGACGGTAAAGGATATCATAACTGCCTCTCAACATTTACCATTAGCGAACACAGCCAGCTGGCCACTTGCTGCCATCGTCTGCTCTGCTCGTGAATGTACAAGCAAATGTTCACTCCCGACTGCCTCTACACTTCTTTCTGGCTGGCATCTCCAGCACCAGAGCGCTCGGCTTGATGTTGGAGAGCGCATCGTTTCTGCATGTCTTTTAGCTTGTCTACTAGTTCTAGGAACGAAGGTCGTGATTGTGGCTCGCTGCAGAGGGGAATACATTGAAATCTCAGTTTCTAGAGCCAGAAACAGAAGATCTTACGAGTACCACGATTTAGGTTCAAAATATAAAGTTCCAGCATTAGCATTTTTATTCAAGTTCTCAAATCATCAATGTTAATTCAAAACCAACAATTCTACTTCAGGTTCTAGCTTCATCTTAATTAGAGCACTATGTTTTAGTAATAAGATTAGAACAAAGTTCAAAATAATTTCATTAGGTCGAAATCAAAGCTGAAGCTGGAAGCCTGTCTAAAAGGACGAATAAGTTGGGTTCAGTCGATGTTTTTGAAAAATAAAATTTGCTTATTTGGTTTTCGACTGAACACCAATAGTATGCTCACATTTACCCTTAGTAAGAAAAGGATAGATTGTTCTAGAGAAAGATTCAACTAAACAGGTGATTGAGAAATACTAAAATTTCTCTCTTTCAATGGAGAAAGGCGATAAACATGGATCATATTGTACGGAGAGCATAAGAAAAATACCTTTCCCAGCAGCTCTCTATAATAGAAGCCCACTGCGGATCAACATCATTTGGTATATCCAAGCGTCGGTTCATGAAGCCCACAGCTCCAATAACCTGCAATCTTATACTAGTAGGTCATGCATGAAATAACACATCTTTCTATGTCAAAAAGATTTAAAAAGTTGACCCACCCTATACATTTACGTTAGAGTTTCTTCCATACCTTCTTATAATAGAAAATTGACAAATTACAATATATCTGACCCACCTTAGGTATTTCCTAATCATTGAATGCCGTGTGTATTAATTTAAAGAAAGATTCCATACCTGCATTGAATTGAGGTTTTCCCATGGGATCTTTTGGGTTACAATTTCCCAAAGTATCACACCGAAGCTGTATACATCAGACCTGTTCACCTCAAAAAGAAGCAGAGTGTGTTAGGTTTACGAATTACGAAGGATCATTTCACTTGGGCTATGTTTGGTATCCAAGTTATGTTATCGTACTCATCTCATGATAATTACTCATGAGATGAGTACCATAACTTGGATACTGATCATAGCCTTAGTCAATATGTCTAGTCTATAAGCCATACTTTTCGTCTGCAGGCTCATTGCGAAGAACTTCAGGAGCCATCCACTGAGGCTGCATTACAAAGCAGTGTAAACAATCTCAATAGGGAGACAGGTTTGAGAACAGAAAAAAATAACCGTGAGCAGTAACATACCGTTCCTTTCCCTGTTTTCGTTAATAAATAAGTTTCATTTTTAAGACGAGAGAGTCCAAAGTCACCAACCTATCATATCCATTTTCGAGTAATTTAGAATACTACATAACAAGATAAGTTAATGGACACAAGAAGTAGCAAAAATTATGACCTTAACAGTCCAGTTCCTGTCCACAAGAAGATTCGAAGACTTCAAATCACGGTGAACAATAGGAGGATTGTAATGGTGAAGATAATTCATACCACGTGCCTGTGGAGAAACATAATTTTCAAAAAAAGAATAGCAGAATGATAATTGTGCCAGTATTTCTCTTCGAGAAAATATATGTAACTAGAGTTGGCTAGCAGCAAAGAAAAGGGTAAAATGCAACATAATGATACTTACTATATCCAAAGCCATGTGAACACGCCTTCTCCATTCTAATTTTGATGTGCTCTTCTGCAACAACCGAAACAGACTTCCACTGTACAGCATGACATAAAGGAATTAGAACAAAAGCTGCCTTTTTAAATAGCCATTAATAAAATATGAAATACGGATGCTCGGAGCATTACAGTTTAATGTTTGGAAAAAAGGAGACACATTAGCTATGTATCAGATTTGGCATTGGTTAGTGGTTACTACTTACTAAATATAAATTTTTAAAATAAAAAGTAGATAAGAGTAAAACAAATAGAAGATATATACCGAGGAAGAAACTCTGTTACAATACAAAGACGTTCAGGAGACATAACTGCACCCATGAACAGAAGGATATTTGGATGCCGAAGTCTCTTCATTAGTGAAACCTTCAAAAACATAGAGAAGATATTAAAGATGTGTATGACATTATGTATTTATTCGTCTCGAGGAAGAATAAATTGAAATGGATAGCATCTTTAGTATGATCAGTCCAAAAACAACCAGACAACTCGTCTGTGTAACATTTATATGTCAACAATACAATCTAAACAAAAATTAAATAAAACTTACTACACATTATATAGCTCACAGTTTTTTTAACAAGGAAAACATTACCTAGATCCTAACCTTCTTCCAACACAAACAAGTATATCAATTACTAACGGAAGCCAAATTTATTTGCAACAAGAATCATAGTGATTTTGCAAAGGGCTAATTTATGTAAATAAATAGACTTTTCACAAATTCTGTTTTTTCTCATAATCTATCAAAGTTTTCTAATAGACACAAACTGTGTCATTTTTTGTAATTTCCCACAAAATCAAATTTTGACCAAACCAAATTGACATGATTTTTTTCCAAATCTTGAAAGTTTGAATAGATAATTCCTACTTGAACATTGACAACAAAATTAAGCACAACCAAAATGGTGGGCTTTTGCAGTAATCTCGTATTGAATAAATCAACAAATGATTATCCAAACTTGTAGTACATACCGTAACCAACGAACTGACAACACAAAATATGTAGATGAAAATTTCTCTATGCCGTTCTACAATTTTGGCGCGAAGTGAGAGTTAAGCTCAAATAATGTCACCTAAATTTAATTTTGTGAAGAGTAATCCTCGTTGTGTAAATTATGTGTGTTGGAAGTTTGTATAACATGACGGTAAAAATTTCGGCATTTGTCAAACTAATATCAACGTGGACGCCATGTCAGCTTTGGTTTAACCAAAATTCAATTTTGCAGGAAATTCCGAACTTTTCAAAGTTTGTGTATTAATAAGTCAATAACAAACTTATATGTATTATAGGAAAAATCGAAATTCGTGAAAAGTTTATGCGTTATACCAAATTAACCCTTTTGTAAACAAGAACTTATTCAATAAACACAGTAAGAGCAACAGAAGTGATATAGAGGACATAGTTATTTGAAACATAAGGCACACTAACCTCCTGTCTGAAGGAAAATATTACATCATCAGAATATTCTTGCCTTGAGAATACCTTGACGGCGACATCCTGCAGAACAGGAGAATCATGCTATTACTACAGGAGATTGATAATTTTGCCAGTAACAGACTAGCAGTAAATCTTTTAAATAAAAAAGCAAGAAGAGATGTCCAAAAAGTCTTCATTTCTAAATCTTCGTCCATGACTTGGTATTGTGCAAGAAACATATACTCGAGTTTGGTAAGAGATCAGAGGTACATTAATCACTAATTCACAACTATGCAGATGTATTGATTGCTTGAGTCTCTTCGTACAATGGTGTCTAAATAGAAGTAACTGAGCATTAATAATTTACACAGCATAATTATGTACTAAAACTCTCTGAATAGAATTTCACTCTCTCTTTCTATGGTTTTGTGACTTGGTCCGGGGAGTTGGAGGAAGGGGGAAGGGATAAAGAAGTATTTCTACAAGAAGAGCTAAAGAACATACTGATCCATACCACAGAGCATGATATACAGTTCCGCAAGAACCTGCACTCATGCATTAAAAGAGATATGTGAGGGAAGGGCAATAAGAACAAAAACAAAATACGAGCATACAGAATTACCATATCTTTTTGTCATTTTCTTTTTTCTATTCTTTTCTTTTCTGTTTTTTCTTTTCAGAGAAGAAGAATTACCATATTCACGAGAACTAACCTTGTCCAATTTGATCGCCAATAGTCAAGTCCTCCCATAAAATTTCATAATCCATAGAATCGGTATCCACATCATGTTTATTAACAGTACTGCTGCTGTTGCTACCACAACTACTCGCAGTGCTCGTGCTGTTAATATTAGCAGACGAAGACCACGACACTATAGCCTCATTATTCGTCGTTTGATTCATTTCAGTAACCTTATTTTCTGACTTGAACGTGGCCAATGCACTCCTTTGGTGCTCCGATTCATCTTCTTGGTCATTCTGCCCCCAAGGCCAAACAAAACGGGAAGGCTTCAGATCTGTTCCATCACGTTCATTTCCTTTCCATGGCCAAGCCAAACCCTTCTTGCCCATCCAAGTCTCCGCCTTTGAGGAAATGATCTTAGAAAATGGAGGCCTTCTTTCACTCTCATCACCAGAATCTCTTGATGGTTTACTAGGAAAGTTTTCCCAACGAGAGAAAACTCCAATCGTAGAAGCAGGTGTGTCTCCTCTTGGTGTACTAGCACCACTAGAACCTCCATCGTCCCGATTGTCAAACATAGCTGCATCCGAGAAACCATGATTGAGATTATTACTGTCACAGCTGCCACCTTCGTGGTCCGAGTAGCTTTCTGCAGGCCTCATTTTTGACTTAACCTTGTTGCTTACTTTAGAAGCCTGTTATATATATTAAAGGAGTTGATGAATTAATATATGCAGTAAAAAAATGATATTCAAACAAAACAAATAAGTGGTATACTAACCAAATTAGAAATCTTAGAAGCAATTGCTATTTGTAGAGGCTGTTGAGGTTCAAGAGCAAGATTGGCACTTTTCGGACTTCTATATCTTGGATCCTTTTCCCAGCATCCCCTTTGAGCAGAAATCACGGCCTTCGCTTCTTCAAAAGGTTTAGTGTCGCTCGAGACGGATATAACCCCAACAAAAGCACCACAATCATCATACAAAGGGGTATTAGTTGCAACAATCGAAAATCTATTTCCTTTCTTGTTCTTAACAGGAAACAGCCCTGTCCAGTTCTCGCCCCTTGCTACACGATGCAAAATCTCATTAGCCATGTCACGGTCTTGAGGATCAGTTAGCACATCGAGAGCATCAGTCCCAAGAACCTCCTCGGGAGAATGTCCATAAAGATGTTCAGCCATTTTATTCCTACTCGGCAGAAATAAATGAGTCTTGGAAAGATTGGTAGTGTGTTAAAAAAATAAACAAAAGTCCTCTCAACTTTTACAAATGAATTCCAAAACACAAGCACATGCAAATCACTCGTAAATTCGACCTGACATACAGTAAGGAAAAGAAATCCTTAAATACTATAGATTCGTTAGACTGCATCACAAGCTTTAGTTATGAATTATGTAAACACAAAGACACCAGTACATGCAATTCCCTTATAAATTCAATCTCAGATTCACTAAACAATAAAAACTGCATCACAAGCATAGTTTATTAAACACTAGTAGACAAAGGCATGCATTAAATGATCAAAATGCAATTATCTAAATATGGAAATTTAGGTACAATTAAACCTAACTAACCAGTAAATAAGCCGATTATCTTTATCCATTATATGTATGGACTGCCCCATTGACTGCAATATGTTCAAATACTGCTTATCCGTAAACTTCACTGCTGAAGGCTCACCGGTGATACTCAACGGATCCCGGTGGCGACTCTCTCTCTGCAGCGGCGATGAATGCCGGAACGATGCGGAGCCCTTCTTCCACGCGCCACCGTTAGCGGTGGCGTCACCTCTCCGCCTTGGAACCCTCTGCGGAGAAATCGATTGCGACCTCTGTCTCTGGCGCTGATCGGCAGCCACAATCTGAGCTGCCGATGAAATAACGAGCTGCGACATCTCCTGCTTCAACCGTGCCTGCCCCAATTCCAATTCTTCAATCTTCTTCAGCAGCTCCTCCGTCGGCGGCGGCGGCGGCGGCGCGGGAGAAGATTCAGCTGTGCTGCTCTTCATAGAAAGCAAAACTCGCAGGTACTTACCCTATGAAATTGGAAGCTCCAGAACCTTAGCAAAGCAGAAACAGAAAGCAACCTGCAAAACTTCACTGATACTCTTCTTCGCATTAAACGGCGGAATGAATAGCCTTCTTCACCTTACCATTTCCTCACCCCCCCTCTCTATCTCTTTAACAGTAACTTCAATAATGGATCCATGACTGAGACGGCTGGAATTTCCCTAGTTTCTAAAAGGGAATTTTCCTTTATTTTGTATTACTCTTTTGTGTACAAACACTACCTGCTCCATGCGAATTACATCAATCTAACGTAATGCACGATCTAAACTATGAAACAAATGTGAGCTTTGAGGAATCAAATTCAAAGCATACCCCTTTTGGCCTCTTTTCTTGCTTTTGTAGCTTCGAGTGTAGAAGAACACCTTCTTCTTCTTGCTTTTGACATAGCCTCCATTTCTTCGCGCACTTGTTGTAGGGCGGTTCTCGAGTTAGTTGTCGTAATGCACAGCATCGACCGCCAAAGCGCAACCCCACTCGCACATTTAGCGCGTGTCGGCACTTCCAATCGTATTCGTGGAAAGTCACAGTCTATTTAGGTGTGGGTTTCACGGCGTATTTGGCGAGTGAGGCTACTGTCTTTTGCCTCCTTTTCTCCTTTATTATTTTCCTTTCAGAAAGGTCGACACTTTTTTTCGGACTTTATTAAAGGGAGTATAAAGTGGTGTAAAAGTAATAAAAATAATAAATTCGCACTTTTTTAATAAATAAAATTTATTATTTTTGAAATTTATTAAATTTAGTGGGACATCCCAATAAAAAAAAGTGTGTCAAGTTTAATGTAAGTGAGATATTATAAATTAATAATAGAAGTAGCAACTAAATCTAGTCCACTTTTCTTTTTCTTTAATAAAAATAAATCATTTGATTACATTCATTCATTAATTGATTGTGAAAGGGGCAATTAGAATATTACTTGATTATTAGTTTTAAAAAGTATACTAAAGTTAAATGGGGTGAGACAGTGATGGTGATTTGGATTTTAACAATTCAGATTGACTAACAAAACAAATGTCTTCATATCCAAATTGCAGTATTTGAGGACATTTTCAAGCACACCAATTTTTCCTCTGCTTAATTCTTTCTTTACTTGGTTTTGGCAACATAAATGGGGTAATCTATCAAAATAGTCATTTCTCAAATATAAAAAAATAAAATAAAATAAATTCTAATCACTTATAAAAAAAAATAGTAAAATATAATTAATTATTGTGAAAAATACTTTAATACTCTTATTTTTAATTAAGTTTGAAAAATTAAGTTACTTATAATTTATATTTCTTGTTGCTACCATAATCAATCATTGTCGTCGCCGTCGCCGCCGCCATCACCATTATTGTTCGTAATTACACAAGTACGATGGGTTTTGGTTATATTCGTATAATAACACGACCAACATGATAACATACTAAAGAAATTACACGAGCATGTCAAGTTTTGGTTGTGTTCGTGTAATCACACAATCAAAATTCTTGCATAATAAGACAATTACACGACCATGACGAGTCTTTATTATGTTCGTCTAATCACATGACAAACATGATAGCATACTAAAGAAATTACACGAGCACGACAAGTTTTGCTCGTGTAATTAGATGACTAATTCTCGTGTAATCACGTCATTAAACTTAAGTAAATGGAGGGTAATTTTATAAATGTGGCTAATTTTTACTTTTTTTTTTCATGTGGCTATTATTTATTTTTATATTTAAGAAGTGGTTATATATGGACATGCCGCAAATAAATTCAACTACTTTTGTAATTTAAATCATCAACCTTAAATATTAATTGTTTTAAAAATTGATGGTATTTTTATTGTACCAATTAAAACGCTCTTGATTTAATTTGTAAGATATAAAAGTTATATATATTTAAACTATATATAAAAATGTTATAAATTCATAATTTGTTTTATACTTGTATTTCTTCTTCTACGTGTGTGCATTTTCTTTGTTATTCAAATGTTAAATTCTACTCCTCTTCTACACCTCTTAATATCCAGATAAAAAAAATGGTTATGGAAAATCCAATCATCATTTATATATAAACCGAAAACGCTAATCCGCCTGTCATGCGGGATTAATACGTCTGCGAATGATGTGACATGTCTCATAAATAAATATTAAATTTTTAATAAAGAACTAATTCTCACTTTTCTATTATGTTTATTGTTTATGATATAATTTAATATTATTAAATATAAAATAATAATAAAATAAAAACAAAAATTATGTGGGATTTGGCAATGTCACGTCAGTTGTGGACACATTAAGTTGTGTCCACCTCGGACGGGGGAACAGTCCTCTTATATACATCTTCATTCAGTCCGAAAATGCTCGCCCGTCTGCGGCGGGTGAGGCTAATATGCTCGTAAATTACGTGGCGGACCTCGTGGATAAATATTAATTTTTTAATAAAAATTTTATTAATTCTCATTTTACGATTAAAGTTTATTTATTATGATATAATTTAATATTATAATATAAAATAATATAAAAATATAAAATTATAATAACTCGTATACTAATGTAATATTATCACATTAATAGTTGACACGTTAACTTGTGTCAACTGCAGACGGACGTTTGCAATGCTATCACTCAGTAATAGCACTATTTGAATTTTGAAATGTTTTGCATTGATACATTAGTTATCAGCCACAACTACAAGTATGATATCTTATGAGTCAAAAAGTATAAAATCAAATCACCACATCCATCTAATTTACACTTATAAAGTTGTAATGATGAATATCAATTTATGTCATTTTCAAAGATCATCTTATCTATTAAGGGGGTGTTCGGTTGCTAAGACTAAATTAACCTGTGATTATTCGAGATTGAATTGGCCCAAGATTAGTCGAGATTAATTTAGTCATAGAAGTAAGGCCAAGACACACAAACCATGACCAATCATATGTGGCACTATCTTGAGATTGAATCACGGGCCGTATCCGTCCAATCGAACAATCCATAATAATTAATCTAAAACTAAATCCTAAATAATCTTTCCAACCAAACACCCCTAATTAATTACACTATACCTAAATTTAGCTAACTATTATTTCTAACACTTTCGGTATAAAAATGGATGTATCTGTCACTTAATTGAATCCACTAAATAAGGACGGTCTCCATATATATCTAAGAACTTTAAATTAATTATTCCTAATGTATTATTATTATACTCAATAAGAACTTTAAATTAAGTAATATTCAATTTTTATGTCAGGACAAATTGCTTATTCTATCTACGTCAATAAGCTTTTATATATATAAAATACACATATAGAAGAAGTTTCTGGTTATAGCATATATTAAACTTCAAAGGTAAGAATAGCTGTCTTCGTCATGTGCAAAATTGAAAATATCACAATTTTATATATTAACTTTTTAAAAACTACGTCATAACTTTTTCTTTCGTTTTTTCTAGCTAGTTTGAAATTGTATAATTTGCTATTAGTGATAATATATATGATAGGATTAAACAATTCTTGAAAATCCTAGTGTAAATAGGTTTAATCGTACTTTTTTAATTTTGTTTTATTATTTTTTACTTGCTGTAAAATTAACTTTTACATTTTTAATCAAAATAGATTGGATCGATATAATAAAATGGAGGAAGAAAAATTTTATATTTGGATAAGTTTTCCTTTTCTTTATTGAGAAAGATATCTGGACAATACTTTTAGACAAACATGTTATTGCAAGAAAAAGCAAAATTTTATTCGTGTGGAGGAAATTCATTGTCTTCATTGCTAAGTTTGACTTAGTTCCTTCTTTTTTATTCCTAATTTTCTTTATTGTCTATCATAATGTATTAGGTCGATTTGAATGGAAAACTCAAATCTGTAGTACATTAATGACGATTATTTTCTATGATGAATTTATGATAATATAGAATGAATTTATTTATGAATTTATTGATGTTCAAGATTTAGATCTCGGATTCGAGTCTGCTGTATAATTTAAATTTAATGTAATTTAATTTTTAAAATATAGCATTTAAGCTCGATCCAATACCTCATACCCATTTTTATATTTTGTGATTATTAAAATTATCTTAAACATGTTTTTATATTAAATAAATATAAATTATATATATATACCCATGCTCGATCCAATACCTCATACCCATTTTTATTCTTTACACCCCAATTTCGCGGGAAAAGTTTCCATGATGTTACCCTATAGTATTTGATAATAATGACAATAAAGTATTGGGATGATCAATAATTGAGTGAGATATGATAGTTGAACATCTCTAGTTAGTAACTCAATTTAAGCTCATTAATTAAATTGCTAAGTACTTAAGTTAGATATATCTAAACAAGATCAAATGGCTCATGTTCACATATATCTTAAGTTGACATATTATATTTGGACATGTCTTTCTTAAAAATGGTCATTTTTTAAAAAGAAAGTATCTTTAAAATATTAATTTTTATTTTCTTAGAATGGAAAATTTTATTTTTTTAAATCATTTATAATCGTTTTTAGCGGGATGAAGGGAGTTATATATATAAGGAGTTATATATATATATGGGCAAACAAAGTGGCACAGAACCATTTATATACGTGGGTGGTAAGAGAAATATGAGAAGGAAACAAATAAGTAGATATTTTTCTTTTGATCTTTTTTGTTTAATATAATAATATTATTTGAGCCAAACGAATCTTTATCTCTGCATCCTCACGAAAAGATGGGGAAAGAAATCTTTTTCTCCATATCTAGTAGTAGTAGTATGATTTCAGAGTCCCACGTTTGTTTACGTTATCAACTTATCATTATCAATACCGGCAATAATACAAAGTTCAAAAATATAAAAACAAATAATAATATACAATTGTCTGCCTTTTCTCCAAGTACCTTTATTTATAACTTTCATGTGCTGCACTTATATATCTTTCTTCTAATAATTTATTTATATTTGTAAAGTCTTGACATGTCTTTTAAATTGATAGTTTTGTGTGATATGCTGCTGCCTACAAATAGACTAGCACAGCACAATTTTTCAAACAGATCATACTATTATATCATAAGCTACGATTCAAGTCAACTATTAAAGTTATCTGATTGAAGTCGATCGAGTTAAATATTTACTTAATAATAAATACAAAAAAATTGTGTAAGATTGTTTCAGGAATTAGACAGAGTCCATGAGATCGTACATATATATTATTTGGATTAGAATTCATACGCTAATTTCTTGGTTTTTAATTGAGTCGACAAGACTCGCATTAAGAGACTGATAAAAATAAAAGGTTTCAAGAATTAACTATTTAAACATTGCACTAGTTCATCCTCATTTGACCGACAAATATAAAACCCCATATATAAATTTCCAACTTTAGAGGCGTATGACATTTAATTTCTTTTTGTGTTTCATATTTTATATTTCACTGTCAAATTTTAATATTTTTTTCATATTTTGTAGTACAATACTAAGAATTTATTTCATTAATATATAATTATTTTTAATATTTCATCAAGTTGAGCATTATCTATCTAGCTACTGGAAGAAAAAAACAATTGAGATGAAGGGTCTCAAATGGCAAAAATCATTCAAGATTAAGCTTTAAGATTATAACAGTTCTTCACAATACAAGCAACATTTATCCGGAGTGCACAAATACACCATATTTTGCACAACTCTAACCCTTCCTTTCATAGTGAAACAAGAAGATTTCATTTTATGGCCCCTTCCCCTTCTCATACTCAATATGTACTAACATGAACATGTGACAATATTCATATAAATATAAATTAAGCACTGTGTTGGGTGAAGACAATACAGCAAAATCCAGAGTTTGAAGTTGCCAGAGATGACCTCAATGGTGAAGGCTTTGAAGACATGTTTCCTCAGGCACCAGCTGTACAAAAGTCTTGAAGGTCGAATCTGAATTTGCCGACTCGGATTACTAATGGATCTTCGTCGTCATTCTGGGATCAGCCAATACTCATTAAGCCCTGTTGGACACTGGCAGATCAAGCACAATGAGGAAAAGGCATCTTTCTGATTCTCTGATGTATTGAACTTCCCCATCCATAAGCTTCAAGAGTTTCTTGCACATGCTTAATCCTAAGCCTTCTTGGGTTACCCATCGCCCGTTTTGGAACATGTCATGGACAAGTTCGGGAGGAAGACCTTCACCTGGGCATGTAATCCTTCATAGGTATAAAGAAAAGTAAGATTCTGATAATACACTCAGGAAAAGGAGAGAGTGAAAAGACATATTAAAGTAGTATTAGGAAATCCACCACAATATTATTGAACAATTATAAGCTTAGGTAATCCTTGAATATTCAATCATATGTGTGGTCTATATAATCTCCCCCTCAAAGTAAATGCTCATTAAACAGAAATTAAATACAAAACTGACCCTTACAATATCTCAGGTTCAGATAGTAACAGAGAAAGAAGGAAGAGCAATGTAAGATTCTAGCAATGCTACTCTCATGAAAATTTATTAATTTGAGAGGGTGGTGGGCTAAGTTGGTTAACTATAAATGAAAGGCTTAAAGACATAAAAGCAACTTCTGCAAATACTTCAAAGAATGTTAGAATCTAGAGTTTCATTCAATGTGTTACTCCTTAAAAGCCATGCCATTACTCCTATATTTATTCCATGCACATTCTATCATAAAAAAGGACAATTCAAATATCCTAGCTCAAAATATACAATTACATACGGTAACCACCACAATATTTTTGATTACTCTGTGTGTTATCTTGATCAACCTGATATGCCAATATGTTATAACCTTGGTCCACATGAATCCTCCATAAATATTTCCTTGGCTAGCAATTTTGTCATGGACAATTTCAGGTGAATTTCATATCTTTAGGAATCAACATTCTATTTATATAAAAATTCATCAAATTAAAAATACTGAACAAAGTCAAAAATCTCAAGATTTGGAGTTGCATATTGCAGACAACACTGAGTACCTTGCATAATAACCTTAGATGAGGATAACAAACTAGTTGAGGAAAAACCAAGATGCTTGACGTTCATGTCATAGAAAAGCAATGAGAAACTATTCTTACCTAAACTCAATGTGTACTGTGGTCATTGATTCAGAAATATTCTTCAAGTTTGGACTGAGTTGCATTTCTATCCAACCATTAGAGGTTGGTGCATACCGCACCATGCTCAGTAGGAAATCAGCTAAGATTTGTTGAATTCTACATTTATCGCCATAGACTTCCATTGTCTTGGCTTCCTCTGGTATATCATGGATCAACTGCAGACCTCTTTCTCTAAGCAAGAACATTGCTTGGCTAACAACAGCATCAATTACACTCCCAAGTACAAACTCAGTTTTCTCAAGCTCCATTGAACTAACAACATATGGGCCAAAGTCAGTTCAAGCATTAACCATCAGAGAAATAGTAGTAATCTAAAGAAGGTAAAAACTATCGCAAGCTTCATATATTTACAAGTTTAAAAGCAACAAGTGTATCAGCAATATAAATAGACAAATCACCAGGTTAACAAGCTTTGAGGTTAACCAAAATACTTATATTTAAGGGAACAAAAGTGAAAGCCTTAAAGGAACTTGTCCATATTTGTAGTGAAAAGTATTTCTTATGTCTGATTTTATTACAGAAACCAAACTTTAATAGACGTTAAAAGAAGCCATACCCATCCTCAATGTTTTCCAGTTCGATGTCTTTCGTAATCCTTAACAACTGCCTCTCACAAGCAGCACTGGTTTCAAGAAACTGCTTCTGGTCTTCAGTGAGATTTGTGCTTTCCAAAACTGAATTAGCAAAACGTATGCCACTTAAAGGGTTTCTTATTTGCTGGCAAATATAAGTGAGCTCTTTTATCTTTGAAACACAGTTCTTTTCATTTTGCCTCTGGACTCTGATAGCTTGTTGTAAATCAGGACTTGCAATTTGCAAGAAACAAAATGCACCAACAACTTGGTCCTCCATGTCTACCCTCTTGTTGGCAGTCAATAGAGCTTGCACGTAATTTCCACTTTTGTCAAAAAAAGAAAACGGGAACTTTTCAATATCCTGACCTCCAAGTGCATTATGCAAGATAATCATGAATTTCGTCATTGCATCTGGGCCGTTGAGCCTACAATAACTTCCAAATATCTCACCAACTATCATCTTTCCAATTACATCCTTTCTAGTCCACCCAGTGAGCTTTTCCATAGCAGTGTTCCACTCAGAGCAAGATGTATCCCCATCGGAAGCAAATATAGGTGGAATTAGAGTATTAGGACTGTGTATAATTGCCTTGTAATCACCTTGAATATTGATAAACTTATCCATAACCAGTTTCTGACCAGTAACATCATGACCAACAAAGCACACACCCACTATCTTGTTTGTATAATCCT
Organism: Leonotis leonurus; assembly: GCA_026898415.1. Lineage (NCBI taxonomy): Eukaryota > Viridiplantae > Streptophyta > Magnoliopsida > Lamiales > Lamiaceae > Leonotis > Leonotis leonurus. The sequence goes on along the minus strand of JAPKLX010000020.1, from coordinate 3,124,424 downwards.
TGCTAGAACAAGCATTGACCACCACGAATATAGCACTTTTGCTGGTTTCAGTACCAAATGTCTTCAACTTTAATTCTACATTCTTTTCTTCCTCACCTGCATTACTTATGCAATAAGAGGAGTTTGAAGCGGAAAAGGAACAAGAACAAAAACAAAACAAAAGCTACCTGTAGACTTTAGTATTTTCAATTAAGTAGGACATAATTTTTTATGGACAAAGAAGAAAATATAATTTGTGATCAACTCTAGAAAGAATTATCAAGAGGGTGGATTACCTTTGAGAGCATGAAATAGAAGTTTGTCAGCATTTTTTTCTGATTCTTTGTGAACAAGATCGTGAACCAAGGACTTCCCCATTGCTTCCTCTATGGATAGTCCAGTCAACTCAGCAACTTTTGCATTCCACCCATTTATGTGGCCTTCAATGTCAACAGCAAATATAGGAGCAGTTGCAGTCTCTATCAACCTAACCATTTCCCTAGCTACGGAACTGAGTTCCATCCCTTGTAACTCCAAGTCACCTTCTTGGGTTGCCACAATTGCCTGAGAGTTGCTTACATCAGCACTCTGAAATGACTCTCTTAAAATGAGTTGCAGAGAGTGAATTGCATCCATCTCAGCAATTTCCCATGGTAGACTGCGGCTTTTGACAACTTCTAGAAACGCCTTGAATGAGGAGCGGGGATGCATTTTCAGGCCATCATCTTTATCCTGTGGATGATGCTTTGCACCACCCCATTTCATCTCTTTAGCAGTATGGGAACGGAACCAGAACAAGAAATCTCTTGAAGTAATATATGCAACAGCCATTCCACACACAGCATTGCCTAGAGAGGCCGCCCCAGGATACCCGGCATCAGCTAAGCTATCAGTGCTCAAACCTGTCGAACCCTGATGAGATGTCAACAACCATTGCAGAATATCATTCATCTGCTCCTCAGTAGGTGTGATACCCAGAGGATAATACTCCCCTCGGTAGTATAGAGCCGCCCCATCACATTTCACAAGGTCCATAATACTAGGACTCTGTGTAACAATCCCACTAGGTGAATCTCTAAGCAGCATATCACACAATAGAGTCTGTGTCCTTAAAACATGCTTCTCTGCCAATTGTGAAGCCAACTGTAACTCCATATTCAGTTGAAGTCCAAACGCCTGCATCAGGAATTCACAGGCATAACGAAGAGGGAATGGAATATAACGAGGAGATGAGTGATGACCAACAACCAGGCCCCATAGCCTCATTAAGTTTCTTCCTCCGATGCTGTCTTCATCATTGCCATTGATAACAACAGCCAAAGTTATAGAAGCAATTGACCCCATATTGGCCATGTACTGAGCATGGCAACCATGAGGAGCCCTCAAAGTCGAACCTACTAAACATAAAGGCTGCATCAGTGCTTCATCCTGAATAACCCTGACAGGTTTAGCTGTACAGTCAACGATCAACCTAACTCTATTCTGTTTAAAAAGGAACCTCGATGCCTGTGGAATATCCGTGGAAGGGTAATGCAACCCAAGGTATGGATCCAAATCAGGTCTCTTACTCTCTGCCACAACCTCACCATGCTCATCCTCATGAAACTTATAAACCGTGACTCTATCGAACCCTGTCAACTCCCTCAAACACTCAACAACTGTATCACACAAAAGCTTAATATCCCCACCAGGGAGTGACTGCAAATGGGAAATGGCTCTCACAGCAAGCTTCTGGGACTGTACAGCTCCGGCCATCGAAAGAGCAGGGTCCTCAGTTTTCGCAGGCTCTAAATCTATCACTATCCCTACATCCACCCTATGCAGAATTGCATAAAAGGGCTTCCCGGAATTCTTGGAATGGATCCAAACAGGATTCAACAACGTAATTTCCCGTGCCGCAAAAGCCCTCTCTAGCAAAACCGAGCTCGAGGGGGTGAAAAGGATTCTAACATCAGTACCAATGGTTAAAGTTTCAAGCTTTTCAAGACTTGGAACTGACTGAGGCGTCAGGGCCAGCATTTCCCCAGCATTCTCCGAGTAAGCTATTACGCAGAAACTCCGTTCGTCAACAGCTACCATACAACCAAAGGGTTGGATGTGGCCCCCACGTTGAATTTTCGAGAAATAAGCACTGATCTGCTGCTCGGAAACGGATTGATCGGTGGTCCTAACACTCTGTAAATAATCAAACGCTTTCCCAGACTCACCAGACTGCTCGAAAACGGCGTGCAGCCTTGCATCCACAGTGTACTGCGCTACAGCCCTGCTCACTGAGTCGCCTCCAGCGTTCGTGCTCGAATTGCAGTTGCCGCCACTGCGATAGTGTGAGCGTTGCTCTGCAGCTGAGGAATGAGCTCCGGAGCTCTGGTGATTTGCGTGAATCGCCTTGCTTCCGGAGGTAGACATTTCATCAAACGGCACCGCGCTGCTAGAGTTGAAGGTAATCTCAGCTGAAATCTTGATGAAATTATTGTCTGAATGTACTGTGATTCCTAACCACTCATTTTATGCAAAGGCCTTTGCCGTTGTATCTTTTTCACGCAGATTTAGGATTGAGAATCGCGGAATAAAATAAAGGAGAGAAGAATGATGCGAAGGGATCATTTAGTTTTGGAGTGATTTTCTTCAGCAGTAGGTTTCCTTCACCTTCTTGATTTTCCGCGCCGTTAACAGACAGTGGTGACTCTGCAGGAGTGGACATTTCAACTCAGATTTTCCCTTTTTGCTGCTCTTTTTTTATATCGCCTCTCATTTTATATATTGTGAGTAAGTCAGTTTAAATGAAAAAATTAAGAAAGTACTTTTAATAACATGATAATAAAATATACTGGTGCCAATATTATTGGTCCCATTTTATCAAACCTATTACTGTTCTATTGATTTTTAAGTAAAAAATAATATTACTCCGTAAATTAATATTCTTCTATTTTTTGACGCGGTACGAGTTTTAATAATATGGATTAACTTTAGTTGATAAAGGGTAAAGTGAGGATAAAAAGTGTAGTGAGTGGAGAATGAGACCCACAAAAATTAGATGGTGTGTAATGTATTATAAATGGATAATAGAACTCACATTAAAGCGCATTGAATAGAGAAAGGATTGCTAAAAATAAAAAAAAAAGTGAGAAATATTTGATGAACGTACTAAAATGGCAAGATAAAAATAAACTTGGTGGACGGATGAAGTAAAAAATAGAAGGAGTATATATATTTAACTTAGGCCTTACGATAAAAGGATCTGTGAAAATTTATTGTGGATAATATATTGCCAGCAAGAAAGAAATTGGTACATGTCAGCCTCACACACTCGTGTGACTTGTGAGAATCACAAATTATAAAATTTTGTAAAAGAATATTTATTTGAATATAGAAGTACGAATTAATATAATGAAAAAGAAAATAACAAAGAAGGGACGGGGGGTTAAGAATGAAAGGATAGTGTGAATTGTGAAAGTAAGTGGGAACAAACAAGATTTAATTATAATGAGAAATAAATAAACACAGATTTATACACCTATTTTATTTTATATTCATTTTTGTTGTTAAGCCACGCACGATAAATTACTCTCTTTAATTTATAGTATTGTACACAAAGTTCTGAAATACTCCCTCCGTCCCACCTCAATTGTCTCATTTGCTTTTGGCTCGCATACCAATACTCACTTTATTTCTTTCTCAACTACTTCCCACTACTTTCCACCTACTTTATTACTCTCACAACTTTTATCCAAAAAATGAAATGGGACAATTCAAGTGGGACACCCAAAAATGGAAAGCGAGACAATTGAGCCGGGACGGAGGGAGTATATAATGAATGTAATACAGTACAATACTAGAATGTAAAAGGGAAATTGATATCATTTCTCTTAATTGTCCGGTCCTTGAACTTCTATATTTAAATTATATTTAGAAATCCCACTTGGAATAGGCTCATGAATGTGTAAATTAACTGTGAACTTAACTCAATAATAAATTAGTCTAAGTTTGAACTTGACAACAATAGAATTGTGGGAATATGGGATTCAACCTTGTATGTACATTAAGAAGATTTATTTATTTCAAAACACAGTTTCTATAATTTAATCTCCCACAATTTGTAAGATCATAGCAAAATGGAATGTATAGCTTATAATATTCGCATCAACAAAGATTATTATGTATTCAACTGTAATAACAATAGCAAAGTGGATAGAGAAGCATAAACTGCAGAGACTGCTGAATTCTTACAATTACATTAAAATTAGTGACCCAATGAAATTATGATTTTTAATTTCATACTTCTTGATCATATTACAGCATAAGAACTCCAGATGAAGGCTAGCATTTCTGAAACGGCACATTATGATCTGAAGGACTTCTCCATGTACGAAAACCAAATAAACCGAAAAACGACACAATAATTGACAACAGAAAAACTTTGAACAAGAATGTTCCTTGCTACGCAGGCACGAGAATACGTCTACTTGGTGTAGAGCACATCTTCCCACGGGTGGCGGTAGAGAGGCTGCTTCAGTCTCTTCTGGTCGAACGTGTGCCTGCATTTGAGACAAAGACAAAATGATCAGTTAACTTTTTGTAAGTTGTAGCTTAAAGAATATGTGTAAGTTCGTCTAAGGGGTTAAGATCCGGCCGGATTCGGTTCATTATGTCTGGATCTGGGTTAATACCCATTGGATGAATCTTGACACGTCAGACTATCTTACACAAGAGTCCCTAAAGGTAAAACTCACCCGATGAGACCAATGGAACGAGCCAGCACGAAGAGGCCATTGAGGTAGCCAATGCCAACAATTTCATCAATTTCTTGCTTGGTGAACATGCCACTACCAGCAAGAAGATCCAAGAATAGGGAGCCGATGGCACCATCGACGTTGAGGACTAGGTTGTTAGCCTTTGTAAGGGTGTAGGTTTCGACTTCAACTGCATATTCCATGTATTTCACAGATGGGAAATTGGTGCGTGCAAAGAGTTGAAGTAATTCGACCCTCTTATCTCTGTTGTCACCCCTCTTGATTCTGTTTGGAACGAAGAAATGGAATGAACAACTAGTAAAAATCAAGCATGATAATGAAACAGAGAAATCGAGAATATCGTTACCTGTGTCCAATGCCGGGAACACGAATGCCCTTCTTTTTCATGCTTTCGACAAATTCATATGGAGTGAGACCCTGAGAAGAGAAACCATGTAATCATGGTTGATATTAAAGAAAGGTCGTAGAAGAGTACAAGCTCCGGTTAAAACAGAAGATATGTGGAAACAGATCAATATTTTTCACTTTTGCTACTGATGATTCCAGACTGTGGAATCTCACCTTGTCATAAGCATCCTTAAAGTATCGAGCAGCATCATCGATAGCACCACCAAATCGCGGTCCAATTGTCAATAAACCTGTGTTGCAGAAATAAGGACATATTACTACTTGATCTTGAGAAGAAACCTCAAACACGGCCATTTTGCTTTTGTTATGAGAGCACAGATAGGTCTGCCACCTACCTGAAACAAGACTAGAGACGAGGTCTTTTCCAGCTCTGGCCGTAACAATGGTGTTGTGAGCACCAGAGACACAGGGACCATGGTCGGCACACAACATGACGCAAATCTGGCAAGTGACAATGTAAATTATAAACAAGGTGTAGGGTCTAAATAACAAATGAAAAGGGAAACACACCATCTTAGGATCAACAGAAATGGTTGTCGGATGAATACAAAGATAGTGCAAATTACCTCAATAAAGCGCGTGCAATAACGTGGGAGGCTTCGTTTGAACCACAACAAAGAGATGACATCACCAACACCTAATCCTTGTTCAACAATGGAGGACATTGGGACACCAGCATACATAGGCTCTTCACCTGCAATCAAGTAAGAGTCGAGTTTACGGACTCAAAGAGATTGTAATATAGCATGCCCTGATGTCCACACTGGAATATTTATAAACTCGTACCTCTATCATCAGAAATTGTCGAAATAATATGAGTCGGAGCTCGAACTTTTCCACTCTTGATGGCTGTGCTGAGATCCTCGGGTATTTGTGGAGGTTTGACTTCCTTGACTGGAGCAATCTTACCTGCCTCGGTCTAATTCATAGAATTAATGCAATTAAGGCATCTGTTTGTGAGAAACGAAAGAAATTTCTAGCTTAGGTGTTATGAAGTGACATAGTACTTACCAATTTCTCAAATGCTTCCTTGATTGCACCTTCTAGTGCCTCAAATGAAGTGGGAACGACAGCTCCAGCTTCTCTGAGTGCTTGATTCTTGGCCTGTGCAGATTCCATTTCTCCACCACTCTTGGCACCCTAATAACAAATAATAACAAAATCTGAGATATATAGCCCACGGCATAGGCTGCTGTGTCTATTCAAGGAATGTACAGCATAGGTATTAGCTTACCGCATGACCAAATTGTACTTCCGACTTGAAGAGTGTAGCACAAGTTCCACTGACCCAGGCAACGACTGGTTTATTGATTTTCCCCTGTTTAAGGGCCTCAACTAGGGAATATTCATCACGTCCACCAAGTTCCCCAAGAACGACTATCATTTTAACCTGGTTTTGTTCAAGAAATCGGGATTAGACCAAAATATAAAGACTACATTATTCTAGAACCAGATGCAAGAGAAAGTGCGCGTTGAAATGCATGTAGCATTAGATTGAGGTACATGTATTTCACAAAGTCGGATTTGTGAAAATAATTATTACCATGTTACATAAGGAAAAAAAACTGGCATAAGTTAAATAAATTACTCATAGTTCAAAATTTATTGATTAGGTATTCACATGATACCAGACCATCAAAGGCCTTACCTCTAAATCAATTTTACTCTATGAGTAGTAACGTACCAAAAAAGGAAGAAAACAACAGCAGTAAAGTGTGATTTCTTATACCTGAGGAATATTGTTAAATCGCAAGACATGATCAGAAAGTGTTGAGCCAGGAAACACATCGCCTCCAATTGCAATACCTATACAAGTCATAACGAACATAGAATTTATATTTTGACTTGAGAAAAGCAACTAAATGGGATTAGAGTGTAGAGAAAATTTTCCAACCTTCATAAATCCCATCTGTGACACGAGCAATTGTGTTGTATAATTCATTAGACATACCGCCCTGCAATTCAAACAAAAAAAATTAGATTCTGCAGTGAATAACATGAAACATGCTTCCATAATAGATGCTGAACTTATCATTGTAACGTACGTCACTAAGCTAGATTTATAGATGCAGCAGAGTATGACTAAGAGATTCACTATTCATTCCAGTGACTGCTTATAGTTCTATCCTCAACCCAAGATTGGCTGTAGTATAGTATCTTTTGTTTAAACTGGTTAAGTGTAATAAACTAGATATATAGTTGTAATTAAGATGAAAAGTATTCAAATTACAGAAAAAGGAGGGTAAGCATACTAAGCAATGAATACATACAGATTTTGAGACGAAACCAACAGATCCAGGCCTATACAACTTGCACTGTATTATATTATCAATTGTTCCAGCAGTATCACCAATCTTAAATGCACCAGCTTGAACACCTCCGACAGTAGCTGGACCAATAACAACCTAACCAAATATGTTTGCAATCAATATACATTTCATACAGCTCAAAATAACAAGTGAATGATAGCTCCACAAGACATCAAATAAATTACTTTGTTGTTTGCTTTGGCATAAGCAATCAACTGCTTGGTGTCAGACTCAGGGACGCCTTCAGCTATAATAGCCACAACTTTGATAGTCGGCTGCTTGAGAGCAGCCATAGAGGAAGCTGCAGCGCTGCAAGATGAGAAGAATGGTTAGTAGGTAAGATAGAAGAAGAAAGGAATCTCCATACTCTGTTTCATTTTGAACAAGACAAACCTTCTGTATGATGCAAAGTTGATGAAAACATCAGCTGTTGGATGCGCAGCACAAGCGGCATCAACACTGCAGCATAAGAGAAAAATATAACTTTATGTCTTAGGATTTGATGACATACACATAGTAACAAAAGTAAGAAGGTGAGCAAGCATAGAGACATCATGAAGGTCCTTAAAATTATTCATGTATATTGTGAAGCTTTCCTCATTTCCATTATTAAGGGAAGGTCGTTGCAACAGTAACACGTGCAAACCTTAGGTAATGCCAAAGGGTCCTAAGTACAACAGAAAATATTCTTTCTTTTTTCTTTCTTTAGTGGGTTGAGGGGTCAATTTTTACATCATAATAGTTTTGATACTGTCAGATGTATACTTAAAGCTATAGATTGAACGAAAATATTTTAGGAATTTCAAAATTTGTAAGAATCCAAACTTTTACAATACTACTTAAAGTCATAGAATTATTAAATTACGATATCACCCTTAATTATATATTGGAGTGATATATTAAGCATAACCAAATTGTATCCACTCTTTCACAGTGGTTATGAAGGTATTGCTTTCTATTTAGTCATTTTCAAGTATATAAAATCCATTTACATCTAAAAGGTATATGTAGCAACAAGGGTTCCCTTAAGTTATCTGTCTAATCATCCCATCAAGAGGATGCTGTCCAACTAAAACATACACACGTTTATTTATGACTACTTCAGAAGTCTGATTACTGATAATTAACAAACTAGAAACAAAGTTGTATGGCTTCTATACTAATGCAAACTGAAAAGTAAAGGATTAAATCTTTATGCATGTTAAAACGTTCAGGTATAAATTATAGGCTCTTTAACGGCGATAACCATGGTGAGAATGCAACAATGCTGAAGATAACCATGGTGAGAATGCAACAATGCTGAAGAGAATGCAAAACATACGCAGAATGTACTGGAATGGCAATTTCCTCCTGACCAAAAAATAGTTTCTGGAATCCCTCAGAACCCGGATTTATAATTCCGGCAACAGAAGGCGTTTCCCTGCCTGTATCAACCAAAAAAGACGTATTTGTTAACGCAAGAACCCAAATTCTCATGAGCAGTTGCCAATAGAATAGTTCAGTTAATTGTGTACCACAAAGGAAATCAAAATCAAGCATCCGCTGAATGGGCAGTTGCTTGTAATTGTAAAACAATGCCTGAGTGGTTTTTGAGAAAAGCTGTCCCGTCGCCATGGTGTTGCCCAAACACCTCCTGCATGTAAACTACAAGACATCAGAATACACACTACAACTCCAATCACCCCAAATCTACAGAGAAATTTCCCTCCCAATAATAAGTTAAAGGCCATAATTCATACACAAATAACAAGAGGGAAAGTATACAAATATCCCCTGTAATTTTCTTATAGCACTTTAGCTAATCCTTAACAGATGAAAATATTTTCTCAAGTGTTCATTTCCTCCTTATCATGTGAGGAACCAGCCATATAATCTCTGAGTTGGTTGAACATGTCAAATTTGCGGCATCAACATGCTTTTCCATGAGTCCTACTAAACAGATTAAGGCAAAATAATATACATGCTATAATTATGATTAGATATGAAATATGAAACATGTTTGGGCAGACTACTCTCAACTAACTTCTAGCAAGAATCATACACGGGAAACTATTTAGGTAGCAAAATCTGGAACAAAATTTACAAGATCAAGACTGCTTTTATACGATGATCATCACCTCCAACAATAAAAAAAGAACATTGATTTTCAAGCAGATCAGTTTTTAAGTCGCAACTACATAATCCTTCTCTAATTTCGGATATTCATATGCTACTATATTCTTCAACAAATTATATCCATTTCAAATGCTCTCTCTGTTCACGATAGAACATGGCGTTCTCAGACAAAGCTCAGATCATTAATCGGATTCACACGGTCCTCGACCTTCAACAACACAACCACACAAGATCAACAAACTAATACTATTATGCATATGATATGATCCAGTGAAATCACCACAAACAGATCTTGATAGAGACCACAAAATGCGGACACTGCAATTCAACAACCCCCGTTCTACCACAGCTTAGGTAACTCCGCAAGCAAAAAGTCTGAGCTTCTACAGAGAGAAATTCAAAGTCGCACTACAATTACAAATAAACACAGATTTCCTCAAAAACGTCGACAGCAATAAAATAACACTTAAATCGAACGAAGATCCGGTGATTTAAAACTCTTTTCCTCACAAAGGACACTGATAGGAATTCACAAATCAGCATTGGAAATAACCAAGACATGAGAAACAGATCTCCACCAAATTTAAACCAAAAAGAAATGGAGAAAATGCAGCTACCTTTCAGTCAAATCAACTCCGACGCCTGCCTAGGAAGGAATAATCAGCAGTAAATCTAACGTGATAGTGTTGTAGGAGAGGAGTAGGAAGTGGCTGAATTGTAGTGAATGTGTGCATATATAGGGAATGAAGTGTGGTTGTTAGTTTGTTAATTGAAGGTGTGCTATGAATAGTTAATTACAATAAATTTATTTATTTTATTCCCATTTTCTGAAATTTAATTATTTCTGAAATTGGCATCAAAATTTCATAATTTGGTCTGACGTGGCGCTTGGCGGTTAGTTGAGCCAGTACAAGTGAGTTGGAGTTTAATATTGAGTGCTTAAATTTTAGTGAGAAAGTTAACATATAATCTTTAATAAATAAAAATAAAATTTACTCACTTTCGCACTATTCATTTTATTTTTATATATTTCACAAAATAGAATAAGAATATGTTATTTATTTGTTCATTAAAAATATTGAATTTCATGACTAAATGAGAAAATCCCTCGTGCAATTATGTATTTTATTTACTTTTGAAATTTATATATTAAAATTCTTTATATGTTCATATTTAAGTGAATATATTTTATATTTTATTTTTAAGCGTGGTTTTTGTTTTAGAAATGGATAATTTCACTTATTAATCCTAACTTTTATTAATAACGTTTATAATGTATCATTAATATACATATAAATATTACTCACTTAGTGCATACTTGCTATGTTCTCTTTGTGTGATAATTTATCCCTTGAAAATGTGAGATAAAGAGTATAATTTCATTTTAAATTTCTTCTTTTTTTTTATCTCTTCCTCCATCTAAATTATAAATTCATCAATATTTTTCTCTTTAATCTCATTCTAAGGAGGGATAATATTATCCATCCAAATTTGGAGTGATAATATTATCTCTTTTTAGAGTGAAATTAAGAAGAAAAATAACGATGAATTTATAATTTAAATGAGAGTAATAAATAAAAAAATAAAAAATTTTAAAAGTAATTATATTTTTATCTCATATTTTTAAAGATAAATTACTCATAAAACAGAATAATGAAAGGTGACACATGCATTAATTTGAGTAATATAAAAATATTACATGCACATATTTGGGGAGTGAGAGAGTAATTCAAATAGCTTTGTAAATTTAACTATGGCAATCAAAATTTATAACATGTTGAGATAAAAATACAAGACAATATTAATGCGGACAAACTGTAAAGAGTGATCACATAATTATGTTTGATGATTCATTATTTTTGTTTCCTAAAAGATTTCAATCATACTGTTAATTATTTACTCTTATGATTATATTTAATTACCTTTTGTAATTCTTTACTAGTACGTCTTTTAGCTTTTTTTATTATTATTAAAATTGTTGATATATTATTGCAATCTCCACAAAAAAATTGTTTAATGCCCCACCCATTGCAGATCTGTGCATTTATTGGTTGGTAGTTGCTCGAGTGCTCATTTGTTTTAATTATTCATTATTTATTGTTTTTTGCTTTTCTCAAAGAGGAAGCTTGAAAGAGAGAAAGTGGGGATGAATGTTAGGTGGGTCGACTGGTGGGCTTGACTTGCATGAAAATTGCAAACGAGTTAAAACTCACTGAGTTGAACAAGGTTTTCAAATAAAGGTGTTTGCGCTTACAATTATGGTTACAGTTTGAATTATAATCGAACTGTTCATTCATAGTTTTATTATTTCAAAATCGTAATTAAATCGTGGTTACAATGTTTTTCAGTTCAGAATCAGAACCGTTCAATGCGGTTTCAATTATGAGTCGATAATTTCAATTTCAAATCGCTGGTTCTTTTAAAACTGTCTTTAAAAATGTTTATTTTATATGAATTTACCAACTAAAATATAATTTTATGATTTTTAAATAATAATTTTATATAATATAAGAGAGAAAATTGAATTATAGATTGAAAAAATATAAATTATAATAATATTGAGGAACCGATAGTTTGGAATTGACTGTTCACAATTTTGAACATTTGAAATGGGAACCATATTTTCTACACGGTTACGGTTCATAACTAAACCGTCTGGGACGATTACGATTTCCAAAACCATTGGTTACGATTCAGTTATGGTGAGGGGCGGATCTATGTTCAAGTTGTATTGGGCTTCAGTCCAGTGCAAACCCAAAATTTTCGCTTATATATATGTATATTTTTAAGGTCTAATACAACATTAGTCTACTCTAAAAATTTTGTGCATATATAAAATAGTGTCTTAAAAGTTTTTATTTTTTTTAGCTCACCCCCTATGTAATTTCTAGATACATCTTTGGTTATGGTCCAATTACGACCATTACGATTATTTTGAACACCTCTAATTGTGTCGCTTTATTTATCTCGTTTTCTATTTGAAATGTTTAATTTTATTTATCTCATTTTATATTAAAATGGTAGACAAAGGTAATTGACAATTTATTAAATTACAAATCAAATGTATCTTGATATATGATTTGAAATTTTTTGGTACAAAGTGTGAGATACATGGAGTATTATGTTACTACCAAAATGCCCTCAAACCTTTTCCTATTTTGTAAAAGGTATTGGGTTTATTATTTTCATGTTCTATTTTGATTGGGAATTTAGCACCAAGTAGTAATCAACTAGTGTAAAATTTATATAAATTAATTAATAATTCAGAATGATATTAACATATCAATAACTTAATAGCTTATTGCCTTAATTTGTTGAGGGATATGATCAAATTAACTATTATACGCTCCTACAATTTAATAGCTTATTGCCTCATTTTATATCATTGACGTTTGTCATTTATACAAAATGATTTTGTATATAAATTAATAATGATGATATGGATCATCTAGGATATCAAAGTTCGAAATAAATAAATAACCCTTAATATATTAATATATATATAATTTTTAATTAGTAAAGAATTTTAGTTTTCTCATCTCCACATAATCACACATGAAATTAATTAATGAACATAGGTTACGGCCACCAACCCCTAAATATGACATTCATAAAATATTACATAAAACTACAAAAAATATATGCAAAGAAAAATGGGAGCTTTGTTCACACATACACAAAAGAATTACTGAATTAAGTGGAATTGTCAAAGTTTGAAAGCAAATGAGAATTGTAGGAAAAAAGTTGCATGTCAAAGTTTACAAGTTTTACTTATGGGTCAACATATATAAGTTATAACTATGTCACTATAATAAATATTAAATAGGCATATATCAAGTTTTTATTAATATAAATTATCAAATGGAACTTAAATAATATAAGGGCATGTATATAATATATTGGTGGCTCGAATACTAATAGGAGTATCATGCTTTTATACTATAGTCAAAGGGGGCGAGCTTAAATGATTAAATTTATTATTGAACTTTTCACATGTAGCACGTGTTAGGGGTGATATTTGAGTCGGTTGAGTCGTTATTGGGTTAACCTGATAACGACAATCTGTTTAGGCCAAATCAGAATCTGACTTATTAAAAATATAGTAAATCTCAAATCCAATTTGATTGGTCCAAACTCGAATTTGCACTGACACTTTGACACTTTTTTTTTTCAAGTTGACACAACCTAATAACAACTCAATATTATACAATTTCATAAATGGAAAATAAATTAATTAATAACTAATGTTATACAATTTATGAATATAAGAGGCATTTCTCCATAATTATACAGGAGACAGGAGGAATAATAAAAATGTCAAAACATATATATGCCAAGTGAAAACTCAATCTTAATTAAACTAAAATATAGTATCAATAATAATAATAAATTATATAATTATATGTTTCAGATAACATCATATATTTACGGTTCAATTTGACAAGAATCCGAACTCAATAAAAATTAATCTAAATTTATTAATTTCATATCAATTCGCGTTCGTGTTCTGCAGAAAATTGATAGTCCTAAAGTGTACTATTGTTTTGCCTTATTATATTTTAGCAATCGTTTTCTTCTTCTAATCAGTAATCCCTATGAAATACTCCCTCCGTCCCGGCTCAATTGTCCCACTTTCCATTTTGGGGTGTCCCACCTCAATTGTCTCATTTCCTTTTTTGGATAAAAGTTATGAGAGTAATAAAGTAGGTGAAAAGTAGTGGAAGTAGTTGAGAAAGAAATAAAGTGAGTATTGGTATGCGAGCCAAAAGCAAATGGGACAATTGAGGTGGGACGGAGGGAGTAAGATATAGTGCTTGTACAGTTTTTTGTCTTTCCTTTTTCTTGTTTTAATAAAAGTAATATGGAAGATAAGGACAACAACCACTTAAAATTTAATTAGGAAAATAAATTAAATTGCGCCTACTAGGTGTGACCAATTTTAAAGTTTTGATATTTTTATAGGAGTTTATATATCATAGTCATAGAGTGAGTGCTTTTGAGATCGTAGTGTTTCCAACTCTCCCAATTCAATTATCATTAACTCAGATATACATTATCAATATAATATTCAGTTTTATTTAATTGGAGAGGTCATGACCATAACTTTTAGTTAATTACCAAAACAAGAGGGGACAAAATGTTTTATTACCTAATAAAATAAGATAATTAGTTGATTGACTTTCGATAAATCTCTTGTCTATTAAATATTGTTAGGAGTAATAAGATCGTACGTAAACAATTATTTCCATTTTCCAGCTAAAAAATAAAAATTTTATAATGACTTGGATTAGAATTATAATATAAAAAAGTATGGGAAGGAAAGAAGAAGGAAATAGAGAAAAATACTTATTTCTAATTAATAACGTAAATAAATGTTCAAATACTACAAGATGCAACTATATCTATATATTGCGTATGCTCTGTTACAAAATTCATATCTTTAGCCTGAAATAGCTTCACATTGATGTCAAAGAGTATGTTATTTTTACACAATATTAATATGATGTATAATATTCAGTACATCATTGACTAGGGAATGTAGAAGTAGCTAAAATATGTATTTATTTATGATGTGAACAAAAGAAAATTTCTTATTTATTATATATATCGATCTTTTGCAATTCCACTATTATAGATATTTTATTCAGCAAGTCAATATTATAATTAAGTATTTTTATTAATTTTTTCTGCTAATTACATAAGATGCACCATCAAATCACAATTGGACAACGTATGAATCAAATTAATTTAGTGTTTTAGATTTCTATAAATGGTTAAATTTATGGGTAAAATTTATTAAAAAAAATTGATGAAAATATGTTGATAATACTTAAGGCCAAGCTTCTGTATTGAGTATCCCATTAATTTAGAAGGAATTGATGAATTCAAGATATATAACAGTTTTTGAATGACCGTGACGTCGCTTATAAGCTCTACCAAGTGCATCCCTTAGAAAACATAAATAAATAAATAAATATCCAACAAAATTCAAAATATATATAAATCTAATACTCCCTCCGTCCATCAAATTTCTTCTTACTTTTCTTTTTATTTTTTGCAACCTATTCTCCACTCGCTACACTTTAATGTGAGTCTTATTATTCACTCACAATATATTACACATCATCTAATTTTTTGTTGTAGGTCTAATTCTCCACTCACTACACTTTACCTTCATTTACCATTTACTAACCAAAATTAACTCATTTTATTAAAACTTGTGCCGAGTCAAAATGAGAAGAACATTGATGTAGGGAGGGAGTATTAATTATTTCCGCAAGTTAGAAGGGTTGGGTGTGGTCAACTAAGTGCGTCTGTGATAATATAATATATTAATTAAGTAATGACAACATGAGATGAGAGCGAATTTGTTTTGTAGGCATATTGAAATTGAATGTATGTTTTTGGAATCAGCCAAGTGAAGTCAATGTTAATGTGCCTCCTTTTTAGAAGCTAGCTTAATTGTTTTATAAAATATGCTTACCTACTTAATAGGTTCATTGTAATAATTTCCTTTAATTGTTTATAAATGTGTTGTGAGGTAGCTCGATTTTGAACACCTAATAATTAATATGACCAGATCATGGGATATCAGCCTTATTTATATGATCTTATAATCACAAGGTATTCACTATTCTATTACTTTAGGTACAAACTGCTCTACAGGGGCTCCTTCATATTATTATTATTATTATTATTATTATTATTATTATTATTACTAATTTTTTATATATATGTTTAAATAAAAAAGTCTAGCTGAGAGGCTTTATGTCGATTACGATGAAGTCAAATGTCATGCATGTGTCATTGCCTCATTGGTCACAGATCAAACTCAATAGAAAACGTATTGATAGGGGCGTTTACTGTTAGTGAATAAGTATATCAATATTTTATTCGTTTATGTTGGGTTTAAGAACGGTGGAAGAAGAACAATAACAATAACAAATAGAATAAGAACACAGGAATTACGTGGTTCGGCTCAAAATCAAGCCTACGTCCACGGGAGAACAGAGATTAATTCACTAATTTCAAAACGAAAAAAAATTACAGAGATTACAATGAATAACACTCAAGGATTTACTCTCTTTCTTTCCCCTCGTGTATCACTCTCCCTCTCTCTCTAGAAATTTACAAGTGAATTAAAGAATCAGCCAAGAGTCTACAATCACAGAGCTACGAGCTATATATAGATACAAGAAATAATCCCCATGGAATTCACTAGAAAGATGTAGATGGCATTTCCCGAATGTTCCAGATTGATTCTGTCAGATTCAACTAACTCCCGTACAATCCAGATGATTCCTGCCACTTCTTGTTGTAACAAACTCCAACAAACTCCAACAGCTGGATTCGACCGTTAGAAACATTTAAAATCCCTTTCTAGAATCCTCGGGAACATTCCCGCTCATCAGCAGATCGATGTGCAGAAGAATCCAGAACAGAACGTTATTGAGCAGCAAGAGATTTGCCTATAACGTTCTGTTCCACCAGAACATCACAACAGCAAGTTACCTTGCTGGTCATCACTTTCTGCTCACCAACAGAAGGTTACCTTGCTGGTCATCACTTTCTGCTCACCAACAGAAAATTACCTTGCTGGTCATCCACAGCAACCCAGCAGAAAACATTTTCTGCCATTGCTATCTGCTTCAATCTGCATGACACTATCTGTTTTCACTAACTGCTCCAGTACCCAGCAGCGAGCTGCTCTTCGCTAAGACACAGCAGCGGGCTGCTCCCGCTTCCACTATCTGTTCCAAACCAACAGAAAGTGTTCTCACTGCTTGTCACTATCTGTTCTCACCAACAGATAGTATACTCCACAACACTATCTGTTTTCACCAACACATAACATACAACAGATAGTACTCATCACCATCTGCTCCACTACAGCAACCAGCAGACGATCTGCTCCACTATCTGCTTTGCTGCAGCGAGCTGCTTTCCAACAGAAAACACAATCTGTCCAAAACTCCAAGCTTATCTTCAGCTCATGTGATCACAACTCTCAACAATTTAAAATAACAACATCGTCAATAATTTTTTTTTGGAAAAGTGAAAATATATTAATATAGGCGTAAGAAATATTATCGACCAAACATTCAATAACATGACAAATGAGAATGACACGACCGATCAAATATGCATAAGAAAAAATTAAATTACAGGAGGATAAATGCACCATGACCTAAAACATTTAAATTTAGCATTGTGTTCTTTATTTTTGAATTTGATATGGGTTTATATATATATATAGGTTTTGATATAATCGATTTACTATTTGTGACGTTCACAGAACACGGTTGACATGTCACGTTAATAAATTTGTAATAAAAATTATTATTTCTTGTTTCTCAACTAGGATTTTTATTGATTATAATATATTTTATATAAAATAATAAATAAAATTTATCATGATTTATATGCTTAATTATGTAATATTATGTGTCATGTCATATGAGTCACGACTATTAAATTGTTTTCACCCTAAGTATAAGATTGTTCTATATGTTTCGATTCATAATATAAATATATAATTATTTGAAAAATAATAAATGTTTTTAATTATTAATTTTAATAAATCAAATATTCAATTTTTCTCTATAAATTAACATTATTTATAAATTATAATTAACTTTCATGTTTTTAAATAGAAAAAAAAAACTTGATAAATATTCTAATTATTTATGAGTAAAAACTATAATTATGGTATCAATTTGTATTTTTAAAATATTTTAGTTGGGGATGAGGGATTGAAATTCGTATTTGCGTCTCTCATCCTTGTAATATAAAGGTAAAAAATACCAACCGAACAACATGATTAGGAGTGTCAATCGATAACCGATTATCGGGAAGAACTGGTACCGAATTAGTATCGGATCGGAAACCGATTACCGAGTACCAGTTTTTCGAAAAATTAACCAGTTCCCAACCCAATTTTTGAAAATAACCGGTACCCGATACCGGTTAATAAAATTAAATATTAAAAAAATATTTTATATTTATTTAAAAATATTTTATATATTATAATATATTTTAAATATTATAAAATATTCACAAATTAAATTTAATTATATTTATACTGAATTATTATTGGTTTAAATTAATAATTTTAAAATAAAAATTAAAAAATTAACAATAAAACCGGTACCTTAACTGGTACTACCGGTTAACAGGTATCGAACCGGTCAGTACCCGGTTAACCGGAAAAAAAACCGGTTCTAGTACCGGTTCCTAAAATTTTAAGTTTTCCGGTACCGGACCAATTGACACCCCTAAACATGATAGTGGTCAAAAAAAAATATTACTCCATTTGTCCACAACCGAGCTACTTTAAAATTTTATTTTTGGCAATATATATATACTCATATATTCTTAAATTAAAACACTATTTTTAGAAATGTCGTTATATTCTCCACTCACTACACCCTACGCATGATTAACTTGAGTTATATTATCCATTAATTACACATTACATATCATCATTAATGTGGGTCTCATTTTTCATTCACTACACATTACAGATTAGCAATCAAAGTTAAAACATTTATTAACACATGTCCGATCAAAACGGAAAGATAAATGGTGAACGAAGGGAGTAATACTTTATATTTCTATTTTAGTTTGTGTTTTAACGCAATTAGGATCTTCTATTGCTTAATAGTGTAACATCTCCTATTGCATTAGATTGCGACATATAGCATAATTAATGACGTAAAATATAAATTATATATTTTCCTTATATATATCATAAATCTTGAACTCTAGTCATGTCATGTGTCGTAATCTTATTAATATAATAGAAGATGTAATATTGTTAAGCAATAGGTGATCTCATTCGATTTTAATGTCTCCAATTTTTTTTATCAAAAGTGACAAAACCAATTGAAGACTATTTTAGTAATCTTAACATATTTATATAT
This sequence comes from Leonotis leonurus, assembly GCA_026898415.1. NCBI lineage: Eukaryota > Viridiplantae > Streptophyta > Magnoliopsida > Lamiales > Lamiaceae > Leonotis > Leonotis leonurus. The sequence continues at coordinate 3,104,939 of JAPKLX010000020.1, read as the reverse complement.
GTAATGATTTTAATCAAAGTAGTACTATGTGGGACTAACTCAATTGATAACAAATATACTGGTTTTCTTTTATATTCAAGAATAATATTTGAATGTCGTACTTAATTCATTAATCAACTAAATTGAAATTCCTCTAATGTTGGTGATAAGTCGTTCGTTATGTTATGCATGTGATGTTGAAAATTAATTCGTGAACATAATTGTTAAACCTAAATGTGTAGGCAATAAATTAAACTTTTTAAACTAAACTTTAGACTATCTTTTTCACTAATAAATTAATAGTACTCCTCATCAGAGGTCACATATAGTCTCTATATTCTACTGCATATGTCTCAAATTAGATGAATATAAAGTGTGTCATGTTTATTAAGACGGATGGAGGAGTACGTACCACTTATGACTAGCTTGAAATTATAGTTGTACAGACATTTCGCAAAATGGCTTTAGTAAATCTAAATTATTTATAAATAGTTAAATACACGTACAATTCAATCAAATTTGGGAAAAGTAGCATGAGAATAATGTGGGTAAAAAGGATGAATGATGGTAGCTCAACATTCAATAAATTATATGGTCCAGATAGTAGCTCACATCCTTTATGGCAAATTTATTTCTCTGGAAAACTATTCTTCTGTTTTCTATTATCTTCTGCATTAACCCCATAGCCTTCTGTCTCTGATCTATTCTGTAGGAATCGTGCTTTATAAAATAAATATATATATTTGTTTTATAAAATAAATATATACTTGTTATATATTTGTTGTGGTCAATGTACTTTGACTAAGTTTTAAGTGACGAAGCATTTAATTCTAAGAAAATTAAATGACGTAAGATCGATCTACGTTCCGAGTAGATGATCGTAGCATATTTATTTTCTCTAAACCGATTCCCGGTGAGTGAGAAATAAAGGTTTAAAGTTAGTCACTTGAAGCATGGAGTTATGTGTTTGGGAACTAAGAGTGAAGAGAAACTCTTGTCCCACATTGGTTATGAAACCAACATTCATCATGTATATAAGGAGAGAAGAAACCTTATGGTTTGACAAGTTGGGTCAAGGACCACATGTGCCACCTTCTGGTGCGTGCCGGTCTGCTGTCCTGGGCTTATTTTTGCAGAACTTTCTGGTCCAGCCTTCTGGTCCAGCCTTCTGGTACAGCAGAAGGTTCTGGTCCAGCAGAACTTTCTGGTTCTGGTTCTGGTCCAGCAGATGGGGTTCTGGTTCAGCAGAACTTTCTGGTCCACTTTCTGGTCCAAGTTTTGTGAGATCGATCTGGTGATCGATCTGTGATGTGATGAATGTGGACATATGTATGTCCAAATTAGATGGTTTAATTATAATTAATTACCACTAATGTGTGTAACTCCTGTAACGTCCATTGACTTGATTTGAATCAATTGTCATGAATGGAATTTAATTGTAATTAATTCCTATAACTCCTCTTGAGTGGGTGTGACCTATATAGATTAGTGTTCTTCTCTTCTTGAGAGATACTCAACATATCTTGCTGCATTCATCTTCTTCAAGCATTTAGAAGAAGTTTTGTCCTCAACCACTTCCAGTTCGCCGGAGCTCGTTGATTTGCGGTGCTGCTATCAAGGAGACGAAGCCGTTTTATCTTTGGAGACATCTACGCCTTACCGAGAGCACTACCGGGGTGTAATATTGTCTTGCGGAAAGAGGATCTTTCCTCGACTCGGCTCTTCTTTATTTTTATTATTTTATTCTATTAGTTTGTAATAGAATAGATCTTTTGCTACTGTAATCTTCATTTTCCTTTTCCAAAATATTATTTTATTATCATCCTCCCATTATTATTCCAACATATTCAACAAAGGTAATTTTTCTCTCTAGCAGAAGTGGGATCACTGAGATTCATGGGGTGAAAAAGATTCTAACATCAGTACATATGGTTTAATTTTGAAACTTTGTAAAGAGTTGGCTCTTACGATTTGCACATATCGCATTGCTCACTGACACAGACATTTCATCGAACACCTTGCGTCTTGTACCACTATGCTCGAGCTCGACTCTGTTGGAGAAATTCAGCTGAAACTTTGATCAATTGCGATTACATGCAATTCGGGACTTAGAAGATATTGTAGATCTAGCAAAATGCTTATATTGATCAAGATGGAAATGAGTTGATCCAATTTTTTTGTGATATTTTATTACGAATTTAATACTCTCACCGTCCCACTTTAGTTACCATTTTGGGAAATCTCATCTTATTTGTCTCATTTCCTTATTGAGACAAAGTTAACACACAAAAAGAGTAACAAAAGTAGTTGGTGAAATAATAAGGCACAAATAAAGCGTTTATTGGTATGCGATCCGAAAAGTTTTGGAACAAGTAAGGTGAGACTGAGGGAGTACGTAGTATTCTTCTCATACTCGTGTAGGACACTAACTTAACGTGTTCGCAGCCGATATGAGTATCATATATTCACATAATCTTTGTTTTTAATTATTTTATTGTTTTATTATTTATAAAATAAATACTTAAACTATATTATAAATCAATACATTATAGTTAGAAAGTGAAGATTAATAAAATTTTATTATTTATCTATGTGACATGTCACATCAATTGCGACTTGTGAGCATATTAAAGTTATGTCGAACTTTGTTAATGAACTTGTTCACGAACTTTAACAATGAGTTGAGTTTCAAATAGTTCGCGAACTTAATATATGAACTAGTTCACGAACTTGTCTAATTAATATAAATATATATATATATATACATATATATTATCTCAAATAATTTAATAAACAAACTCGGATTCAAATTCACTATTAAATCGAATTTTAAACAAACTAAACTCAAACTCGATTTTTTTTTATCCAGCCGAATTCAAGCTTAATTTACAAAACTCGAACTAAACTTGAGCATTCAAACTTTCAAATAAATCAAATTCGAACATGACAATATTTTATTCAATTCAATTCAGTTCTATTAGACTGGAATTGCCATCGAGATTTTAACATGCTAAATATCACTTGAATACACTAAAGCTATCACAAATTTCAATTTACCAACAAGAGATCATTAAGGGAAATATTACTTCAACAATTGATGTATTTACCTGATTCTAGAGCACTTATAAATTATATATATTTTTCATGTTTTAATATAACGCTATTCAATATATTTATCTGATTAAATGAAATTTTTTTTTTTTTTAAAGTAAGACCGCGACCTTAATTTTTGTCCATCCCTCTACTCTAGTAATGTGTGTATCTTTGTTTTTCGGCTTTTTCCTTTTTGGTTTGGCATTCAACCGAATATATGCGAGCTTCTAAAATTTACGATAACTAAGAAAAAAGTGGATCTTCATTCTTCAATCTTCACTACCACTGCTAATAAGCTAGCTAAACTTCTAACATTTACGATACCCAAAAAAACAAGGATCTTCTCCTCGGCTGGCTCAAGGTTAATTAAATTATGCAAATACGAAAATACCCACTCGTTCGCGGTGGACAAAGTTAATACACTCGCGGACAATGTAGTATGCCTTCTAAATAAATATTAAATTTTAATAAAAATATATTAATTCTGACATTTTGTTTTGACTAGAGTTTATTGATACGGTATAATTTAATATTATTTATACTAAAATAATTAAATAATAAAATTACTAAATGAAAGCAAAATAAAGGAGAAACAAACTGGGCCTTCACCCAAAAGAGGAGCTCGTTAACTTCACTCGCTCCAACAATAGCCCAGCCGCCCAGTACCAAAGAAGCAGTTACCAATACAAATATTTTGGTTTTTTAATCTATAAATACATAAACTTATAATAAATTCTGTTTTTTAATGTAAATTTTAAAAAGGGTAATAAGTAAAATTACCCACTTTTATAAAATGAAAATAAAAAATACCCACTTAAAAATAAAAGATAAAAAAATACTCATTTTTTACAATAACATGATGAATTTCATCATGTGATCATGTTATTCAAGTTATTTTAAATTTGAATAACATGAACACATGATCAATTTTATCATGCTATTGTAAAAAGTGAGTATTTTTTATCTTTTATTTTTAAATGGGTATTTTTTATTTTTTACTTATCAAAATGAGTATTTTAGCATTTACCCCATTTTAAAATGTATTCATAAATACACTAACTTAATAGATTGTCTTTTTTTTATTCAAAATTAAAAACACCCCAATTATGTGTTGATATAGAACTCCAAATTAATTATGTGGACAAAACTGTATGAGGTAGATAATTTTTAAATTATATGGAAATTAATTAAAATATTATTTTCTTTAAGTATTAATCTAAATTGTAATATTTTTTTCCCCACACTCTTCTATTAGGATTTGGATTAATACATTATATTAGGGTTTAGATTAATACTAAAAAATAATAATCTTTAAGTAATATATTTTTTTCCCACAATCTTTAAGTATTAATTTAAACCATATTAATGTAAACCGTAATATATACTCTCTCCGTCCCACTAAGCTTGACACCTTTTTTTTCAACATTGTTATTAAGGAGAGTGTATAAAGTATTGTGAAAGGTATAAAGGTCGTAGAGACCACACCTTTTTGAAGAGATAACTTTTGCTATTTTTGGAGTGTGTCAAACTTAGTGGGACGTCCCAATAAAAAAAGTGCGTCAAATTTAGTAGAACGGAGAGAATATTAATCTAAAACATTATATTATCTAGGTTTAGGTTAATAATTTAAAAAATAATAATTAATTTCCACATCATTTAAAAATTACCTACCTCATACAATTTTGTCCACACGATTAATTTAGAGTTCCATATCAACACATAATCGGATGTTTTTAATTTTAAGTCAAAAAAAAGACAATGTATCAAGTTAGTGTATTTTTGGACACATGTTAAAAAACAAAATTTGTTATAAGTTCCTGTATTTATAGACTAAAAACCCAAATATTTCCAACAAACTTTTTCCACAACACCACCTTCTTTTAATACAAGTATCCAAACCAAGAGGTTCGGTCAAGCACAAACCTCCATTTTTCCCTATTTATTTTTCCTGCTATATCTAAATTATACTACTACAAGAGCTACAATGAATTATATAGGGGCCTAATAAAGAAAACTGAAATATTAGACCATGCACGAGAGTGTAACTATCCGGAGTTTGATATGGGCCGAAGCCCGGCCCGAGATTCGCATGAGAAAATTGCTTGTTTCGGGTATTCTAACTAGCATTGTAGCATTTCACAGTCCCAACCAGAGCAAGAGAAACCTCTAGTGCTTTGAGAAGATGATCGGGGTGATCCTCAATGTGCGCATATCCGTACTCCGACTGCAACGAGCTAAGAACCCTCCCAACTATCTAGATGATCATCGACAAGTTTTTGGAAATGAGATCACAAGTTTCCAGTTAGAACAAACTTAAGGCAAAGAATCTTTAATGAGAAAGTTACTTTTCTTGCATAGCCACCAAAAGCAACTCCACTGATCAAAGCATGGGATGTTTCAGATGAGTTGAGAGATGTAATATCACCCTTTGAATCGCCTGTATTAGATCCCGTAAAGGTTAAAGAGAGGGCTTGTTTGTTCCAAACTAAATCAAACCATGTATGAAGTACTTTAGTACCGAATAGGGTGGTGGTTTGAAATAGCCTCTCCCTCTTTAACCCCTCAACCGTGTGAGCATTTGTACCGCCGGCTAGCTGAAGAAAACCTGTGGCATCGTGTTTCAGAAAATAGTGCTTGACAAAAATGTTCAAGATATTCGTATATTTTCTTGAAACAGTACTCCTTCTCATAAAGGAGATATTCTGAGATATAGCAAGTTCATGAAACCTTTTGGCTTGTCTTTGGCTGAAGCTAAATGTAGAGCAAATTTGATTGCTTCCCTAGTCGCACCTCGACCAATATCTCCACTCATAGGGCGGCCGTCCAACTACAGATAGCACAAGCAAAGTTTATGGAACTTCTCTGAGTATTTTTGGTTTCACAATCCAAGTCTCCTTAGTTTGTAAGCATTTGTAATATTGACTATAATTTCATGCGATGATATTTCCTTTTCACATTATTTCAAAATATCCAAACACAAATCGGGACACTGATTAGGACCAACGGACCCCAATAAAAGATTTACGACGTTGGAACCTGCCATAAATTAAGGCAACGGAGGTTGGTCTTCATCATTGCATACATGGAATCCATTGAGGGTACTGTCAACTCCCCTATATCAGGCAAGCTAACCTGCAATGACACAAACACACACACACGAACATAAAAGAAAATTATAAATGAAAAACAGAAAAAAAGGAAAACAGATAAATAAAAAGGAACAGTTCTAAACAATTTCGCTTCGTTATTCAGTAAAACCTCTACTAAAATAATATCCCTGGGATCACAAAAATTTGTTCCCAAGGGGGTTATTAACTTATTCTTAAGTAGAGATCTAACATGATTTTTTAAATTTGTTTTATTTATTTAGTGTACTATGTAATATATGTACTTAGAATTATCAAAAGACAAAATTAATGCACTTAATGAGAATTTAAACAAGCATATACATGTATACGTAATACAATTCAGTACCTAAGTATATGTATAGTCAATCATCAAAGTGAATCCATGTACTACTTGTTATACACAATGGCGGATACAGGAAGGAGGGGGAGGGGGCTTAAGCCCCTGCCAAAGTTTTTTTTTTTTTTTTTTACTATTGTAAATTTTTTTGAAAATGTCAAAAATTAGCTCCAGCCCCTGCAAAGTCGACAATGTTGAAGAACGAATCTCCGGAGGATGGAAGATGACAGGGGCTGAACTTACGAAGAGGTAGATGACAGCCCCTGCCAACGTTATTTTCTGCGTCCGCCACTGGTTATACATGTATACATGTATACGTAATACAATTCACTGTCGGAAATACAGTCAAGAAAGAAAGATTCACTTACAGCTACAAGGTGCAGCTTGTGAATGGAATCTTCTAGACCATTCCAAAGTTCTCCAAATGACTCTGTTTGCCTATAAATAATCACTACGTTAACAAATATGTAGCTTGTATTTTATAGAGACAATATAGAAGTAGATGGCATGTAACTATGCAGTGCATAAATTGAACAAGGTTCTTGCAAAAACTTATCTAATTTTTTCTTCCTCTTCCTTGTTAGAGAGTAGAATCAGATAATTATGCTTTCTTAATTTAGATATCTACGTAAAAATTTTGCATTTAAGTTTACAATTCAGGTCGTAATAATTGAATAGTAATGCATCATTGGCAACTCAAGAATTCCGACAATTCCAAGTCTAAATCATACTTGGAACCTTTTGAATACCATAGAAAAAGCTTTATTTATGTGGAGGGAGCTACCTGCCACTAGTGTGAATTTCGATTGCATCGACTTCATCTAGTTGAAGAAGTTCAGCTGTAGCAGCAACATCCCGTACATATGTAATTGCTCCTGCATTTAAGGTGGAAATATAAGTAAAAATCCATAAATAGATAAAATAAAAAATGGTATTCTGAAAGGGGGTTCCATGACGAAGAGGCTTACTTATATTATCATATGGGCAGATAGGTAAGCAACGGCCACAGCCATAGCATCGTTCAGCTAAGACTCCCTAGGATGTTAAACATTAACGACAAATATAAAGCAATCATATAAAAAATAAAGAAGAAACACCAACAAACCTTGGATGGACTGGCTTTCCCCGAGATTGAGATTGCATCAGCAGGGCAAACATTCTCACACGGCCTTGAGCAATCCGGTGGACAATCATTAGGATCAAATTCTGGCAAAATGTCATCGTTTTAAGTAAATCTCTTTCAAGGGGAGCAATGCCTTGGGTCACTAAGTTGATTTTTACTTCCAGGAGTACTCCCAAACATAAACCATGAATCAACTTATGAAAATTGTGAACAATTTGTCACATTCTATTGACAAAATACTCTATATATCTACTAGCATAAAAAGTTACAAAACATAAAGATGTACAAGTTCCACAGCACAGGGTGCAGAAAATACCAGCTTTACGAAAATGCAGATCTTCACCGTCATTCACACTGATCATCACCCAAGGCCTTCGAATGGGAAGAATGGCTCTTGCTGCTTCAATCCCGTCGTTTACAGCATTCACAACTGATGCCTCAGCAGCACAATCAATGCAATCAACTACAACACCATACAACATGAGAGCAAAGCTATCCTTTTACAAGCCGTGCCAAATTACATAACCCAAATGTTTAAAAGAGATTACACCACATCATATTTATACATTACATGAACCTAGGAATTAGGATGCACCTTTAAGCACTGGTGTATTAAGATTAAGACAAACGAAAATTCAATGCACTTTATGGAAATAAATGGACTAAAACTTCTGGGATGGATGAAAAATAAATAAGGAGCAAGATAATTGGAGTTCAAATATACCTCAACCCTTTAAGAAGTAAATTAACACTCTCATGGGTTCCAAACCTAATTGTGTTGTTCCTCAACTCAAGCAAAGTAACTTCTAATATGAAAATTCAATCTTTAAGACAAATATATAAATTACAACATTAACAAATATATAAATTACAACATTAACAAATATATTTACATATTTATATGCGCAATTGAGAAAACCTTGCGCATATAAATTTAAACTGTTATACCTCCAGCAAGAGTGTAAACCAGAGAGAGATTCCTGATATCAGCCACATCCTACAACACAAAAAACAAGGAAAGGAGAATTATAAGCCCATCCAAGATATTTTATCCATTTATATTGAAGTACTGCTTATGATTATGATTGTAAAATTGAAAAAAAAAATGTGTGGTTTTGAAAATACCTCAAAGCTAGCACCACATATGAGCTTAACCCAATTGCCCATCTGCAGAGATGCAAGAGGAGAAGTGGTGGTTGAAGGAATTCCAGATTTTGTGATAAATTCTTGCACCTTTGCAATTCCCCCAACATTCTTGCTTCTTGCATGCAGCTGACCTAAGGATAAACATGCATTTAAAATCATAATAATATGAACTGAGAGAGAGAAAGATAAAGTAGAGACTTGAAAGGTGTGGGGAGAGAGAAGCCCAGCAGCAGAGAGACATTGCTGAAGAAAATGGTAAGGATAATTGTTGCTAGAAATAATCAAAGTACCGTGAGCAAGTCTCGAGACTCGAATAGAGAAAAATCCAGGAAGAAGGGTAGATTTTGTAATTTCAACATTCACTATTTCAAGTAAATTAGTGAATTTCAACGTTCACTATTTTCTAGCGAAAAGTAAAAAATAATAAATTTTTATCAAAAATTTATTATTTTATATGCATAATGTATGTTATACTTCTTCCATTTCACTAAACATGACACACTTTTTTTATTGGACGTCCCACTAAATGTGGATCCTACCACCTTTATCACTCTTACACACTACTTTATACACTCTCTTTAATAATCGTGTCGGAAGAAAAAGTGTCCTACTTGGTGTGACGGAAGGAGTATTATTTAAATTGTATCTATTGCAAATAAGAAGCCGATCTACACCGAACAATATTGGTTGAGAACTTAAATGATGTTGTTTGTGGTGCCATGTATGTACCACATGGAATTTAAGAATTTTTTTTGAAGCGTCTCTGTTTCTAAGCTAATTTAAAGGTGGTGCAATTTCAGAACATGGGTATACTCGTATATTTCCATATAAAAATTATAAAGAAATAGATTGATGCATGATAGTACTTCATTTATCTTTTGTAATAATAATCTTTCTCAATTTCTCGAATAGATTGAACATATATCATTGAAAATTCAGATATCAAGAAATAATATTCAATATTAAGTGTGTAATAGTTTCACATAACAAATATAAGAACACTTACGGAAAATTGATGTAATTATTTTATCAGTACTAATTAAGTTAAATTTAAATTAACAAGTGTATACTCCCAAAAAAATCATAATTATACTTTTGAATTTGCAACAAACAAAAAAAAAAGAAAAAGATTACGAATTGGTCAAGTATGAATTAATATTTGAGTGACTAAAAGTATTTAGTATCTTTTGATATATCTCTAATAAATTTACATAAAGATTTATTACAATATGTGTGGCCCTCTCTTAAGTGCAACAACATTATGGGTCTGAATTCTGAACTGATATATAGCCGTACATGTCCTTATAGCTTCCAATATTGTTAAGTTTAATAATACAGTTACAAATTACCTTATCAAGTCATGAACAAAATGCAGTGTTCTAAGCCTTGTATTCTAAATTTATAGAGTGTGGAAATCTTTTTCCCCAGTCTAGCTCTAGCAAGGTCCCCAATCTATTATTTTTTTCACCCATCTGATTATGTGTTGTTAACGTCAAGTTCACAACCCAATATTATTTTTTCCCAATAGAAGTTATATATGCAAAATTTTGATGTACTGCTACGTGGTACTTTTATATATATATCCAATATTATATATAATTGTGTCTATAACATTAAACAATTATGAAGACTACCAACATAGCATTATAAAATATGGAAATATAAAACAATCCAAATTGATTAACTTATTGTTATTTTTATTATTAGAGATTAATATTGATATTAATGAAAGAGTTTTCAATAATATAGAATGCTTATATACAAACTTACACCAACACCAAAATTGGTAAAATCAAATATATTGTTTTTTTAACACCATAATTTTATGGTGTAAAGATAGAGGTGGGTGAAGCTAGTGTAAGATTGTGCAAACTGCTAAAGATGGAAAAAGAAAAAATGTGAATGGGGTTAGATCGATGATAAATAAAATCCTTCTTAGATGCATTTTTAGTGCATAAGAATTTTTATGTGAAGTATTAAGACAAATATTCTTAGATGTTTTTTTAGTGCATGAGAATTTTTATGCGAAGTATTAAGATAAACATTCAAGTGTTGATATGCTAAATTAAAATTTAAAAATACTAAAACACAAATAATAGTCATCAACATATATATAAACTAAAATATAAATTTTAGTTATTTTCGTGTAAATTGTTACAAATATCATTTTACTTAAATACTTGGAGTACGAATCGCGTATACAATGTATGAATCATGTTTTTCATACTATTATATGATGAATTGGAGAATTCACGTATGAATGATATAATTATCTGTCAATCATATCATTCATACGTATGAATGATATTATTATCTAATAATCATACTATCCATACACAGTAGGAGCTCAGCCCAAGCCTGCCCGACCCGCATGGATTTGTACTTGGACTTGAATTCCAGGTCCGATCGGACCATGAACCGAGCTTGAACATATTAGTAAAATCACTGACCAAACCTGGATATAGGACCCGAAAACTCGGGCCAACCAGCCCATTGTCATATCTAGATAAGAGGGGAGGAGGAGAAAAAAAAAAATGAATAATTATTTATAATAATGATAAAGAATGATAGTATTTATGTAAAAAAAGAAAGAGAGAAATAATTATAATTTAAATAATAATATATTTATGACTATTATTTATCACATACTATCTTCTTTCATTATTTCATATTTTACCTAAATGTTCAATATGCAGATGACCAACTTTAGATCCACATTGACATGTAAGATAATTTATGAAATTGAAAGACGGATGTCCAAATCCTTCATTCCGAACACAATCTCAGTGGCTCCCTAGCTGTCACTTTCTCCGAAAAAAAACAATTCAATCTCCCACAACAACACACTGCATTCTACGCCTATACACAACAAAAAAACACATTTTATACCTGGCAAAAGCTAAAATATTCATTTTAATAAGTAAAAGATAAAAAATATCCACTTAAAAATAAAAGAGAAAAATTACTCTTTTATATGAGCACACGAGAAAATTCCTCATGTTATCGCGAAAATAACATGAGCACATGAGTAAATTTCACATGAGCACATGAGTAAATTTCTCATGTTATCATGAAAATAACATGAGCACATGAAGAAATTCCCTGTGTTATCGTAAAAAGTGGATAGTTTTTATCTTTTATTTTTAAATGAGTATTTTTTATCTTTACTTTTTGAAATTGGGTAATTTTATCTATTACTCCTTTTATAGCAACGGAATAGTGACAGAAAATTTTTCCGTTTCTAAATTTTAACGGATTAACGGAATTGTTATAAAATTTGTTGTTCAATTTTAATAACAAAATTAGTGATGAAATTATCCGTTATTAAAATTTAGTAACGGAAATTTCCGTTACAATTCTGTTATTAAAATTGAAAAAATTATTTTAGAAACAAAAATTTCGTTACAATACCGTTGTTATATAGTAACGAAATATATTCCGTTATTAAAGTTTTTTAACAACCATCAATATTACTTCGAATAAATCTGTTACTAATATTTTTAGTAACGAAATTTCTTATTTTAGTGACTACGAATAAATCTGTTACTAATATTTTTAGTAACGAAATTTCTTATTTTAGTGACGGAAAAATTTCGTTGCTAAATAGTTTTTTTTTTGTATTGATAAATTAATATTAGGGGATACGGAGAAAGTATTAGATACAAGTGGATGGTTTGTAGAGATCGAAATAATTATTCGTGAACACAAGATTAATAAAACATTAATAAAAAAAAAAGAGAATGGGAGTGAAATAAAATAAGCAAGGTCAATGAAAACAGTAAGATAAAAAATTCCACTAGCGAGAACACTAGTAGAGTGAAAATTAAAACAACCTAAATATCCCCACAAGCAATTTACAAAGATTAATCTACGACAAGTATATCATCACAAAACTATACTACTAACTGAAATTCCTCCGAAACAAACACATTCTTGAGCATGCCATGTTTCCCATTCTCTAACATGAATCGTGTGACATTCTTAAATCTTCATTAATTTCTCAAAATTTATCTCTCTCTCTTAGCAGAAGCTGGCAGACTTGAATTCTAGAGGGTACATGAAAGAATTAGAATAAGTGAATCTGATGCTCTGGCTGGTCTTCAATGGCCTCCCACCATTAACAAGGCAATCATCATAAGATAACCTTTTGAAAGTCTTGGGATTCACAATTCTTGTCGAAGCAAACCATCCACATCTCAAGTGAATATTAGAAGGTGCACACCCATTTACACAAGTGTTCACAATCTGCACTATGAATTCTGGGATTCCTGAGTTTGGATATCTGCTTTGTGATATGCTTATGTCCCACTTCGAGCACTCCCCTTTTATTATAATAAAAGAAAAAGAAGAAGAAGAAGAAGCGCTCTTTCATATATATATATATCAAGATTTTTGAAAGTACTTCAAGGAGAGATAAGACTACTTAATTAGTTTACTTACCATGTAGCATGAGTTTCCTGTGTCTGAAATAAGCTTCTCCTGGCTTGAAATGGGGTGGAGTTGTTGTGTTTGCAGATCCATTCAAGTACAAGAAATTTCCTGACATAAAGTGGAACAAGTGTGAATCATTGCAAGAATTTAATAACTTATATATATACTATGTCATATGTAAATATATAAATGCATACCTGAGTGGAAGTCGAGATTGAAGAGGACAATGATGAACATGAAGATGTAGAGGAAGATAATGTAGGCAGTGTTCATGATGACTACACTACTGAGTGATTCTTGATTTTCTAAAACTATTGCTTTAATGTGCCATGAATGGAAAAGCAAGAGAAGAATTTGTGGGGGTTTTATTATGATTTGATAACTCAGTAGGATTTTATGGAGGGAGACAAAAAAGGACCACAGCCATTAGTTCTAACCTAAAAAGATGAAGGAGAAAGAGAGAGAAGTATTTAATGCACAGTGGAAAGAAGAACAAAATAAAGGACTCTTATGCTGCAGCTGCGTCAAGTAGTAGTGTGTGAAGGAAAAAATTCAACTGTTTCCTCACATTACTATATATTTACTCACATTCATATTTGAGAGTTCAAAGTTGGAAGTCTTTTGGTTCAAGATTGCATGGGAATATGGGTTAAAAGTTACTAGTAAGACATAATGCAGCTAATTTTCCATTAAAGCTTCCTATATAGGAAGATGTAATGAAAGGTTGAGAAGAATTAAATATACTTATTATAGCTAACCCCTACTGATACTGAACATTGTAGTGATTGACTAATGAAGTAGAAGTGTAGCAAACAGTCTTCATATTTTTATGGGGTTGTGCTCCAAATCTTCCAGAGAAAGTAACTACTTTTAAATTAAAACTAAACCTCATCCACTTTATAAGTTTTTATTTCAAGTTGGGGTGTATTTAATTTATCGTTTCATACTTTAAAAATGTGTTTGTAATTAAAGTTTAAGAAAATGGTTTATAATGATCATAATTTGAGTTATAAATTAATGTCTTATTACACCTTAAAAGTCTCCTTTTTACTATTTTAACATACGAATATAAATTGAGGCTTTTGAGTTGAGACGGACGGATCGAATAATAAATTAAGACTTGTCATAGGCCGAATGTTTTCAAATTTCAATCATATGACATACATCTAAATTGCTAATGATCTTATGAATTGTGATGAATAAATAATGGTTAAGGCTTACTTATTAAATTATAAAACAGTAAAACTTTTCCAATTAATTTATACTTCTTGTGTCCCACTAAAATTGACACAATTATCTTATTTGGATAACTTTTAATTATTTTATGAATGTGTTAAAATTAGTAAAACGTACAATAATAGAATTGTGTCAAGTTTAGTGGAACGGAAAGAGTAACATTTTCCACACATGCAGTATAATATATATATCCGCTGTAATCCATGAAAGTGAACTAATATCGTATGTAGCCTTTATAAGTCATTAATATAGTTTGGATTTCCGAATGCATTTAATGAGATCTCCTATGTTAATTAATCTTTTGGCCAATGTTCCAACTAGATTAGACTTTTGTGAAAGGCTCATTGGAGATCCACGTGTTGCCAAACCCACCGCACATGATTAATTTTACGCAACGTGTATGAGCATTCCTAATGGGGCTCTCAAACACTAAGGCTCCGCCGTGTTTTCGTAATTAAATGGAATATTTTTATACGGGGCCCACAGTTTTTATAGAGATTGTGTTGGTCGGTAACAATGTGAGGCTCTCAACATGGAGCTCTCTCTTTTATTTTTATTTTTATGATTTATGTATATTTTTATTTTGGATATTTGTTATGTATTAAATTTATTAATTTAAATTACAAATTAAAATTAATAAATATGTAATTAATTTTTTTTTATTTTAATATGTTTTATTTAATTTAAATACATTAATTAAAAAAACAAAAATATATTAAGTTGTATGAAGAATGAAATAAATTGTATTATTTATAGATGTAGATAATTTAAATAATTAATATTTTAAAAAATATTTTTTTAGAAAAAACAAAAAAATAAAATAAAATATGGTGGGCTCCAGAGTCCTCCACCTGCAGCGGCTTCATCAGTCCAACCTCCGGAGGCCAACGCCCGCCTCCCAAACCTCCAAGCCGCAGCGGCAGCCTCACACACAGATTCCGGAGGCTGGCTGCCCCTACCCCCGGCTGATTCCCGAGCTACCTGCTGGGAATGCTCTAAAAACATTATGCAAGATGAGCTGAGATTTATTATATCATTTGTCTATGTATTAAACTGTTAAGGAAGGCTACCTATATATTAAGTACGTGAATGTAAACATTACAAACTAAATAAATACTATCACAATTTTAAAGAATTTTAGATGTAATAAAAATCTTATCTTATCTCATATATATTAAATTATTAAACTATTCTTATAAGTTAAAATAAGAAATAATATCATAGGTATATAAAATATAGTAAGAACAGAGACTTTTTAAAAGTAATACTATGATTTCAGAAAAAAAGAGTAGCGTAATATGGGTCGGATAATATAAATAGGCCCAAAAATTCCATTTTGCTCCTTTGCTCTAGTTGGAATATATGCTAACAAGGGATATGATTTATTTGTTGTATTTAAATACTTGAATTTTGGCAGAGTTGGTGGTATTGTTACGTCACATCCAGGAATATACTCGTAAACTAAATTCGATAAGGATTTGTGTGTGTATTGTACTAAGAAAATGCTCGCGGGCCCTGGCAGAGTTGATGCGCTTCTGAATTATATGACATATTTTATAGATAAATATTAAATATTTAATAATTTTTATTTTTAATTATAATTTATTGGTTATGATATAATTTAATATTATTTAATATAAAATAATAATAAAAAATAAAATTAATGAAAAATAAAAATTATAACGACTCATATGTTGATATAGCATTGTCACATTAACTGTAGGCACATTAAATTGTGTCCACCGCGGAGTGATGGAACGGTGCTCATATTGTACTTTTACCTTTTGTCATTTTAGTTTGTGTTATACTTTGAATTTTCTATTTATAATAAGCAACTCATTGCACTCAATAAATTCAACTCTATTAAAAATAATAAAATAAATGAGACTTAAACTTCATTCAATACAAACAATCATCTAAAAATAATAAATTAGATGGTCCCAAAGTCCATTCATTATACACTTTTACACAAAATCAAATTACATTACTAGACGGATCTGGATTAAAAATGACATTAATCTTTGGTGGATGGACAGAGCAATCTATACAAATCCTCTAATTAATTTGTTTACTTTACTGCCCATGGTTCATGAGTTTAAGTGTCGCACCCATTAAATTTTAGATCAAATGTGTCAGTTTGGTTCCCTTTCCTCGTGATGTACAGCCTCTTTCAATAGAGTGTATATTGACTATTGAATAGGTGAATTGTAGATTTACCTTTGTGAACAATGTTATCTAAACAATATTGAATTCTATATTGCAATCTATCTTATACCAAAATTTGAGATCATAATTCATAAATAGTGGCTCATAAATAGGGATAACAAATAAACCCCAGCAGTGATCTTAATGGGGGCGAATATGGAAAAAAAAAATATCGGGATTAGAGATAATTACGGTGTTGTGTATTTGTACCCGCGTCGAGTTTGAAGTTATATTTTTCTGTCTTGAACTTGTCCCTATAAAATAATACTCCATCCTCTGTCCACCAAAATGATTTACGTTTTGCATTTTGGGATGTCCACCAAAATGGTTTACATTTGAAACTTTTCTTTTATAGCAAGTGGACCCATCACATCCATTACACACAACTCAATTTAAAACAATACTTTAAGTGAGACCCAAACTCCACTAACTACTCACAGCCAATTTAAAACAATACATGAAGTGACACCCTAACTCCACTCACTACATATCCCCATTAAAATCAAAATACAATATTAAAACTCGTGATGGGTCAAACCGTAAACCATTTTCATGGACGGATGGAGTATATAATTTTTTTTATTAAAATATAATCTTTTATATATGACTTTTCTGATTTCCATAAAAATAAGGTAATGTGTATTAAAACAGTCTTCAACTTTTAAAATTTTGTATACATGACATTTTTATTATATTAGTTTGTGGTTATTATTTTTTTTAAAATTATTTGGCAGGTGTCCTCCCCTCTCAGAGTAATTTTCACCGACAAATATAAGGGTTAATTTTTGAAATGAATGCGCTAAATAATGACAAAAGTGGTGTGTGACCAATGACCATGAAGAAAATGGATTCTCTTTTTAAAAAAGAACCATTCATTTGAAAATTTATTCATAAATTTTGCTAAAATAAATGGTTTAAATTTAAAAGTTTGGCAAAATAATAGTATGAAGGGAATTAATAAATTGTGTTGCAGAGGGGATTGTGGAGTAGGGACAGTTATGGATGATTGCTAGCTGGAAAAAATAAAACTTACCATAACTGCATGCATCTTCTTTTTAGAGTAATTAATATAGATGTTTCTGCTGCCCATGCTTTCTCTACCTCTCCATTAAATCCTAATTTTGACAAGCCCATATATATATTTATATATTTTTTTAGTTGCCTTGTGACCTTAGCCAATTTTTTCTTCGTTTATTAATGTTCTTTCACAGGGATTAAAGTGTAAGAAAACATAAATTTTGTGCCATTGTAATGGGTGTTGTTTTTGAGTTGGGAATTTGTTTTGTATTTTAAGATGTGTGAGCGTTCGAATTGAACCAGAAAACTGAAGATCCAAATTATAAAAGAAAAGAAATGAAAAATACATGGAACCTAGTTTAGTTAGATTCTGGCCAGATGCTTAAATCGAAATTCATTAATTAATATTTTTGACTAAAACGAATATTTTGAGTTTGAATTTTTACAAGTTCATAGATCCAACTGATTTATTATTTATTTTAAAATCGGTTTAACATTTAATAAATTGAATAGAACTTCGACACAACTGAACTTTTATTGATCAATAAATATGGTTTTTCGTTTTCAATTTGCACATCCATATTGAGTTTATTTTGACTCATATATTATGCGTGTATATGCTGTATAAGTTTTGTAACATTCGACATTTTACGCACGTTAGCATTGTTTTTTTATTTTAATATAAGTGTGCCTTTTTTACTAGTTCAAAAATGTTGGTATTCGAAATTAAACCATAGCTGTCGTAATTTTTATCATATCTTTTTGGGTCAAATGTCATGTAATCTAACGCTTATTGAAATATCAGTTTTATTATTTTTGTTAATTAACAATAATTCTATTAGATATTTTTGGGTCAAATGTCATGTTTTTATTATATTTTCTTTATGTTCTTAAAACACGTGTTGTGTTGTGAGCAATTGGAAAATACTATTGTATAAGGTGGACAAAGTATATTAAGTCCAAACTGTGAATATAAATACTTATAAATCATGATATCATCTACTTGGGCCGTTGACAGTATAGACTTGGACTTTTGTAATAGTTACTTTAAATAATAAAAACAGTAATCACATAATTGCAAACGGCTACCTGTATACTACATTCTACGAACATAAGTGTGAATATTAAAATTATTCAGAACCACTACCTACGGATACCCACAAATCCATCATCTATCGGTTAACCGCAATCCACCACCCGCTCGATGCCCATCAACCCACCACTCGTGGATATCCATTACCCGATATTAAGATATATCAAATAAAAGTAATATATTTGGTGGCCCTTAAGCCAGTATTCGTACACGACTTCTTTAAAAATATCTCTAAAGTTTTAATTTAGTATTACCTTCATGCAAAATAAACAAGTAATGAAACTATTGGCTAGAGGTGAATATTCAGGTATTCGGTTCGGTTTTGTCAAAAATTGAATCAAATTAAATTAAAATTCGGATTGGAAAAAATAATCAAACCAAACTAAAAACCAAATTGACCAAACCATAATAACCAAATTTATTTCAGATTGGTTCGGGTTAGTTTGGTTTATTCGAATATTTTCTTTCGTAATTATTTTTATTCAATTTTAAGAATAACTAATTATTAAAATCTAATCACATATATATACACATAATTTTTATGTATTAAAAAATAAGTTTTTTACTTTAAATAGTTTAAAATAAAAAATTATCAACATGTCTTCAATATTTTTCAAGTTTTAAAAATAACAATTATTACATAATTTATTAAATATTATAATTCTATTTTTTGTAAACCTAAAAAAATATTACACTATTATATTTAATTTCCTACCTAATATTTAAAAATTTGAAATTTAAGATAACGTATAATTAAAAAGAAAATAAAAATATATATGATAAAATAATACTACATTCGTCCCATTAAGCTTGACATAATTACCTTTTTGGGACGTCCCACTAGGAATGACACATTCAAAAAATGGAAAAAGTTATCTATTCAAAAAAGTGTGGACCTACCACGTTTATCACTCTTACACTACTTTATACACTATCCTTAATAAACTTGCCAAAAAAAGTGTCAGCTTAGTGGGATGGAAGGAGTATTATTTAATAAATATAAAAATATATTATAATAGTAATAAAATAATTCGAATTTTTGGATTTTTCGGTTTGATTTTGTGTGAACCCGAACCAAACCAAATTAAAATTCGAATTAAAAAATAAAACCAAACCAAAATTACCGAACCAAATTTGATTTTCGGTTTGGTTCAATTTGATTTTTCGGATTCGATTAATTTTGCTCACCCCTACTATTATCCCCTATAAACGCCTTTTATTTTTGTTGTATGTATCATCATAAAATAAGAGTTATTATTGTTATGATTTATAATTTTTTTTATTGTGCTCGTATTATAAATAAAAAGAATTGTACTATATAAATATTAAATTGATTTATATTAAAATATGAAAATCCAACATGAACGGAGAGCTTAAACCATGCAAGTATGAAATAAGACAAACCTCACTCTAGTGTTTTAAAAATCGGATCGTACCAGTCAATTCGATCGGTTTAATCTTGAACTGGCCAAGTAATCTGTCCGGTTATGTTACTTTGGGGTCATTCAATTGAACCAATACGAATCGATAAAAGCCGGTCAAAATCGGCAAGAACCGGTGAACCGAAAATCGGGTTCATTAATTTATTTTTTGATCTCACGTAAGATAGAAAAACTTTGTAACCAACTGAGCTAACCAATATATTTATTTACTAGATTTTAATTATTCAATTTAATAATATTATTATTTTTATATATAATTACTTAAAACTCTAACTACTACTGCTATTTTTATTTGATTCAAAAGATTGTTAAAATTATTATAGAAGACATTAACAATTTTTATTTGATTTCATACAATATTTTTCACATAAATTTCTAAAATATTATATTGTCATACATGTATAACAATATTAATAATTAATAACTATTAATTCATGAAATGTATAAAATTGTAAAATTAAATTTGATTTTTATACAAATTTTATTTAAGTATTCATATCTATATATTTTAAAATATATAAGTATATATATATATATATACACGGGTCATCTGATTTTTTTAAGCGGTTCGACCGGTTGAACCAGTGATTCAGTAATTCTTTTTACGAGACTGATTCGATGCTCGGTCCGATTTTTAAAATATTGCCTCACTTAGAGATGAGCCACATTCTTCACACCAATGGCTCCATCTCCCACTTCTATCTCTTGTGACCACCTTCATTCCTCTACATCTCCGCCAAGGGCAATTCGGTCAACTCGTTACCCTTGACTTTGAGTGCGGTAATGGTCTCACCCTCGAGTCATCGACTACCCGTTCCACCCTCAAATCCACCACCCACTATCTTATTGGGCACTTTGGAACCCAAAATGGTCCGACTCGATAAACTTGCCCAAAATATTCGAGTTTGAACTGGTTTAGACTTACAAGAATAGAGATTCAAAAAATATCAAACATAAAAATTCTGCTTAAAAATAATTTTGGACATATTGAACTCCCAACTAAAAAGTCTATCCAATAATATAATACAAAGTAAAAATAGTTTTTTAGGATTGTTATTTACTTTAAATTATGATAGCAATGTTTATATTTTGACGAGAAACTTATAAAACTTTTATTTGTTTCTTTTGGAATTTATATACTTTAATATGGTCGCATGATTTTTATATTTTGTATAAATTTGACATTTTCAATTATTTATTTGAAAACTTATTACTCTCTCCGTCTCAATTAGCTTGAATCGTATTCCTTTTTGGGCTATCCCAACTAGTTTGAGTTATTTCATTTTTTGGAAACCTTTATTACACACACAAATTTAAATAATATATATTCATATCATCACTTTATACTTTAAACATACATTCAACATACATTCCTTAACTCCTTAATTCACGTACAACAAAGAAGTGCCCCAAGCTAGTTGGGACGGAGAGAGTATCATTTAAAGGTGGTATAAATTGCATAATTTTACTTTATGTAGTAAATATCAAATTGTCAATGTATTTTTTTTTATCTTAAATGAATTGAAGTTTGTAAGTATGAAAGGTCCACCTGAAGTAAAGTCTGCCGCATAGGATTGGGCTGACGTCACACTTTAAAGTCCGAAAACATTCGGGCAAGACTGAAAGGACCTTAAAATTATAAAAGATCTGTCGGGCCATGTCGGCCGGTTGATTTTGTCAGCTCTAAGACCATGTTTATCAATGACCATCAAAAACTCCAACCATCCAACCACTTCAATATTATATTATTTTCTTATTTATTTTTTTTAATTAAATTTTATTCAATCCAACCACCTTCATTTTCAACCACCTTCATTTTTTGTAGTTTATCAATAACCATTTCAATTATGCAACCATAACATTTAATTTTTTTAATTTTAATTTTTATTATACATAAAATAACTGATTTTACTTTAAATAATTAAAATAAATTATTATTATGGAAAAATATTAAAAACATTAAAATATATTTTTCATATAAAATATTTTTTTGACAAAATACAACATAAACAAATTAAGTCTCTAAATTACAACAATCTAAATACGAAATTGAAAATACAACGTTACATACTAAGATTGAAAAAAATTATACAATCAATTACGAATTACCAAATTTCATCCATATATGCTCGATCAAGTCGTATAGAATTGCGTTGTGAGCTTTTCTGTTGCAAAGTGGATTCTTTGTTCTCATATATATAGCAAGATAGACTTGCAATCCTTTTTGTTGAGTATAAAAAATCATTATTTTGTTCTCCTTCTTTTCTTCGCTTATTATTCTGTCTACATTGATCTTCTATAAACTCTATCGGATCATGATAGTTTAGATAAGTGCTTCTTTCATCTTCCACTATCATATTATGCATAATGATGCAAACAAACATTATTTTCCCCATAATGTTACGATCCCAAATAAGACACGGACGCTTAGTAAAGGTAAAACGAGCTTGTAGAATGCCAAATGCTCGTTCTACATATTTTCGGGCAGCCTCTTGATGTTGAGAAAATAATTGGTGCCCATTGAGGATATATGTCATCAGTGAGATAATATCTCATATCTTTCTCATGACCATTCACAACATAATTAACCTTTGGTGTGCGACCTTCCAATATATCATCAAAAACAGGAGACTAATCTAGAACATTGATATCATCCAGAGGTCCTGCGACGCAACTGCTTCGAGAATGATTGTTGGTGTACCACTTCTTCCTGCATATTTCTCTACCCATGAAGTAGGACAATTTTTCCATTCCCAGTGCATGCAATCAATACTTCCCAACATGCACGGAAATCCGCGTCGCTCTCCGATTTGAAGAAGATTTGTCATGTCTTATTCAGTGGGCTTTCTGAGGTACTTCGCGCCAAAATTAGAAATTACACCATCAACGAATTTGATGACTGATTTACGAATGAGTTGTGTACTCATTCGTAAGTATTCATCATGCATGTCTGCTGATGTTCCATATGCCAACACCCTCATAACTGCAGTGCATTTTTGAATTGCAGACATACCTAGACGACCAGTGGCATCCGGCTGTTGTTGAAAGAAATTATCGGTGACAACCAGCTAGTTCATTGTACGTTCGAACAATGATTTTTGCATGCGATACTTTGTTCGAAAATATTCTGGAGGATAGATTGGCTCTTCAGCAAAGTACTTCTAGAACACACTTTCATGACCCTTCTCCCGCTTGCGTTCAATATACCGTCTTTTAGCTCGAACACTATGATTGATAGGTTGCAAAGTTAGAGTTGCTGCCGAACGATAACATTCTCAACCATCTCGTCAATTCGCCTATTTTGTTCTTCAATTTTTTTCTTCTCATTCATCATTATTGAATGGATTAGTAGCATCAAAATAATTTTCGGGGGAGGTATGAGATTCAATATTTGAGCAAGAAGATAAGAAAGTTGTTGGATAGAAAAAATTCTTAAGGTAAAATTTGTGTGTACATTTGGGAATAGAGGGGATATGTGTATATATAGAGTATTTTTGAAACTTAATTTACTAACTACTAAAGTCACTCGGTTCTTCAAAAGTTTAATTGACTCTTTGTGATCTTAAAGAGTCACTTGTCTCTTCGTAATTCAAAAGAGTCACTTGACTCATCAAAATAGTCATTTGTTTCTTCGTAATTTAATGAGTCAATTGGCTCTTCAAAAAATGCACTTGACTATTCGTGATTCATAAGAGTCACTTGACTCCACAAAATAGTTATTTGTCTCTTCGTAATTCAAAAGAGACAATTGACTCTTCAATTATTTGTCAGAAGGATGTGATGGGTGCATGTTAGGAAAACATATAGTTGAAAATGTTCATGCTTTATGCACTATTGTGTTGCCCAAGAAATAATGCATGGATAAAAAAGTTCATGTGTTGAACTTCCCAAAAATTTTTGTTTAGGGCTACATAAATTGGTTTGTTAAAATTCATATGTTGAGAAAAATAATAAATATAGAAGATCTTGTGAAATATTTAACAAATGCTTATATTAAAACCATCAAATTACAATTGAACCAGAAAATTAAAAAAAGATACATAAACCACATAATTGAAAATACATTAATTAAAATACATGAATTGAAAATACATGAATTAATAAAGATACGTAAATTCTAAAATTACAATTAAATAGAGTACGATCACATCCCATATAACTGTCGCATTAGCTCAAACTTCAAAACTTCTTCTTGAGGAGATAATTGACTCTTTGCCAATAACGTGTTAAGTGTATATGTTTTTAGCTTCTCTCTCTGTAATTCAGTTTCAACTTGACGTGTAATCCTCAACTGACGAAGTTCTTCAGTCCATTCATTTGGGAGTATGGAAGACTGCGATGCTATTTCTTTTGCTTTTCCTTTTCTTTTAGCCTTGGCCTTTGCTTTGTCTCTACCAATAGGACTAGAAAATCTCGAACCTCCACTTCCAACAGCTTCTGGTGTGGATTCAGTTTGAGGGTCTCCATCCCCATCGGTCCTTGATCTTTTTGAGCTTCCACGACTTTCTTCAACACTATCTTAGCCTTCGGCCCGAGAACGTGTATAACCAGTACTATTTATTTTTAATTCCCATTTAGGATTGTGACTCATAACTTTTTCAAACACCTCATGGTGTGTGAACTTAGATTTTCCATACAATGTTTGAGCTACATTCTCAATGTCTTGGCTGGACTGCCCGCTCGTTTTTCGATCATACGCTTTGTTGTATGCAACAACCCACTTTGTTACATTTTTATTGAGGCGCCTGAATCGTTGTCTCAATGATTCTAGAGACCTTGCACTGCCAATTGTTGGATTTTCTACTCGACCTTGCTCGTACATATTTAGGATACTTCCCCAAAATGTAGAACTATCTTGGTTTGTGTCAACAATTAGATTATTGCTGACAAAACACCATACAGACATTAATGCTAAATCTTCTTGATCCGTCCAACCTTTTGAGTTGTTGGAAGATGTTGTGTGAGTTTGTTCATATGAGTTTTGGGAAATGTTTTGAGTGGTTTGGTGATATTCGAGAATAGGTGAATGAGGATGATTTTGTGAAAATGAGTGGTTCATATCATAATTGAACGTTGAAAAATCTTCAGAATTTAAAATATTTTCAAGATCGGGATGATAATATTCAGAAAAATCAAAATTATGAGAATTGAAGAAAGAGTTATTGCCTCGATCCATAGAAAAATATAGAACGAGATAATAAACAATACAAGTAAAGAGAAGAAGAATTTTGTAGGTGTAAGAAAATATATCAAGATTGGTCTCTATTTTATAGAGAATGAAAAGATAAAAATTTTGATATTTTTTTTTATTTTTTTAAAAATATATTATACAAAAGTTATTTTAATTTTATCTATATATTCAATTAAAATCTAACCAACCAATAGAATGAAGACAAATGTCATCATCCTATTGGCTTAAATAAGAGAATACCAATGATCTCTTTTCTCACATGTTCGAACGTTGACTATGTATTTCCTTTTTTTTTTCTTTTGCAAACTTGATGGTCGAACACTCCATTAAAAAGTAGACCGATAAACATGGTCTAATGGCTACCTAAGTCTCATGCAATGGCCTCATCGCTAAACTTTCTAACTTAAATTAGTGATTTGTACTTTGAGATTGTTGTAAAATTTAATCAAAACGTGAATTATATAAATTTGAAAAATATAAATTATATTACTCGTTATTGTTGTAAAAAGAAAAGAACAAAGCTATAATTTTGACGTAATTCTTACCATCTTATTGTGAAATTGAAATCGATACTCAAAAATTTGTTTTTATCTACAAAACTTGGGAAACTTCATTGATTCGAACAATCAGAGTTGTAGTCCCAACTTACTTTCGATAGTTGCGACCATTAAAACACCGTTGAAATGAATCGAAATTGATCTTAAAATATATTTTATTAATATTTCAGACACAAGAGTTTAATTTGTCTTCCATGCCATAAAACCAGAGTAGAAAGATGAATGTATCGAGTTTGGTTTAGTAATAAAAAAACTACCATGGTTGAGAAAGATGAAAAGTGGAAGTGCCAGGTAGAAAGATCAGTTTTTTATATTTACAGAATCCAATAGCATGTCGCCACGTTGCGAAGAAAAATCTACTTATCAGATAAATGTCTGAGCCACCCATGAATGAGCGACCTGGCCAATTCCTCACCAGTGGTTTCCCCTCTTTGTGAAATTCCCATAAGACCCGTCCATTCTTTCATACCCCTCTTCCTCTCTTTTTCTCTCTCACACACACATACCAAGTTAAACTGCGGCTGAGAGGTTCTTCGATCATCTTCTACATTCGAAATAAAGTTCCCTCATTTTTCTGTGGTCAAAATTACGAACACTTATGTACTTATATATAAGGGCCTTTTGGTCATTCACCACATTTGCATGAAGAAAGCTTGCAGTTGTATCTGTTGACTGTTGAGAGAAATAGTGTGGCGAAAGGAAGAAGGGAAATGAACATCTTCTCCTCTTCTTGTTCTTGTTCTTCTTCTTCATCAACCTCAAACTTCACTCTCTTCTCACCTTCACAAAACCCCAACTACTCAAAATTCAATCTCATCGCACCCTTGAAAACGCCCAGCTCCTCCCCATCGCACCGTATTCTACACCTCACACATTCTCATGACTCCTCCTCATCACCAGCTCTTCAAGAAAAGCCTCAGGATTCGGATTCCAAAGCTGAAATGGAGGAATATGGAGACGGATTCAGTGAGGAGATCATCAAGGCCAAGAAATCCTTAGAGGAATTGCTCGTTGTTCGAAGGCCGGTTATGGAAGAAGGAAAAGCAGAAGCAGATGATATGCTGCTGAAGGAGTCTTCAAAAATCGATGAACGGCTATCGCGATTTGCAAAGAAAATGCCTATTTTTGAGCCTAAGATTTTGGAGTCTGGCTCTGAGGAGAAGCTCCTCTTGGTGAACTTGGATTTAGCTCTGTATAAAGCTAAGGTTTTGGCCAGAAATTATCGTTTCCAAGAGGCAGAGGAGTTACTTAAGAAGGTACTTTTTGGTGGTTTGATTGTGTAATAACTTTGTGACTTGTTGAAATTTAGTTGTGATTGGGATATAGCATTTTAAAGCTAAGTGCTATTTGCTTGTTTTCGTTTAGAGGTTTGCACGTACGGTATATTTCAATGATCCTTTATGTTGCTTTGATTTGAGTTCTTACTAGTTTATAGGAATGCAGTTTTTTTGAATTGATGAGTGATCTCGTGATTTTATTGAAGTGTATAAAATTTTGGCCAGAAGATGGGAGGCCCTATGTGGCGTTAGGGAAGACTTTGAGCAAACAGTCAAAAATGAATGAAGCAAGAGCTGTATATGAAAAAGGATGTCAGGCTACACAAGGAGAAAATTCATACATTTGGCAGGTTGGTAGTGTTCTCTTCTTGCTGCATTTTGAATCCAAGAAACGTTGTCTTTGCTATTGGTAATAGCGTGACCTTGATTAAGTATATTAATCCTTGCCAATATATATATATATATATATATATATATATATATATATATATCTAGAGAGAAAGAGATCCAAGGATGTAGGGTTTAGTCCATGCCAATAATTAATGAATAGATAAGTTCAAAGCTTACTTAATTAGCATGATGAATTTTAAAATAAAACTCATTTTTTTGTGTGTGCTAGTGTTGGGCTGTTTTGGAAAGTAGGATGGGCAACATAAGGAGATCTAGAGAACTATTTGATGCCTCCACAGTTGCTGACAAGAAACACATTGCGGCCTGGCACGGATGGGCAGTCTTGGAGATGAAGGAGGGAAATATCAAGAAAGCGCGCAATCTTCTTGGCAAAGCCCTCAAGTTCTGTGGTGGAAATGAGTACATATACCAAACACTTGCACTTCTTGAAGTTAGAGCCAAACGGTATGAACAAGCTCGATATCTCTTCAAACAAGCAACAAAGTGCAATCCTAGAAGCTGTGCTAGTTGGCTAGTAAGTTTTCAAGAATCTCTCTGCTTTGATTGTTGTTGACTATAACTCATAGTTGTGTTCATTGTGGAAGGCTTGGGCTCAGCTTGAGGTGCAGCAGGAGAATTACCGTGCTGCTAGAAGGCTTTTTGAGGTTTGCTCTTCAAAAGCACTTGATCTTTGACTTGTTTAGGAGGGATTATTTGGACTTTCTGGTTTTGTATGACAGATTTGTTCATCACTTTTTTTTTCATGAATGCAGAAAGCTGTGCAGGCAAGTCCCAAGAATAGGTTCGCGTGGCATGTGTGGGGAGTGTTTGAAGCTAATGTAGGCTTTGTAGATTTAGCAAGGAAACTTCTTATGGTGGGGCATGCTGTGAATCCGAGAGATCCAGTGCTTCTGCAGTCGCTTGCGCTACTTGAATACCGATACTCGACAGCAAATTTAGCACGTGTTATCTTCAAGAGAGCATCAGAACTTGATCCGAGACATCAACCTGTGTGGATTGTGAGCAATTGTTTTCTTGCTGTCATTAACTTATAAACTCAACCAGTGCATAACTATCCATCTCTCTTGTGAGTGTGCTCTTAGGCTTGGGGTTGGATGGAATGGAAAGAAGGAAACTTGGCCAAGGCAAGAGAGCTGTACCAAAAAGCACTATCAATAAATTCAAACAGTGAAAGCGCTGCTCGTTGCCTTCAGGTGAGTGATGCTAGTCTTTATCTGTGCTTCCAACCCGTCTCTCGCAACGTATGATCACCTCGGGTCAAGTAAGACACCCTTTGATCTAAAAACAGACTTGCTTCACCACAGGCTTGGGGTGTACTAGAACAAAGAGTAGGCAATCTCTCAGCAGCAAGAAGACTATTCAGATCTTCACTCAACATAAACTCTCAAAGCTACGTTACGTGGATGACGTGGGCCTCTCTCGAAGAAGATCAAGGCAACTCCATACGAGCAGAAGAAATCCGCAACACCTACTTCCAGCAGGCAACCACCTTTTCTCTTATTCACTCAACCTTTGCTTGAGATTGTGATGTATAGTTATTGATTCTTGATTGATGTTTGTTGATATTCTTGATCGTTGAAACAGCGCACTGAGATTGTGGACGACGCCTCATGGATCATGGGATTCTTGGACATAATTGATCCAGCAGTGGACAGCATAAAGAGACTTCTCAACTTAGAGAAAGATCAGAACTCTTCTGTGGATGGCGTTGGAAACGAGCAATTTGGAGGAGTTTCTGCTGATTCTGTTGAAGGAAGTGGATGTGGGAGTAGAAGTGGTTTCGATCTAGACGAGTTTGTACGACAGAAGTTGTCGTTGGATCCTTCGAATCTTGAAGTTCGGTTTGCGTCGTCTTGGTCGAAGAGTGATGCAACAACTGCCACTAATGTGAGAAGTAGAACAGAGAGCAAGAATACCATAGCAGCACCAAAGGAATGATAGCTTCCATGTTTCTGTTGATAGTGAGATTTAAAAATTGCATAGAAAAGTTGTAGATGTGTGATATACTTGCAATTTGTAGAGGCGTGAATATGCATGTTTGAAATACAAAATTTATGATCTCATAATATATCTTATATTTTCAAATTCTATTAAGAACAAAACATATTATGACTGTACAAGTTAGTTTTTGATCATATTATAGTGAATGATTGGTATTTTATGTTTCAATTATGATATGATAATTTAATTTATGTAAATAAAGGACACAACACAGCAGTAGTAGTAAGTATCAGCTGCCACTATATTTTTTCTTTTTAGAATTCATTTTACTGTTCTAAAATTAAATATATATTAAAAAAAATCCATAAAGTACGGGATTCGTTTTGTGTTCAAACAGAGGTTGCGCTGCTGCAATATAATGTTAATTGATTTTTTTTTTCGCGCCAAAACAGAAAGATATAAAAGCAGTAACCCGCCATTTCAAATTTTCAAGTAGGGCTTCAAACTTCTCCGTCTCTCTATCTAGGTCCGACGTAAATGGACTCTCCCAGTGACGAGGTGATGGGCGATTTCAGGATGGAGAACGAGGCCACTCTCATGGACATCGAGCGATCCAATGCTGTCGATGAAGACGATCCGTTTCTTAATTTCATAGACTATACTAAATCGATTATCTACGAGGATGCTGACCAATCGGAGGAGGACGATCCGACTCGGTGCCCAAGTTGGAGCTGGATTGCCACTCGTATTCTCAGAACCTGCGTCGCGTATTCGAGCGGCGTCACGCCTGCTATTCTCCTATCGGAGCTTTCTCTGGTATAGCTGTTTCTCCACTTTTTGTGAAATTGCTCTGAGATATGTTCTGATTCTATTTTTTAATTTTAGGAGTGTTTATCGATTAGATTTCGATTTAGGAACCTGAGTCTTACTTATGAGATGGTGGAGAAACTCGGAATGTAGTTTATGCAATTTTGATTTGATGTCGGTATTTGAATGTTGGAATATGTATATGTTTGTGTTTTATTATGTGAGTTATTTTGGAGCTACATATTAGTATATCTTTATTTCTTTTGTATTCTATGTCACTCGTCCTCTCTTTTTTATAAGATTTTACTTATGCTTGTATGCCAGTATTCAAATATTGGTGTACTTCTTTCATATTAACTGCAGTCTTCTCCTAATGTATGGAT
The DNA here is from genome assembly GCA_026898415.1 of Leonotis leonurus. Lineage (NCBI taxonomy): Eukaryota > Viridiplantae > Streptophyta > Magnoliopsida > Lamiales > Lamiaceae > Leonotis > Leonotis leonurus. The sequence goes on along the minus strand of JAPKLX010000020.1, from coordinate 3,074,142 downwards.
AATCACGTACACATGCTGGTTTTCATTTTTAAATCTGAATCTTACTTGCTAGAGTCAATTATGCTGCATTGATTCATGTACAAGGAATTATTTGATTTTTTACACGCTTTAATAACAGTCATAAAGATTTATACTCACATGATAGTGTGTTTAGGCCTGGAATGAACAGACCAGAAGTGGAGGTCCAAAGAAACAGTCTGATTTTATTGCCAAGTTGAAGAAGAAGCACAAGAGACCAAAGCTCACCAACACCATTACAATTGATTCGATATATGAGAAAAAATTCTTACCATTGAGCAGTGTGATTGAAGCAGTTATAATTGATGCTTTTGTTCTCCCAGGTATGCTACATGTCTTGATTTGATCTATACTAATCTTGTTCGGATAATATATTAATGTCTCTATCCTCTCTGCATCAGTGATGGGTTTCTATATGAAATACATTGAGAATCAGGAACTAGTTCAACATACTATACTAGAGTCAGGTTTGATGTTTAACTAGTTTGCTGGCATGATAAACTTTGCAGGGACCGATATATTCATGCTGACTTTGGGAGATATATGGAGCTCCAATACTATAGATCTATATCTTCACAGGAGGTATAATGATAACAGGGTTAAGCTAATGATTTTTTAACCAATCATGCTCACGATTTCAGTGGAAAATGCATTACTGATCTACTCTTCTTGAATGAATCTCCTATTCTTAAAGCTCTGGTCATGATTATCCATTTGAAGGGAATCAGTGATTTTGATTTGCTTTTTTAAGGTAGGATATATAATTTTTGTTTCTTGCAATTATGTACCCTCTCGACGATTAATTATCATCTACAATTAGTTTTCTTCTTAGGCTTCTTTGTTAGCTGTTTTGCTTGTCCATTGCCCCTTCGATGTAATTGATACCTGACAAAAAACTTAAGTAGGAAAAGAGTAAAAGCTAAGAAAGTGGAAAAGTGTGAAGAATGTCACAGTTTCTGAGCAAATACATGTTACTTTTCTACATTTTGTCTTTTTAAATAATCGAACTCATATTCAAAGGCAGGTTTTACAATATTGCTGATCCTAGAAGCGGCCTTTTGAAGAAAGGCAGGGAAGTTCTCTTAACCGGATGCTATCTTCGGGTTTCTGGAGGGAGTTCAGGATGTGTGCGCCTTCTGCCAACTGATTATTTTGTTGTACTGTTGGATGAGGTAGATTGTGCCTCCAGTTTTTTTCCCTATTCCCAATATTTAACTTGAATAATGCCTACTGTGTTTGGCCCACTGATATCTGAGTGCATCTTCCTGAAGTTTTGGAAACTTCTTTTGATTATAAAATTTGATCCTTGAGGGAAATATAAGAAACTATGTGGAATCTAAACTGTATCAGTTCTGTAAGAATGGTTCTTCCGCTTCTCTAGTGCAAATGTCTTACCTAGTTTCTTGATGCAGGACGATGATTATGATGCCATGCTCCTTGGAGCACAATTTTGTGATGATTCATTCTCTTCAATTTCTCTTGCCGCATTTAAGGAAGGAGCCTCCTATTCATTGTACGCAAGGTATTTTTTTGTCTAGTTCGTGTGTAACGTGTATTCCTGTTAACTGAACTCATACCATTCGGTTTTCCTTCTATACTAGTTAATTAGTACCCATCCCTTACGTTTTCCTGTTTTAGTTGTCCCACCTAGTTTGTTACATTTCCTTTTTAAAGCAACTTTATTACTCACACAAGTTTAAATAATATATATTTCTATCACCACTAATACTCTTTTAAACTTTTCTTAAATTTTGTGCCCAAAAGCAAACGTAACAAATTGGGCGGACGGAGGGAGTTAAAATTAGGATGAACTAGGAAGATCCTTTGGAACCTTAGTGGTTGTCTTCATCAAGAATTTTCCACAGTTCTGTTTTTTAAAAATTACGAGCATAATGTTTTGCGGTCTATAGTGAACCTGATACTTGACTGGTCACAATTAAACTAGCATTTCCCAGTCTAATGAAATTGCAATTTTTTCAGTACATGTTTATTATGATATATTAGCCTCTTCTCATAAATTTTGGATAGAATTGAACACATAGGACCATTGGAAGTCCAGGGCAACTGTGGCAATATACAGAGGAAACTAATAACTCTTGTTGATAATGATGGTGTGAGATTGATTTTTTCACTCTGGGGGGAGCAGTTGCTGATGGCCAATCTGCTGAGGTAACTTGTTTCATAAATTGATCCCTTGCTCGTAACTTTTAAATAAGTTATTTGTTCGATATTTTTTTTCCTGTTTGTTTCTTCATTATGATACAAGCTAGTTTCCTTTTAATCCATGCAGCACCGGAAGTATGCTTGCGCTGGATAAGCCATTTATTTCAAGTGCTGAAGATAGTTCTCTTGAAACAAGCAGTGATTTTTACCTGGAATATGGTAGTGCAACTCAGCTATATTTGGTGCCTAATATTCCGCAGAAAGAACAGGTAAGATATGAGAAACCCACAGATCACTATCTTTTTATAAAGCTTTTTTTGAGCCACATGTGATCTGATATTTTGGTTTATCAGATTTCTGTAGCACTCACACAGAACCATTTTCAAGGATCAAGGCTGTTGAATGCCTCAAATTTGAGTGAGGGACCAATAGTTTCTCAAGTGACATTACCCTGTGATTCTCATGGGTCAATTGACTTCAGCAGTTACCCCTTTCGAGTAAGCTTTCTTTGAGTTTCCGATTTGGAAATCACATGTGGATTTATGTACATCTCATAAAAAAGTTACTCTCTGCATGGATTTGAGTTGTTGATTGACTTGTTCAATTGATTAATTCGTAAAAGCTTGGTGATCTAACACTCTTTCAAGTCAATGATATCAATTTCATATTGACTGGAATCAAGTCGCTAATTTTCCTACACTGTTTTGTAACTGTGATGGTAATTTTTAGATAAATTTTCTGCATAAACTAGAATAAATGTGGCTTCATTATTACTATGCAAAAGTTTTGTTAACATTCTCAATTCTTGGAGTCCTGCAGTCATTTGTTACTGATCTACGAGACAAAATGACGGGAATCAGCATATATGGTATTGTTACAGACATAAGAGCATCTAAAGGCATTTTCTCTCTGAGGGTTGAAGATGCAACTGGAGCAATATGGGTTAAGCTGCACTTTGTAAAATCTTGGTAAGTAAGGTATATCAAGCTATCTCTTATTTTGGGGATAATGCTTAAAGTTGAAAAAATGATTTATTAGTATAAGATTAATTACATACTGTTTCACGAGTTTTTGACTAAGTTTAATTACTGTAATTTTGCCCATAGATAATATCAATAATGCTACTGACTGAAGTTTGGAACGTGTCCTTTTCTTCTGCACTAAAAATGTTTTTGTATTTTCAAAAGTATAGGAAAAGAGATGATCGTGTACATGTTGAAAATGATAAAATAGTTTCTTAATGGGAATAGAAGAATCTTATATTGTTGACAAAATAAATGATCCCAATTGCATTGGCATGATGAGAAATATTGTTGGAACCGAAAAAGTCTATGTGAACTTATTAGTAATAATAGTGATTATTGATCTTAGTGAGTATTTATACACATAGATCTTGTGACATAATGCACACATAATATTATGTAGGTCACTTGGGAGAATAGGGAAAGGCCACATTGTCTATACATCTGGTTTAAGCTCTTCACTTACCCCAGAGAAAAGGTGACCCATATCACTTATAATATAAGTTTTTCTTTCTAATATTTTTTTTTTTCTTTTGAATTCGTTAAAAATGGATTGAGGAAATCATGATGTGTGATGATTGCTGCAGTCTTGAATTATCATGGTATGAGAACAACGGTGGATCGACATTTTTTAACTTGAGTTGGTTGCCAGCTTTCCTCAACACACCCACACTTCATAGATCATTGTGCCTTTCTGATCTATCCATTGATGCAAGGGGAGTTCAAGTACGTTTCCTTCATTAAGCATTTCCTCACCAACTTCCTATCAATCTTGTTTAGTTTACTGCATGCATTACTATTCTTTATTACCTGCCAAGCCTCTCATTTTTCATATTGCGTTATTTTATTAGAACTTCAAATGGAAAAGAATATTATTTTTGAAAAACACAATGTGATAATGATAAAGTATTGGTTGTTTTTTTTGGTTACCCAAAAATTCAGTCTTGTAAAAATGGACAATTATACTTATTGGTGCATTTTGGTTTCCCTAATTGTAACTTGATTCGTGCAAATTGAATATTGAAATAGGTTTGAATTTGCATATATAATAAAATTTCAGGTATGTCGAGTGTGGTTGGATAATATAGAGCATTGCCACGTGGAAACAAGATTTATGCACACAATTTGCGGTCACCGTGTTGACAAGGCAGGTGATGGAGATGTTGAATGCAAATTATGTGGAAGAGTTTGCGAAGCAGAAGTGGAATTCACCTTCCATTTGGAAATTACTATTGCGGATGAGACGGGAAAAGTTTTTGCTTCGTGTGTAGGCCAAACTGCAGCCGACTTGCTGCAGATTTCTCCCCATGAGTTCGCTCACTTGCCCGAGGTACCTCCAAATATTTTACCCGTTTGATAAAAAATGTGTATCTTTTCCATATAAAATATCAAGTGAAGATTAGCATACATCATTGATGCTACCCTCTAATTACAGTGTTAATGCGGAATTAATCATCCCCCCACTTAATATTAATTAAATAATTAAAACTTTAAAATATATGTTGAATATACTCTAATTGGAGATTAATAAATTCTAATATGAAATGATTAATTCGTGGCAATCAGCAATGGACAGTACTGCCGCATGTAATAAAACATTCATCTAGTAAACAAAGGCAAGTTAGTCTTAAAAACATAAAACAAATCTGTTTCAGTAAAGTTTTAAGGATTGATTTCTTTAATACTCTCTCATTTCCTTTCTTTTCTTTTTAGCTGACACGTTTTATTATTATAATAAATTAATTTGAATATAATAAATTAATTTGAATAATAAAACGTGTCAACTAAAAGTTGACAGGAATGGAGAGAGTATTAAGTAGGGAGATTTCTCATGAGATCTGATGTTCTTAGATTGAGTGAATGAACCGTGCAACTTTCTAAATAATAATAAGATAATTCCATTTCTGACTATTGAGTTAATTATACAGGAGGAGCAAATCATGTATCCATCGTCACTGGAGCAGGAAAAGTTCGTGGTAGCAATAGCTAACTGCAGAAGGAAGGAGAGTGGAGGACTTATGGAGCAAGGTGAAAGCACGGTTGATTGGGAAGTCACTCGCGCAATCAAGTGTTGTGACTGAAACAAGTCATTCGATGTTTCTTGACATCTATCTATACCAACAAAAACTATTGTGAATTGTGCAAAAGTGTAATTATTTGCTAGTTGTAAGTGGAATGTAGAAGTAGAACTCTGCTAAAACATGACTAAATTCTGAAATGCATAAATTAATATTTACAAGCAAATTCATAGAGTTCTAAGAAATGGTGACTAACGTATTTTCAATCTTAACTAAATAATATAAAATGATAAGACAATCCTAGTTAAGAATTGCAAAATTAAACTTGAATATGAGGATTGAAAGTGAAGAACAAAATGAATAAATGGGACAGTTAGAAAAGGGGTTTTAGAAGGGCAATTATGATGTTAACGAAGATTTCACGGTCAACAATCTTTTGCTATCAGTGCAAAGATTCAAGACAGACCTTTCAAAAATCACCGAGTCGCTCGATTGATTTCAGTTCGTTCTTTTATTCTTCTTTGAAGCTTTGGGTTCAGAGAGGGTTTTCAGAACATCGACCAACGCCCGTACACGATCCCAAAGACTCAAGCCATATAGTGCTTCCACGAGCGATTCTTGAAACTCAAAGCTATTCTCTGAAAGGGGGTACTGAACATAGGGAATCCAAATATGTCAAATTAGGGTAGTAGTAATAGTATACTATCAACTTCTCTTCAAGCCAGCAAAGGCTTATGAATCTAAACCTGAATAGGCTTTGGTATCTTGGTTTTGACGAGCGGCCACCATCTGTCCTCCACAACGGATTTCACGAGACAGCAAGCACGCAGCCCTTCTACACCAGCAAACCTTCCGAACCCACTATCTTTTACGCCACCAAATGGAAGGGACTGCCAAGCACGCATAATTACAAAATCGAGTTAAACCACAAATAAGCAGACTTCTAAAGAGGTATCTACTTTCATATATCATCAAGTAGTTGAAGGATAAGAGAATCAAACGAACTCAATATTATTCAATCTATTAAAGTATGTGGTGGGTGGTCTATATTACTTTTATCTATCTAAGCTATAACCCAAACTAAGTACCCCTAAAAGGGAACACGAGCATATAAAGCAGGAGAAATACTGATGAGGCTTCAAATTCGTAGATCATATACTTTACCATTTACCTGACACATGTATGATGATGCGAAATCATTAATTGCAGCAACTCCACAGTGTATTTGAGAGACTATTGCTTTTGCTCGCCGCTGGCTGCCTGAGAATACGGCACAACCTAGTCCATATCTTGAGTCATTAGCAAGTTTGACTACCTCTTCATCAGTACTGAATTTCATAATTGGCATGATAGGTCCAAAAGCCTGCATGTGATTTACGACTTTTAGAATACATCAAAACACTTCAACTTCAGAAAGTCCAGTTATTAACTTCCATGAAAATATAATTACCTCTTCTTGCATCAATTTCATTGTGTGGTCGACATTTACAATCACTGTAGGAGGGAAGTATTGATCAACAGCACCTTCACCAATATTCCCGACACTTCCTCGACCAACAATCTCAGCTCCTTTGTCAAGGGCATCATTGACCAGAATCTGCAGCTTTTCAGAATGCTCTTGCATGCATATGGCTCCCATATCATATTTTCCAACAAGTGGGGGGCCCTGCAAAGAATGATAGTACATCAGACCTACAAGTCAAGCAATTTATTGAAAAAGAAAATCACATAAAGTTTTTCGATGGCAACAATCTAAATTTTGATACCAATCATAATCAGCAACAAGTAGAGGGCCTTGCAGGGAGAATTTAGGACTTACAGCAGTAATAGATTTTACAATTTTGACAACTTCAGCAACAAATGTTGCATATATGTCTTTGTGAACATAAAATCTCTCTGCCCCAGCACAATTCTGCCCACTTGATTGTAGAGCACCTCTTACAGCAATTTGAACAACCTACAAATGTATAGGTCATCAAATTATTGCAAAACTACAGGTCCCAATTCGAGACATTGTATTTATTGTGGATGCTAAATGCTTAAATCCAGCATGAACTAGCTTATTCTTCATACATTTGGCACATCGACATCCTCGCAGACAATAAAGGCATCTTTTCCACCAAGCTCAAGAGTAACTGGTATCAGTGTCTCTGCAGCATGTCTCATTATCTGCAATATTGAACATTGTTGAGTGATTATGATAGGGGAAGTTAATATAGATAATTGTATGCAGATCTGGCTAAAAGCTGTTAATGGATTCTGGGACATTTTAAGGATTTTCTTGCACAAGATACTGACCATTTTACCGACACCTGGTGATCCAACAAATATCATTTTGTCAACAGAAGAAACTAAAGCTTCTCCTGTCTCCGCAAACCTGGCAGGAAAGTGGAATCCATGTTGAATTAACCAAGAAGAAGCTTGTACTAGATACTAAGTTATACAAGTATACCCTGTTATAACTTCAACCAAATTTTCTGGAGCTCCGACAGCAGAAAGGGCAGCTTGAATTATACGCAAATAAAAACATCCTGACCAGCTAGCATGTTCTGAAACCTGCAGCATAACAAACCCTCATCCTCAAAAGAAAGACACTGATAAGAAAGTTTCACACTATTAATTATGTAATCAGCTGTGTCCCCTTAAAGAAGAAAGTAATAAAATTTTGTGTGGGTAAGTAATAAACCACTAAATGAAGTTTTGACATAAGGCATTCAAATCCTAAGATCAATGACGTGATAATAATACCAAACCTTTTCTTGAGTTATACAAATAATTTTTTTGAATTAAATCCTAAGGCGGAGGACGTGTTTCAGAATGATTTCAGCAGGCAGGAAGAGAAATGTTAACAAAGCCCGGAATTACAGGTAAAACTCTTTCATTGTAACTAAAGCTTCCGTAAATATCAGAAGTTGGAGACTATTCTGATTAGGCGAAACATTATTCTGGAAGTAGAACTTTAGTCTAGCAAAAAGCAAATAGTATAGTTAAAGACAAGTAGGGTCCTAGATTGAAATTTGTTAATAATTAAGAAGAAAGTTTCTAAACCATAAGCATGTTAGTGTTAAGATGTACAAACACTTTAGAAACTGGGAAATGTGACATACATCCTCAGAAAATTAGATGAGAAGAGAAAATACCTTAACCACTATGCTGTTTCCTGAGAACACCGCAGCAAGCATTGGATTCAATATGTTGTGAAATGGATAGTTCCACGAGACAATGGCCCCAACCACACCAAGGGGATGAAATTCCACCTTGGCTGTCTTGTGAAGCATTGATCTTCCACATGACCTGCATAGGTAAATACTAACAATGTAAATTGATGGTCTTCGCAAGCATTTGGTTGATCGTGTAAAGTTGTAAACCAGTAATTAAATAATCATTAGAATAATGGTTTTCCTAGATGTGATTAAGCTAGCGATCAAGGAAAATAATTTTTAGCTCCTTACTGCCAGTAAGATAATGAAGACCCCAAGTTCTCTAGGACCTCAGTTCTAGACTAACATGAGATCTGAATTGGATGATGAGGACACACATAGATATCGACCTATCAAAAATAATAATTGCCCATTATCAAGCCTAAAAAGATTGTACAAGTACAGTGCCAAGCAAGATCAAGTGATCACTATCAAGCAATAACATGAAACTATTCAGTTCGGATACTTAGCCACAGAAACAGCAGTTGAATACATTGATTTTTACCCAAAAAATCAGGTAAAACAGGAAATTAATGTACCTATATTCAGGTTTTAGCCACTTTTCACCTTCTGAAAGAAGCCATGTGATTTTCTCACAGGTAGTCATAATTTCTCCCAGAGAAGCATCAATCATGGTCTTTCCAGTATCGCGTGAAGAAACTCTGATTGAAGTGTCACACAAGTAAGCAATAAAGTCCAGAGAGAAACAGAAAATAATGGTTAGGGGTAAAAATAAAGTCAGACTCAGAACTGTGGCGCACCTGAGATAAAAGCTGAAATCAGAGAGAGCATAAAAAATTTCTGAGAAGTGGAGGCATCTAACTTAGTGAATAATGCAGAATACACTTCATACAAAATTTCATAGCCCGCATCATATCCTAGATGAATCAAGTTATTAATGTACAACTTCCTTTACAATAGAAACAAGCTCTTTTATATTCTCACTTATGCACGGATATGCAAGATTTTAAATATGATACTCACTTCAAAACGTTACTTACTTGTCACATCTTAACCTTACCAGTTCTCCAATCAACATCTTAGATATGACCGTTCTAACAAGTTCTTAGTAGCATTCAAAATTCTATTCAAGACATTCGAAATTTAAATTTAACAAATAGTCATTCAAAACATTCAAAATTTACCTTGTGTTTATAATTTTTATTAAAAGAATAGAGAAACGCTTCACATACAAGCAACAACATGCATCTTAGTTTCTTCTGCAACAGTCATAAGTTTTTCCTCTTCAGCACAACTTAATTTTGAGCCACTTCCATCGATATTATTTAAAGGAATGAGTCCTTACTCGCATATAAGTGCCTGGTTCTCAATAATGTATTTCAGAAGTATCCTCAGAAACTGGCGCCTTTGCTTGAAGCTACTTCTTGCCCATACCTTTTGAGCCTTCCTAGCTTGTGATACACGCTCCTTCACCTAAAGCATATATCGTGACCATTCATCAAAATGCAATGTGCTTGCAAATTTTTATACACCTAACAAACAATATAATAATCCAGAAAAACAGCAATTTCACCATACAAAAGCTTAACAGTTTTCTAGTAAATAATCACGAAGTTGGAAAGGTAATCCCAATAAAAAAGTAATGCATGTGTTTGTGAGCTAGTTAAAGGCAGGAATCAAAGTACTATAGTATAAGCAACACAGATATTCTTAGCAGTTTAAATGCAACTAGAAGGACCCAAATTCAATAGTTCAGAACTTTCAATGAGAATACAAGAGTATGAATTGAGATGTCTAAATTTAATAGCGCAGTTGATCACTGTCCAGACAAAATAACCTCATCAGGCTTCAATGCAGGGAAATAGCCCAGATATTTCATTGTTGCAGGCTCATAGCATTGGACTTTATCTGTCTGTCTTCTTGAGGGTATCTGCAACAGGATGAAAACTCACATGAGAAAGTGATGTTTGGTTTCATAGCATTACAGCTATCAGAATCACTCAAATTCAACAAGATATAATCAACAAATCAAACAGTGTGAAGGTCCGGTTGCACAACCCTATAAAGTGTAGAATAAAAACATGATATTGTACATAGGCAAAAATTAGTAATTGCCAGAAGCAGACTATGAATTTTTCCCTGTTGTGAATGTGTGTTGTTATGCCTAGTCCAGTTAATGTATTTTGGTATGGTTCAGCTCAGTTTTATTTCCTAGCTGTCAGCTATCATCTGAATTAGTGCATTGTTGATTTGTGGTTTAATTAACTACTGTATAAGCATGTATATCCACAAAATTTAATTCACAAATCAGATGATAATTCAGACATAATGTGTGGAAACTCTGCAAATTTATAATGGCATACAAGTAGTTGAGGCTTCATTGCTTCCAAAAATATCTGAATGATGCGAATCACCATAATTTTCTGATCTTAAAAATCAGAGAATTATATTATTCTGAAATTCACAAACTAATCTGAATTTCCTCACGGAAAAACTTAGAAAACACTTAATTTTGTTACAGTAAAATACCCAAAGGAAATTAATCAATTACTAGTGGATAGTGACAATTATGGAAATATAAATGAATTATAAGAAAATTAGTGTACGTTCAGATAGAGAGAGGACTTGTAAATCATACATAGATGAAGCTGTTTTCCTTGGTCTGACTCCCATCGTCCAACACTGTCGTCACAAATTTGTGCATAATGAATTAGCTCCACGCACAAGAAAAACATCACATCATCATTCACTAGATCCTATTAAATGATCGAAAACAAATTCACCATAGAAATAGATCTACAAGACATGCGAATTTGTTAACTATAATTTCACCATATGAGTGCACGAGTGATAGTGTGCTCTAACTTCACGCACTGATCTGTCAATGCCTAAAGGATTAGCACCAACTGTCTTGTCAAACTACAGAATGGCGATCATTTCCGATTATTCATGGAAATAGATCAAAACGAGCTGTACGCGCGGGTCAACATCTAAACTCAACGATTGAAACTTAAGAAACTTAACATATGAGAATACGCTGCAACACGGACACACACACCTCGCTAACAACAATAAAAACCAAAATCAAAGGTATATCAAGCACGATCACAAAAGAAACGCTTACCGTCGGAAGCGTCGACGTCGATTGAAGGCACATTGGGAGGAATGAGCATGAGCAGGAACTTGCAAATCGCGACGGCGAAAGCGATAACCACTAGCGGCCACCAAAACGCCATTGTTTAGGTTGCTAATCGATTCGGATTTGATGAAAGCGTCGGATCAAACCCTAAATTGAAAGGCGATATGCGAAATTCCACGATGGAATTGGAATCCGATTCGATTTCGAATGGAGCGCATTTATCGAGCAGATGAGAGAAAAGGACAACTGCTTGAGCTCAGTGTCAGTGCCACTCTTCAGGTCGCAGAGTATTCATATATATATATATATAGTAACCAAGTATAACTTCATGCTAGAACAAATAATTGTTCGCTTTTATTTGTTCCGTGCATTTTGACTATGCTTATAAGTTAATTATAAGCTTTTTAAAAATGTAAAAAATTAAACTATTAAGTTGCAAAAATAAGTTTTTGGAGCTTATAAGCTCTTTAAAAAATAAGTAGTTTACCTCAACTTATTTTCTCAACTTATAAGCTCTTGCAAGCTTAGCCAAACACCCTCTATACTCTATATTGTGTAAAACTTGGCAATTTAAATAGTTTTACTTCTAAGAAATAAGATATTGTATTAAAATTTAAATTACATTAAATTTAAATAAGGTAATATACTTCTAACAAAAAATGTCCAGTGTTTTTTTTTAGTGTAAATACTTGTGTGGTTAAGACTTAAGAGACATTGTGTTTAAAAATAATGTAATTTATGTAGGACGTACCATTTCATACTTCATTCATTCTGTTATCGTTACTTTGTATTATTTTTGTATTGTCCTCTTATTATATTATTAGTTTATTTTTAAAAACAACAAAAAATAACATTATAGTAAATTTTATAAATTATACTTTTTTATATTTTTGATATAATTTCTTAAATGTATATGTCCAAAGAATCAAATTAACCAGAAATAATAATAATAATAATAATAATAATAATAATAATAATAATAATAATAATAATAATAATAATAATAATAGGATGAAAGAAATATTAAATTTTGAAGTACTATTTTTTTTATTAAAAGTACATCAAATTTAGTAAATTTCTTAATTCTGATTATTTAGTTTAATACTTTTATTAAAGCAACATTGCTTATTAATGTAAATAATTTGATCCGAGTCATCATCATTATAGTTATATAAGTTGCGAACGAGATTTAGCATTGTATAATTCTATGACATTTTGCGTTGTTAATACGAGAGTAAAATACGATATGACTAAAGTTGGACATTTATGGTGTATATATATATACACACATATATTAAATGTTAAAATCATTGATTATGATATTTGACAATCTCTTATTAAATCAACATAACATATTACATGGTTAAATAATAGATGATCCGAATTATTATTATTGTGTTCTTTAGTTATTTAAGCTTAGGATCAATTTGGTGGGTGAGTTGGGATGAAGAAAAATGAGGTTAAAATTAAAGGTTGAGTTGGGAAGAGAGAAAATGATTGTTATACCATTTAATATTTGGTAAGCAAGATGATCATCTCTTATGTGTTTCATATCTTATTTGATATACATGTTTAACTTCCAGATAAGAAAAACCCTATTTTTACTTCAAGGTACGTCACTACATCACCTCGTTTGGCTTGAGGTTTTCATTGTTATGATTGCGGTACTATTTGAATATGAAAATCCAGAGCAGATGTAGAGGAAATAATTGAGGTTGTTGGATGTGAGGATTGGAGACGCTTCGTAGAGAGATATGATGACGGAAAGGTCCTTAGATTTCGAGCAGTGGTCCAACGTTGATCGGAATTGGCATCCGAGTCAGTTTCTGCTTCTTCCGCTGTGAGTTTGGTGACTCATGACAAATTTCGATGTCTTTGGTTTGGATTTCTGACAAATTTAATTTTTAATCTCTTTGATTTTGATTCATGTCAAATTTGAAGAAAATCATGTGGGGAGTATTAGGAATTGCATATATATTTTGTATAGTCTCTTGTTGTATTGTCCCACATCGGTTGTATCTTAGTTTAGCATCTCTATTGTACATGTACTTATTTGCTGAGGTTTAATACAATTGACATCCTTCCACACATCCTCTATATGGTATCAGAGCAACCTAGGCTCAAGCCATTTTTTTTTCTTCTGATCCTACCCTATTTTCTGCCGTCACATCCAAACTTCCACCGCCGCCCAATTTCTTTTTTCTACTGTTGCCCGTCAATCCACCATGGCAACCGAGCCCACCATTGTTTCCTCCTCCTCTGCAACAATTAGCAGCAACTCTCCATCCCTTGTCGCTTTCAACACTGCTTCGCAAGCCCCCCTCAAATTAACGTCCCTCAACTACGTCGCTTGGAGTTTCCAGATGCGAACCCTATTTTCCGGGTATGATCTCTACAAATTTGTTGACGGCTCCCACCCATGCCCCGCTGCCACCATCACTACCGATGGTTCCACAGTTCCGAATCCGGCATACACTCACTGGATTCGCCAGGATCAATTGATCCTCAGTGCCTTGATTGGCTCTCTTTCGCCCAAACTGATATCATTCATTGAGTCGGCCACCACATCTTAGACCGCGTGGAATACTCTTGCTGCTATCTACGGCAAATCATCGAGGGGGCGAATTCTCGCGCTCAAGAATAAGATTCACAATCCTCAAAAAGGTACCAAATCAATTACTGATTTTATGCTTGAAATTAAGGGTGTTGTCGACGAACTTTCATTGCTTGGGGTGTCTACGGATTCTGAAGATCTTGTGCTTAAAGTGCTTAATGGCCTTGATGAATCATACAAAGAAATTGGCTTAGCTATTCAAGCTCGTGAATCCCCAGTCTCATTTGATGAATTGCATGAAAAATTACTTAGTATGGAGTCTCAACTTGCTAGTCGATCCACTGTTCAATCTGAAGTCCCTGCCACTGCTTTCACGGTGTCTCGCCGTTAGTTCACTCCTGGACGCACAGGTGGTCGAAATGCGCCTAATCAGTCCCATCAGCCGTCTCGGCAAAACACCCAGGCCCCCTCGTCAAATCAGCCACGCACCGGCTACCAGGGGCGCTGCCAATTCTGTGGCATTCAAGGGCATTCGGCACGCAGCTGTCCGGACATCCCGTCGCTGTCTTCCCGTCAGTCCGGTCGGAACACAGGCCAATTCGCCTACAACTCCCCTTCGGCGCACACTGCCGTTTCGGCTCCATCAACTCCGGGATGGATTCTTGATTCCGGAGCATCGCATCACGTCACTACCGATCTTGCCAACCTCTCTCTCCACTCGCCGTACGATGGTCAAGACAACTTGATCGTTGGTGACGGTACTCGATTAAATATTACTCACACTGGTCATCTTAAATTCTCTCACTTACCTTCCCTTAAGTTTCATGATTCCCTTGTAGTTGCTAAGATGTCTACTAATCTCCTGTATGTTACTCAATTATGTCAACAAAATGATGTTCTTGTTGTCTTTACTTCCTCTCTTTTTCAGGTGAAGGATCGACGAATCAGGGACATTCTTCTGCAGGGGCCGCGCGTTAAAGGACTGTACGTCTGGCGGACTGACCCAGCTGCCGTCCCATCATCTCAAGCGCTTGTCTCTGTTCGGCAAAATCCTCATTTGTGGCATGCGCGTTTAGGACACCCCTCCCCAAAAATTCTACGACATACTCTATCTATTAATAAGTTAGCCTATTCCAATACGGCTGATTTTTCTTGTGTTTCATGCAAATGTGTCCAAAGTCATAAACTTCCATTTGATGAGTCCACTTTACAGTCCACTATGCCTCTTGAATTAATGTTTTCTGATGTATGGACTTCTCCTGTTCTTTCTTATGATGGGTATAAATATTATGTGCTTTTCGTTGATCATTTTACCAAGTATATGTGGGTTTACCCCCTCAAAAGAAAATCTGATGTCCTAACAACCTTTGTTGCATTTAAGTCTCTTGTTGAGAAATATCATAATACTCACATTCGAACTCTTTACACTGACAATGGTGGAGAGTACATTGCTCTACGCCCATTCCTCACCTCCAATGGCATAACTCATCTCACCACACCCCCTCATACCCTTGAACACAATGGTGCCTCTGAACGCCGTCATCGCCACATTATCGACACTGCCCTTGCCTTACTCCATCGTGCCTCTATGCCCCTGAAATACTGGCCCTATGCTGTCTCCACTGCCACATATCTCATTAATTGCCTACCCAAAGTCAACCTTAACATGCTCTCTGCCTATGAAAAATTATATCACAAAGCACCTAACATCACAAAGCTCCGAATTTTTGGTTGCCAATGCTATCCCTGGCTCCAGCCTTACGCCACACATAAGCTTGCTCCTAGATCAAAACCCTGTGTCTTTGTTGGGTATTCCCTTACCCAAAGTGCATACCTTTGCCTTGATGTCACCACTCACACCCTTTTTACCTCTCGACATGTGACATTTGATGAGAATATATTCCCACACCAACACCTCACATCACCGTCCCCTCCATCCGATACATCCACTCCCTCCACTGATCCCATCCCTAACCTGCCACCCATACCGATGGTTGTCCCTACTCCTCCAGACGTTGCTGATCAGTTGCCAGACGCTCCCTCACCGCCTCGGCCCTTGCCGGAGGATCCTCCACGTCCTCCTTCACCTACTTCAACTAGTCGTCACCCTATGGTCACTCGCTCTTGCAACAATATTATCAAACCCAATCCCAGGTATTGCTTCTCTTCTTTTGTTTCTAGTGATGTTGAACCTAACACTGTTTCTCAAGCTCTATCCTCTCCCTGTTGGCGTGATGCTATGTCTTCGGAATTCAATGCACTCCTTCGGAATGGCACTTGGTCTCTGGTACCACCCACTGCCACTCAAAACATCATTGGCTGCAAATGGGTTTTCCGAATCAAGCGGAAACCTGATGGCTCAGTTGACCGATATAAGGCCCGTCTAGTGGCCAAGGGATTTTATCAACGTCCAGGTATAGACTTCACTGAAACATTCAGTCCTGTTGTCAAGCCTACTACTATCAGAGTTGTTATCAGTATTACAGTCTCCAATCAGTGGCCCTTACATCAGTTTGATGTAAATAATGCCTTTCTACATGGATCTCTTCCTGATGAAGTTTATATGTCTCAGCCACCAGGGTTTACTGATTCTGATCATCCTGAGTGTGTCTGTAAGCTTCACAAGTCCATCTATGGCTTAAAGCAAGCCCCGCGCACTTGGTACAATGCATTGCGTGCCTTTCTCGTCTCCTTTGGCTTCTTCTGTGCTAAATCTGATGAATCTCTATTTGTTTATCATCATAATGGTATTCTGGCATATTTTCTGGTGTATGTGGATGATCTTGTTCTTACAGGCAGTGATCAGTCTTTTCTTCGAGAGTTTGCCTCAGCTCTTGCCACGCATTTCTCCATCAAGGACCTTGGTCCCCTATCATACTTCTTGGGGATTGAAGTCAATCGCACACGTCAGGGCTGTCATTTGTCACAACACAAATATGTTACAAACCTTCTGGCGCGACTGCATATGCTCACCGCCAAACCAGTCTCTACACCTCTTGCCGCTGGCACAAAGCTGTCTCTTCATGATGGTACTGCGCCTTATGATGCTTCTATGTATCGGCAGGTTCTTGGGAGCTTACAGTACTTAGTGCTTACTCGCCCCGACATTGCTTATGCTGTCAACAAGTTGTCTCAATTCATGCATTCTCCTACTATCACACATTGGGGTGCTGTTAAGCGTCTACTACGCTATCTAAATGGCACTCGGCAGTGCTCTCTACATCTTCGCAGCAATTCCCCTCTTAATCTACATTGTTTTACTGATGCTGATTGGGCAGGTGATACTGATGATCGTTCTTCTACGGAGGCCTACATTGTCTTTCTTGGTTCTAACCCTATCTCTTGGCGATCTCGTAAACAACGAACTGTTGCCCGTTCCTCAACTGAAGCTGAATATCGTGCTGTAGCTTCCGCCGCTGCTGAAGTCTGTTGGGTTTCGTCACTTTTGACTGAGCTTTGTATATCACCACAATCTTCTCCTCCTGTTGTTTACTGTGACAACATTGGTGCCACGTACTTATGTTCAAATCCGGTTTTCCATTCCCGCATGAAGCATATATCTATTGACTACCATTTTGTTCGGGATCTTGTCAAGTCTTCATATCTTCGGGTTTCTCATGTGTCCTCAGCTGATCAACTCGCCGATGCTCTAACTAAGTCTCTTTCTGGTCTGCGTCTCTCTCTACTCATGTCCAAGATCGGCGTTGTCATTCGCCCGCCGTCTTGAGGGGGCGTATTAGGAATTGCATATATATTTTGTATAGTCTCTTGTTGTATTGTCCCACATCGGTTGTATCTTAGTTTAGCATCTCTATTGTACATGTACTTATTTGCTGAGGTTTAATACAATTGACATCCTTCCACACATCCTCTATAGGGAGATGGAGAGGGCAACAACTAGATTTTGATTTCAATTTTTCAGAAAAATATGAGGAATCATTGCTTGAAAAATAAAGTTAGGAGGAAAATAATGGTGATCTAAATAAATAAAGTTTATTTTAGAAACACCCTTCAATCAATCATTTAACTACCAAATACAAGATGAGTGATGATAAAATAATATATTCTTCGTGATTTTCCCTAGCAAATGTACTACAATTTACGGCTCATAAATTAAATTGTACAAGATAATTTCGATTTTGATCGTTATTTTAGAATCACAAATATAATATATTATACATAAATTTACAAGTTAAAATGAGATTTCATAAGTTATAAACAATAATTCTAAATAATATAATAGATAAATAAAAATCTAAAAGAAAAATATTGAGAAATCAACAATTTGCTTATAGTTTAATTATGATAATTATGAAATCAACAATTTGCTTGTATTTGGATGTTTTGGCTTCACCTATTTTTAAAATTTACTTTGCTCGTTAACAAAAAATATGCACAAAAGTTTATTTTGGTCCATTTATAAAACCTACAGGCACAAATAAAACTTACAACTTTTTAAAAATAAACAAAGATCGATTATTCAAGAATATAACTAATGCCAGTAAGCGCTCCATTATGTCGCTCTGCACGGATCCCCTCTTATTAATGAATTCAGCAATACGAATGCTTCATCGAGAACACTTGTTTAACCACACAAAAAGAATCAGTCAAAAAACTTGCAACATAGAACAACTTGTAAAATCTGTGGAAAAGTTAAAAAAGTGTAGGCTAATTTCCATCCCCAAAGCCTCAATTTAATCTCTACGAACAATTTCACATGGTTTGATTGAACTTACACTCATTTCTTGCATTCCATATGCTTCAAATTGTGCAAATCCAAACTCCAATAAGCAATGTCTTATCTAATTTGTTCCCAATATTTATAAAAGCAAAAGATTCGCAACTGATTGTTGAGCCGACTGCCTTCCAAGCCGCAACAAATCATACCAAAGTTGAGCACCTTTGTGGCAGACGAATAATAAGTGATTAATCGTTTCTGAATGAGTTTTTGCACAACACACATGTTGTCTCTGAATTTTTCCATTTCCACCCGTCTCTCGTCCCAACAATCAGTCGAATTTTACTGATAATAAAAAATAAATTTTATACCAATCTTTTTCTCTATCAAACAAATTTATGTTACACTCCAATATCACATTATTCGATTAATTACTATTTTTTCTATTACTTACAATACATATCACTCCAAGCGTATTCTTATAACGTATTTACGGTCAGTTCAATAAAAGTGTACCATTTAGTTTTTAGACATGATCACACGAAACACTAATTATCTTAAATCTCATATATATTATATTTTGAGAGTCATTTATCCATAAAAAAAAAAAAACTTTACAACTTTTTAAAAAGGGCGAACCCCAATACTACCCATTTTAATATTGAAAACCTAAATACTAACCATATATTATAATGCTAAAAAACTATAGCCACTATCCTTATAATACCTCTTGCTTTTACTATTAAAAATAAAATTTCTCCCTGTCTGTGAAGTTGGGAAGAGTAGTTATATACAAAGGACACTATTATTAATAACATAAAATATTGGTTACTATTTTATTATTTTTATTTGTATGATTACTTTTTTATGTTTTCAATATTAAAATGACTAGTTTAACATAGTTCTGTTTCTAAAAATTCATACTAATTCTTTCGCAATACATTTTTTTGAACGAAAAAAATATTTAATTGTGAAAATATGTAATCTTTAATTTACTAATAACTTTAATTCATTTATTAATGAATCAATTTTATTTAGAATAAACAGTAGAGTAATACTTCCTCTATTTCACTTCATTAAATCTATTTTATATTTAATTAAATGTAATATTTTAATTAAGTGGGTCTAATATAATTGAAAAATAAAAGAAACTATATGCCGTTGATATATCAACTAACTATACCGAACCGCACGGCACGCGCCACTACACTTCACTCACCACTAGTATTGACTATTGAGTATTGAATTGTCGAACTCAAAAAAAATAACCCGCGTCGTAGAAAACGCAGTAACACCCAACCCAATAAAGATATCTAACAGACCAACACGTAGTCACGTACAATACTAAATAGTTTTTTTTTTCTTCTCAGAACAAACACATACACACACTCTCTCTCATCTTTCTCTCCCATCTCCCCACCCAACATTTTCGCAAAAAAGTACGATCTGCTGTAGGAGATAATGGCGGAAGATAAGTATAACCGGAAGAACCCCGCGGTGAAGAGGATTTTGCAGGAGGTGAAGGAAATGCAATCAAATCCTTCCGACGACTTTCTCAGCCTTCCGCTCGAGGTATTAGGTTTTCTCCCCCTCTCTTGAGGAACGATGAAGGATTATTCCTTCCTCTTTTAACATTAGTTTCGTTGGAAATTTTCATTTTGAATAGTGCTGTAATCAGCTAGATTCTTGTCGTGGAGATGTTATTTATCTATTTATTTTTGTACCGAATTAAGTTCTCAATTATCTGCTGATTTCTCTTTCAGAACACGATATTGTGCAATTCGGAATGTATCACATTGATAATTCCATTCTGATTACTTTTTAATTGATTCCAATTGTTGCAGGATTTCATTGTCTTTATTAATGATGGAGATGATGGTGGTTTAGAAACTGTTATAGCGAATATAACATGATTTGATTTAAGAATTGTGAATGTAATTTACTTTACTTAAGCTTTGAAATAAACGATTTGGGAAATTATAGATCTTTTTGGCCCTCTTGATTTTGTACTAAAAATTTGGTTTTTGATCATTTGCTCTCTCAACTATTGAACATTTTTCTTTATTGCTTCAGGAGAATATATTTGAATGGCAATTTGCTATCAGGGGTCCAAGAGACTCGGAATTCGAGGGAGGGATATTTCACGGAAGAATTCAATTGCCTTCTGATTACCCTTTTAATCCGCCTTCATTTATGTTATTGACGGTATTGAATCATATTCTTAAGCATCTTGCTAGTTATTGGCAAATAATCTGTTGCCATATGGAACAACTCCACTGTGTAAAATTTCTGACGTCGTTTAAATTCGTTTTACAGCCAAATGGTCGATTTGAAACTCAGACCAAGATATGCTTGAGCATTTCAAATCATCATCCTGAGCACTGGCAACCATCCTGGAGTGGTATGTTCATGATTAAGATATTTATTACAATTCATTTTATTATTAGTTGACATATTAAAAATCCGTTTTCTATACTCGATATTATGTAACCAATCAGTGCAGCCCCAGTTATCAAAAGCATTTACAGATTGTAGTTTAGTAAGTTTAAGTTCCATGATATCTGATAGTATGAGAAAGGATCATTTGGATACGGTATGCTACTCAATTTCAAATTAAGTTTCATGGAAAATTTGTTCTTTTAGTGTATGCCTTGTATGCATCTTCCCCTTCTATTTGTTAAATAGCACGATATTTATGGGAACTTTTTGAGTGTTTCTCTTATTTCTCTTGTCATTACACACACAAACATGTCTTTCACAGTACTCAATTTAATCCATTTGCAGAAATTTATAAGTATTTGCCGATATTCACAATCTTTTTGGGTTTTGTTTGGGAATCTTTTGCAGTTCGTACAGCATTGGTAGCATTGATTGCATTTATGCCTACTAGCCCGAATGGTGCTCTGGGATCCTTGGATTATCCTAAAGAAGAGAGGCGATCTCTTGCAATCAAATCCCGCGAATCATCTCCCAAATATGGGTCGCCTGAAAGGCAAAAACTGATTGATGAGGTCTGCCATGTCCGAACCCTGGTTCTGTTTATATTGTTCCATTATCCATATCTAACACAATGATACTTTATCAGATTCATGAATACATGCTCGGCAGAGCACAGCCGGTGCCTCAGAGCAACGAGATCTCTGATCCACATACAGAGAGTAAAGAGAGTCAGGAGAGTCCCCAATTCATTGTTGAGGAAACTACAGAAACACTTCCCCACCCAGCTGAAGAAAATGAAATCAATGACGAACTGAATGAGACCGCTTCTGATGCAAATGCTACTCAGATGTCAAACCCAGTACCTGCTGTGCCCACAACTAGCCAGCAGCTGTTGCATAAGCCAGAAATGAGGGTTCCTAAACCAGCAGACGACCGTCTATTCACATTGGCTGCTTTGGGGCTTACTATAGCTATAGTAGTACTTATATTGAAGAAATTCTTGAAAGCTAACGGACACGGGGCTGTCTTTATGGATGAGTCATAAATTACAGG
Source organism: Leonotis leonurus (assembly GCA_026898415.1). Lineage (NCBI taxonomy): Eukaryota > Viridiplantae > Streptophyta > Magnoliopsida > Lamiales > Lamiaceae > Leonotis > Leonotis leonurus. The sequence goes on along the minus strand of JAPKLX010000020.1, from coordinate 3,051,897 downwards.
TATATACATGCTGGGCATTCGTCCCAGTGCATATAGTTGGCGCGGAAGCAGAAAGAGGAGAGAGGGGGATCTTAAGTTCTTAGTTTATATAGTGGTAAAATAAGGGTTGATCTGCGTCATCTATGATTATTAAATTGTACACAAATGTATATTTGCTTATTTCTTAATTCAGTGTGTTATTGTATAGTTTAAGCGATTTATAAATGGAAGTTGTAAACTATTTGTAGAAGCTGAAATATGTTTAAGCGAGTGAGTTCTCTCGAGAGGAGTTATCTACTATTGGCTTGATCTTATTAGTTAACACAATTTTTTACCCTTCACACACTTCAACTGTATTTTAGGTTGTTGCTTTATAACTAGTTCTCTCTCTCTCTGCCTTAAAATAGGGAGTAATAACAACAAATTACCCTACCGAATTGTAGTCAAATTTGGACTAGAGCTTGATAGAATTATGCTAGGCTTTGCAGGTTGAGCTACATTTATCACAAGAGATATGTTATGTTTGGATGTGCTAAATATGTAAGAAAAGTAATATTTGGTCTTTATATCACTAAGATCAAGAATTTATGTGGAAATACTGCCAATTATTATGGAGTAATTGTCTGGTAAACTTCATTCTCCCTGTAAATGAGTTATAAGAGTTATAGAGTTAGCAGCTGCTGTAAAAGAGAATCATCCCCGAGCTTTCCGATTCTAGAGAAGCGAAGCATTATTTAATATGTGCACTCAAGCGGTTATTGAGTTAGTGTCTTTATCAATAGGAATAATTAGGTGCATTTTTTTTTGACAGGAATGTGATTCACCATTTCTTAATAGGTATGTCATGAATGAATTAATAGGTCCAAATCAAGAATATGAAAAAATAGACCTCATGTATGGATATGGTTATGTGCCAAAAAATAATGTATTATATAATGAAGATAATTAATAATTTTTTTATTAAAATTTATTAATTTCCAATTTGTGATTAAAATTTATTAATTTTTAATTTTCAATTAAAATTTTGGTAAAACAGAGGTAGTATTTAAAAAAGAAAAAAAAACGCTGACGGATCAATATAAATAATTGTGCTATCCTTGGAGTTGCCGCACTCTCCAAAGACTTCGTCAACTAATATATACTCCATCCATACCTTAATAAGTGTTCCCTAAGAAAATTTTTTATATCCCTCAATAATTGTCTTATTACAAAAATTAACACAAAAATAGTATTAAATTTTTAATTTTACCATTTTTATTATTGAATTACTTTTACTTTTTATGTTTTCTATATAATTATTAGGGGTAAATAGTGTAAATTATTAATTGTATTGGTATGTGGGTTTTTATGTTAGGAACACTTATTGGGAGATGGAGATGGAGACGAGGGACTAAATTAACGAGTGACAGTTATTGGTACTATCGAATCTACAACTCGTCAAATTCTCTAAATTCCAAGGAGAAATAAGCAGTTGTTGCAATGGAGAATCCCACCTTTCCAATACCCAAGCTCCCCAACGACGTCATCGTCGAAATCCTCACGAGGCTCTCAGTGAAACCCCTCTTGAGATTCAAGTGTGTCTGCAAATCATGGCGATCCCTAATTTCCAGCCAACAATTCGTCGCAACCCAACTTCAAAACTCTAAATTAGCCCCAAATTTCACCACCCACGGACTCATCATGAAGCGCGGAGGTAATCTCAATCTCAAGCAATGCTCACTTAATTCCCTGCTGCATGAACCAGTCTCTCAAGCTTTCGATTTGAGTTGTTCACTTCAATCCGAAAGAAACCTAATTTGGGTGGTGGGTTCATGTAATGGTTTAATTTGCATCTGGATAGATAGAAATGAATTGGCTTTATGGAATCCATCTACCAGAATTTGCAAAAGATCGCCCGCCTTTGATGTGAAAACAGATGTCAGTGGCTATTTTGCTTATGGTTTTGGTTATGATAAATCGAGCGATGATTATAAAGTAGTGGGCATATTCAACAATAGTAGGGATTTGCGCGTTGATATAGTGCAAGTATATAGTTTGAGGAACGATGAGTGGAAAAGCATCAAGAATTTTAAGTGTGGTTGGTTGATGAGTGATCCTGCTGCGTTTGCGAATGGGAAGCTTTATTGGATTTCTAATCAAGATTATGAGTTGGAATATTGTTGGGAAATTGTATCTCTTGATTTGGAGAAGGATGAGGAGGGTTTTGAGATACTGCGGATGCCAAGTTATGTCAACAGTGGTTATTACTCGAGGCTGGGAGTGTGTGAGGGATCGCTCTACGTGATGTGTAGTCATCTAACTTTCGCGGAAGTTTGGATCATGAATGATTCGGGAAACGGGAGCTGGACGAAGGTGATTACGATTCCCTTCATAGACGAGTTCTTGAGGTGTACTTATAAGAGGGCGTTGTGTGTGACGATGGATGGTACGGTTCTGTTGCTTTGTGGTTCCACTTTTGTGATATTTGATGCAAAGGATTGCTCGTTTAGGTATCCTGAGGTTAGAAACTCGGGTGAATTCGTTGCTGTTAGTACTTATCTTGAAAGCTTAGTTTCACCGTTAGGAATGGCATGATCTTAGGTATGAACTATGAAGGTGATCAGTTTGTGGTTGTCGTTTGTTTTGTTTTGTCAAATTAGGATGTTTCTATTACTTAAGTTGTATGATAGTACTATTACCATGCGATATTGTTGACTTTGTGTATTGTTCATATTTAATGCTTATATAAAGGTGGAAGAATTTGAGTCTAAAAAAATGTGGAAGAATTTAAGAAGGATGATTTACTGGTTTTACATGAGTATTCTCTTTTGTTTATCAATTTTTTTATTAAGTGTTCTATTCCAAAAATTTAGAATAAAATAATTACAATCCTCTCACTCTACCCTTTATCTACTTAATGTGTCAACATAACACTTCAAAAGACAAATCAATCAATAAGGATATAAATATAAATAAATATTTTTATAATTGTATTTCCTTCTTTCAAAATACATGAATTTGTGGTATCAAAATTTGTGATATGTTTTTCTTGTGACATCTATAATAGCTTCTCACTATATGATGTCTTTGCAAATGTCGCAATTCATAAAAAATGTGTTACTACTTATTGGAGTAAGGAAACAAATGATGAAAAAGGAAGTAAACATATTGCCAGAAATAAAGAGAAAATTACTGTTGCATTGCTTTTCATAATGGATGACATACAACTATGAACACACACACACATATATATATAGTCCAAACACTAGAATACGACCTAGCATAAAGGAATATTCCCTAAATATATTCTATACATGTGCTCCAATAACAATAAGCCAATGATCACACACTAAGTTATATCCTTCTTATTTCCAGCTGGTTTGTAATCCTGGGAATTATCTCCTAAATATGGGTCGCTTGGACGATCAAAAACTGATTGATGAGGTCTCCCAACACAAGACTGGTCGTGTGTATCATGAGATCCTAAGCAAAACATTAAAATACGTACCCTATGCAAATAAAGTTCAAGTCGTGTGTATCATGAGATCTGGTGCGTCGTTTTTCACAAAAAATAATTCGGCTGACAGACTGTCGGTATGCCTTTACTGCGCAGACAGTAGCAAGCAAAATCGTCTCTTAAAGGATCAGCGAAAATTTTCCTAAAACTTTGACCTGCAAGCTTAGTCACGAAAATTAGAGTTTTATCTAGAATTACAAAAATAATAAATTAACAATAAATGGAAAATATATTTTTGGATTTTTTTCTTGATAAATAAGTTACAAATAAAACTAACAAAGATGATAAATATATGAGAAGTATTCCAACAATCAATTAATTCCACCTAAACTTGATATTCCGATGCTCGATGCAGATATAACAATAATTCATGCAAATAAATCGGTTATGATCACCGAATACGCTTTTGACGCGATCTCATCTCTCCTTAGCTTCTCGATAATTAGGAAGACGCTTCACTAACTATTTCTCTAATCGACTGACAACCGTAAGAGACACTCTATAGATTTAACGAGCCGACAACATTAAGAACTAGAGAGACCCGATTCAAAACCGATAAACTCTGACGAAGGGTTATCGAATTAAGATTGTTATTCCCTTGAATTGATAGTCAATTTACCACTAATTAAATCTAAACCACGATTACGTATAGCCGGTTCAATTGACTATTAATCAATTCTACTCAACTAAATATTGTACACTATTTAAAAGAATAAAAAAAATTAAATCACAAAGAAAATAGAGAACAACAAATACTTGTATATAAATTAAAGGATCAAGAACAAATTAGATCTCACAAAATAATCAAGTCCGAGCTTCCTTAATCGATGTTGGAATAGAGGGTTTAACTACAAAACATAATTAAATTAATAATATAACTTAAATAAGCAATGATAATGATGGAATAAAAAAATAAACTTGAAGATTGAATTTGCCAATGAATGTGGTTGGAAGCAAAGGAGAAGTAGTGACTCCTCTCTCAAGGTGGGCGGCTGTAAATGTGGCAAAAAGTGTGTCCAAAAATTCCCCAATACAAAGTTTATATATGGCTTTTAACTCTCAAAATTAACTTATACTAATTACCATAATTAAGATAATAATTACCAAGTCTCAAGACATAACTAATAAAAAAATTTCTCAAAACTAATAAGGCATCTTTTTGATCTTCCTTCCAATTAATCCTTCCAAAATTTTAAAATATCTTCAAAATCGATCAACTGCTCCAAATATCAAGAAAATTTACGATTTGACAATTAAGCACACATAAATAAATATTTAATATCCAAAATCACATAAAATTATCACAACATATATGTATAAAATACACCTAATCGCACACATAAATAAATATTTAATATCCAAAATCACATAAAATTATCACAACATAGGTATATAAAATACACCTAATCAACATCCAACGTAAAAAAAATAAAATATTGGCACTATACAAATAAAGTTCAAAATGTTTAACTATCGTCTTCAGTTCAAATTCTCTCCAAATGATTTCTTTTTGCTATTAAACTTATATTTATCAATATTTTAACTTAAAATTTTTAATCTTCTTTTATTTCTTTTTTATTTTGAACCTCAAACATATATTTAAATATAACTAAAAAAAATTGTAAAAGATAAATAATAATAACCACCAATATAATATAAAACCCTCTTAATAATCAATTCCCATGCTCCCCAACGACGTCCCATGGGACTTTTGATTTGCAAACATGCTTCCCCTAGTCTCATGTACAAAAAAATTTATATTTCCACTTTTCCAATTCCCATGCTCCAGAACTCTAATTCAAAATTCTCTCAACTCTTCCCCTTTGGCGGAAGCATCAATCCAAAATAGGATTCGAGTGTTGGAAAATCTTCTTTCTAGTCTCGTTTGGTTTCGAGAGCATCCCTCTCCCCATCACGGACGCCTGCTTGTTGGCGCTCTGGGCAGTCGATGTGCTCCACCGGGCCAGGCCGAGTCAAAAAGGCTTTGATGACTCAAGATTCATATTAGGGAAAGGAGAGTGAGGGGAAGAGGGGGCAGCCCTCGGCTCGATCATATCCAGGTTAGCAGCGTTAGGGTTGCAAACTTCACTTTCAAGTGCTCTCCGCGCCCGCTACCTATCGCGTGGTAAAAAGAAGAAATATAAGAAGGCAGGCCTTCTCTCCATCGAAAAAATTGTAGAAATTTGGATAAAGTATTTGATAGACTTTGAGGAACGAGAGTTTTATTTCTTTGTGATTTATGCCTTACTAAATTGTCAATCCAAGTTTACATATTTATACAACTTGGATGACATGAACATTAAATAACAATACTTAAAAACAAGATGACTCTTGAACTAGAATTCATAAAAGATAGAACTTGAACAGATTTTATTCAAAACTTTTGGTTTACTCCAACATTGCCTCCCCTAAACCAAAATTCCTTCTTACTCCAAGTGCAGCAACATTTTTTGAGAACATAGGTCCTCCAAGGGGCTTTGTAAAGACATCAGCTATTTGCTCTTCGCTTTGGCAATACTCAAGGTTGATTTCTCCTTCACGAACAAGTTCTCTTAGAAAATGAAAACGCGAACGAATATGTTTCGTTTTTCCATGTAAGACAGGATCCTTTGAGACAGAAATGGTTGAGCTGTTGTCACAGAATATGGTGGTAGGATTCTTCTGTTCAATCTTTAGAATTTCCAGAATTCCTCTCAGCCATATAGCTTGACACCCAGCCAAAGACGCTGCGATGAACTCTGCTTCGGTCGTAGAAAGCGCCACGACTGATTGCTTCTTTGAACACCAAGATATAATTCCACTTCCTAGGCTAAAAGCATAACCCGAAGTGCTTCGTGAATCATCGATGCATCCACCGAGGTCACTATCAGTATACCCAATAAGTTTTACGGGCACACCAGCTTCATAGAAAATACCATAACCAATGGTTCCTTTGACATACCGCAATATTCTTTTCGCAGCTTCCCAGTGATTTGAAAAAGGTTTCTCCATAAACCTACTAATCAAACTCACTGCATACATAATATCCGGCCTTGTAGTAGTGAGGTACATTAGATTTCCAACAAGGCTTCGAAACAAAGTTGGATCCACAAGCTTTCCTTCACCATTCTTGCATAGCTTCAAACCTGTAATACAAGGAGTTGCAACTGGATTTGCATTCTGCATATTAAATTTTTCCAACAATTGAGCTGCATATCTTTCTTGTGAGATAAAAATGCCATTTTTTGATTGTTGAACATTTATGCCCAGGAAATGATGCAATTCTCCCAAGTCGGTCATCTCGAATTCATTCATCATCGAACTCTTGAATTCCGATAACATCTCCTCATCATCTCCGGTAAAAATGAGATCATCAACATATAGACTCACAATCATGAAGCCTCCTTTAGAATTCCTCTTGACGTAAAGAGTATGCTCATAAGGGCACCTTTCAAAACCATGTTTCAAGAAAAATTCATTAATACGATCATACCACACACGAGAGGATTGTTTAAGGCCGTATAATGCCTTACGCAGCTTATACACCTTCTCTTCTTCACCTTTCTTTACGAATCCGGGAGGCTGCTCAAGATAGATTTCATCTTGGAGAACACCATTCAAAAAAGCAGACTTTACATCCATTTGTAACATTTTCCAACCATTTTGAGCAGCAAGAGAAATCACCAATCGAACAGTATCAAGTCGGGAAACAGGGGCAAATACCTCATTGAAGTCTTCGCCTTCCTTTTGCTTGTACCCCTTCGCCACCAACCGAGCTTTGTATTTGTTGATGGAGCCATCAAGGTTGGTTTTAGTTTTGAACACCCACTTCACACCAATGGCAGATTTATGTGAAGGTAACACAGTAAGCTCCCACGTACCATTCTTGTAGATCGAATTGATCTCTTCCTCCATTGCATCCACCCATTTTTGTTCTTTTGATGCTTCTTTAAGAGTGATAGGATCCTCTCCTGCAAAGAATGCAAAGTAGACATGATCCCCAATAGCCACTTCTTCAGTTGCATCATAAATCTCCCTCAAAGTTCTCGTTCTTCTCTCCGGTGTTGATGGTGGAGAGTTTGTCTGAGTTGCAGCATCATCATTTTCAGTGGCAGGCTGCACTTGCTCGACGCCAGCAGCAGCATCCTGCTCAAGAGATTCTTCTTCCTCAAAATCAAAAGTTTGCCATCCGGGCAAGTTAGATGAATCTGAAAAATCATAGCAGCCATTCTCATCAAAGCAAACATCCCTGCTGACAACAATTTTCTTCGTTCTTGGATTGTAAAGCTTGTACCCTTTAGTACTCTGACTATAGCCAATAAAAATGCATTTCTCAGATTTATCATCAAGTTTTGATCTCATAGCATCAGGAATGTGAGAAAATGCAAGGCAGCCAAAAGTTTTCAAGTGAAAAACATTTGGTTTTTTACCATACCAAACCTCATTCGGAGTAGAATCATCCAAGTTCTTCGTCGGTGACCTGTTGATCAAATAAACGGCACAAGAAACCGCCTCAGCCCAAAAACACGCAGGCATGTTTTTCTTCTTCAACATGCATCGAACCATGTTCATTATTGTCCGATTCTTGCGCTCCGCTACTCCGTTTTGTTGAGGTGAGTACCTGGCTGTTAGCTCACGGCGAATTCCGTGACTTCGACAAAAAACTTCAAATGAAGAAGACATAAATTCTCCACCACGATCGCTTCTTAAGTTCTTTATTTGAAAGCCAGAATATTTTTCAACTTGAAACTTGAACTCTTTAAAGCAAGAGAAAGCCTCTGATTTTTCTTTTACACAATAAACCCAAATTTTTCTTGTGTAATCATCAACAAATAGCAAGAAATACCTACTGCCTCCCAGCGACGGTACTTGCATTGGTCCGCAAAGATCAGTGTGGACAAGCTCCAAAGGTGATTTTGAGTGCCACTTCAATTTAGATGGGAATGAGTCACGATGTTGCTTTCCCATTTGGCATTCCTCGCACACCTCGTTAACCACCTCAATTTTTGGCAAGCCTTCGACTATGCCTTTGGTGGATAGCTCCTTCAAGCTCCGAAAATTTAGATGCCCGAACCTGTTATGCCATAACTTGGAAACTTCCTCGTTAGAAGTAGCAATCAAGCATGAAGTGTTCACAACATCAAGCTTGATAGGGAACAATTTGTTGGAAGCCATAACAATCTTTGCCACCTGCAGATTGTTCTTTTTCATAGTACACAAATCCCCAACAAATTGAAAATCAAATCCTTTTCGTAGTAGATGACCAACGCTGAGAAGGTTACTACGCAAACCTGGTACGTAAAGTACCTCTGACATTTTCTCAATTTTGCCAGTCTTTGTTTTGAAAGTGATTTCACCCGCACCTTGAATTTTGTATGACTTGGCATCTCCAATAGTAACCTGACCATTGTTAGTTTCCTCAAGTGACAAAAACATATTTTTATTTCCCGTCATATGTCTGCTTGCTCCACTATCCAAATACCATATATTTTCAACACTTCCATCAGAAGCAATTAACAAAGTTTCAGATTTTTCACCTTCATTATGCATGAAACCAGATACAGGCTTCTTTTCAGGATATTTCTCCCAACAATCTTTTTCTTTATGTCCAGGCTTATGACAGAAATTACACTCAAAGTAAGGTTTTGTACCTTTATAATTTCCTCGTCCTTTGCCTTTGTGGAATGATGGTTTTTCCTCCTTCTTCCATTCTTCGATTTTTCCACCATTTCCACTACGAGCTTTGCCATTTCCACGAAATGGGCTCTAACTTTTCGTGGATGTGAATTGAGACTTTAAAGCTTGATTGTGGGAAGAACTCATTTGAGCACTTCTCAGCAATATTCTTGCTTCATGAGCTTCCAATCTTCCTTGCAAACCTTCAAGGGACATTGAAGAAAGATCATTTGATTCTTCAATAGCCACCACTATATGGTCGAATTTAGTCGGCAAGCTCCGTAGGATTTTTTCGACCGCTCTTTGAGTCTCCACGACCTCTCCATTGGATGCCATCTGATTTGTGATGGAAGAGAGTCGATTGAAATATTCAGAGATCTTTTCATTTTCTTTCATCTCCAGTTTTTCGAATTCAGCCCGCAACGATTGTAGGCGGACCTTCTTCACCTGATCTTGACCAGAATAGGTCGTCTCCAATATTCTCCAAGCTTCCTGGGCACTTGCGACCTTTGAAATTCGCTCATAAACAGGAACTTCAAGTGCTTGATAGATTTGAAAGAGAGCTCTCCGATCTTTCTGCTTCTTGTTTTTGTGAAGATCACTTTCGGCAGCTGTTAGTGGCGTTTCGCCTTCCGACGCTCCAACGCCCTCTTCAACCGCACTCCACAAGTCTTGAGATTCAAGACATAGCTTCATTAGATTGCTCCAATAATCAAATCTTTCACCATTGAACCGAGGGACAAGGGAAACAAGATTGTTTGACATTTTTTTTTTTTTTATATATATCGATCTAGCTCTGATACCAGTTTGTAGAAATTTGGATAAAGTATTTGATAGACTTTGAGGAACGAGAGTTTTATTTCTTTGTGATTTATGCCTTACTAAATTGTCAATCCAAGTTTACATATTTATACAACTTGGATGACATGAACATTAAATAACAATACTTAAAAACAAGATGACTCTTGAACTAGAATTCATAAAAGATAGAACTTGAACAGATTTTATTCAAAACTTTTGGTTTACTCCAACAGCCTTCTCTCCATCGAAAAAATGAGATTATCGCGGATATAACACGTTCAAAAATTAGCCAAATTTTCCCACGACGTCATCATCGAAATACTCGCGAAGCTCTCAGTGAAAACCCTTTTGAGATTCAAATGTGTTTGCAAATCATGGAGAACCCTAATTTCTAGCCAACTATTCGTCGCAACACATCTCCAAAACTCTACATTAGCCCCAAATTTCATCACCCACGTCGGACTCATCATGAAGCGCGGAGGTAATCTCAATCTCAAGCAATTCTCACTTAATTCCCTGCTGCACGAACCAGTCTCTCAAGCTTCCGATTTGAGTTGTTCACTTCAATCCGAAAGCAACCAAATTTGGGTGGTGGGTTCGTGTAATGGTTTAATTTGCATCCGGACAGATAGAAATGAATTGGTTTTATGGAATCCATCTACCAGAATTTGCAAAAAGTCGCCCGCCTTTGATGCGAAAACAGATGTCAGTGGCAATTTTGCTTATGGTGTTGGTTATGATAAATCGAGCGATGATTATAAAGTAGTGGGCATATATACTAGGAATTCGCATGTTGATATAGTGAAAGTATATAGTTGGAAGAATGATGAGTGGCAAAGCATCAAGAATTTAAGTGTGGTTGGGTGATGAGTGATCCTGCTGCGTTTGCGAATGGGAAGCTTTATTGGATTACTAATCAAGATTATGAGTTGGAATATTGTGGGGAAATTGTGTCTCTTGATTTGGAGAAGGATGAGGAGGGTTTTGAGATACTGCGGCTGCCAAGTTATGTCAATACTGGTTATAACACAAGGCTGGGAGAGTGTGAGGGGTCACTCTACATGATGTGCAGTCATCTAACTTTCGCGGATGTTTGGATCATCGATGATTCGGGAAACGGGAGCTGGACGAAGGTGGTTACGATTCCCTTCATAGACGAGTTCTTGAGGGGTACTTATAAGATGGAGTTGTGTGTGATGAAGGATGGTACGGTTCTGTTGCTTTATTGTTCCAGTACTTTTGTCATATTTGATGCCAATTGCCAAGGATTGCTCTTTTAGGTATCCTGTGATTAGAAACTTGGGTGAATTCTTTGCTGTTAGTACTTATATTGAAAGTTTAGTTTCACCGTTGGGAATGACATGATCTTAGGTGTGAAGGTGATCAGTTTGTGGTTGTCGTTTTGTTTTCTTTTGTCAAATTAGCATTTTTTTTTATAAAGTTGTGTGATAATACTATCGCCATGGCCCATGGAGGTATTGTTGGCTTAGTATGTTTTTCATATGCTTTAATATAGATAGGTGGAAGAATTTGATTCTCAATAAATGTGTAAGAATTTAACAAGGATGATGTACTGGTTTTATATGAGTATTCTCTTCTATTTAGTGCTTTAAACCCATCTCTAATGTAATTACAAATCTGATTTAGCAGTAGACGATTGACATCACCAGCCACGTTTCTTTTTCACCTTCTCCTTTTTTGAGCTAACATTATTTCTTCCCTTACATATTGATATTGATGTCACTCACAGAAATTTTCCCCAACTTGGACATTTGAACACTTGTTCGCTTCTCTCCTCTCTCGAGCAAAACCCTAATTCCACTCGATCCACATTAAATAACAATTAAAAATCTTGTCATCCACTGAAATCTTTCGATGGACGATCCTACCTTTCCATTTTCCAAGCTCCCAGACGACGTCATCATCAAAATCCACACGTGGCTCCCGGTGAAATCTCTCTTGAGATTTAGGTTGTCTGCAAATCATGGCGAACCCTAATTTCCACCCAAAAATTCGTCAGGGCTCACCTCGAAAACTCAAAATTAGACCCAAATTTCACGACCCGCCGACTCATTTTGGAGTGGCTTGGTGATTTTAAGCAATGCTTAGTTGATTCCGTGATGCATGAACCTGTTCCTGATCCTGAAGCGTTCGACTTGAATTATTCAGTTCAACCGGATAGTGGTTTCGTGTGATAGTCTAATTTCTTTCTGGTTTTGGTTTTCTTTTTTTGATAAACTGAGGGATGATTTTAAAGTGGATGGAATTTTCTTTGAAAATCTTGATCGGTCTAAGGTGAGAGTGCAAATTTATACTCCTAGTTACTCATAGGCCACTAGTTTCGCTCCTATGCTTTGCACGGGGAGCATTTTTCCTTCTTTCAAAGTACATGAATTTGTAGTATCAAAATGTGTGCTTTTCTTGTGACATATATAATAGCTACTGTAAGTGTCGCAATTCATAAAAAAATATGTTACTGCAAGAGCACTTTGTTGTAGTGCAAAGCCAATTGAAAATGTAAATGTACAACCTTTTCTAGTACATATTTTGGTGCTTAAATAGAAGTTGAAGAACTAAATTAACAAGATGATAAACTTATCGTAGGAGATGTTAGATGGTTGCAGCTACATCTTCACTTGTTCTAGGCTGTAGCGCAATGAGCATTGCATATCTAAAGGGTGTGTGGGCCATGACTAGGAGTCTCATTTGACGAGTGAGCTAATTGCGAGGCAATTATCTGTCATGTTCATCAGCCTATCAGTAATATTGTACAAGGGAGAATCCTTGGTGATCTTCCCTTGGCAGTCTTCGACAAATGTTATGACGGCGCTAAGCATGCTATCCACGGTGGCTTTGTCTTTCTCGGACAGGGCATCCCCTGCCTTCCCATAGTTCAGCCCTGCTCTCTGAAAACCATCCTTGCAGTCGTTGAGGACGGAGCCGTGCTGAGGCGGATTCCCCGGGTTTCCGGCGAGTTTCTGTGCTGTGGCCTGAGCGTACCTTGAGAATTGAGCTCCGGCTTGGATGGACACGTCGAGGACGGCCTCAACGTCGGTCTCCCCATCTAGGTAGGGAGCGACTGTGGAGAGGCAGAGGGAAGGATGGTCAGTGTTGTCGCAGATTTTCTTCACTGCTGGATCGACATCGGATCCGGGGGCAAGGGATTCCGAGAAATCAAACTTGATGGAATTCGAGGGTGCGTCTGCGGTTGGAGCCATGGACGGGGATTGTGAGGATGAAGGAGGTCGTGCGATGGAAAACTGTTGATAATCGATATCATCTTCGACATAATCCCCAGCCGAGGGCGCCTTTGCGGGTCCCCGTGAAGCCTTGGGTTGTGCTAAATGGGAGGGGTGGATAAGGGATGAGAAGATGAATAAGAAGAGGAGGTAGAGCATGTTGATATTATGGTTTAATGCCATATAATGTGATTTTTCTTTAATTATCTTTTTCTTTGATTTTCTTTTGGAAGATCATTACAATGAAGTAGGAATGAGTTGGACTTTGGTTTGGTGGAGAAGCAAAGATTCAGATTGAGGTGGGATATTGGTCAGTTTGCATTCAAAGGTGAACTTCTAAATGATTTTTTGGACCGCAACTTGTTTTTAGCTATTTTCCTTTTATGTCATATATCAAGTCATGAAAATTAGAGGTTATAGACGACTAATCATTTAACATTATATATTTAAAATTACACTTATGATTTACTTTCATGCTAATTAAGCTAAAAATAAGATAAACATAATGTGATGGAAGCTTTATATCTTTTACTTATGTACCATAAGAAGGATTTTACAGTATTTGTTATTAACTAGCAAGGCCTTGTGATCATATATAAGCCGCGAGTTAATGTTACTGATTATTGTCTTTTTAAAAATTTAGATGTAGTCATTTAAAAGGACTTCTCTTACATGCGTTATGCATATTCAACATATTTAGAAGAGTAAAAGCAAAGATTTAAAGAGTGTTCTGAGATTTAAATAAATTGATCTGTGTTTGACTCAGTAGATCTCATCTTGCAAGATTGAAGTTGAAGGAATAGCCATCAAGGTCTTGACAACTATTCATTGTCTCACTTTTGTGTTCTGTATTCCAAATTCAACTAAATTTTAATTTAATTTTGTATATTTCAATTTTATATGATTTAATTTAATTTTATACATAAGATTAAAGCTCATCTTGTTGTATATAATTGTTATTAAACATTTACTATTACTTTTAATTGATTTTTAGAGTTTTATATATTAAAAAATAGGGTGCGTGCAATTTTTAAATTAATTAAAATGATAAATTTGATTTTGAGAAATGAAAGTGTGGGGTGATCTCGTCCCATATTTACATGGTGCTATGAAGTTGTTCGATTACTTATTTGTGATATGATTTAATTAGAACGAAATTTTACTGTTTTGATCAACAACAATGTTTGTGGTTCACGTAGAAGTGGAACACCAAATCTATTTTGATAAATTGTAGCACTTCAATCATAATATCTTTTAAATTATTAATTGTGTACTTTAAGATATGTAAATAAAAGTTTGACATTTTTAACTTTTCGCATAATTATCATAAGTTCATGTATTTATTAATTAAATTAAAATTTTAAGATTTTTTTTTTATATTTACTGGTTAAATTAAAAAGTTATATGAAATATTAAAATTTGTTGAAAGTATTTGAATTTTAAGATAATTAGCCTTAGTTATAATTACTTTAGTTGACATAAATTTAAATTTTAACGTGTACTGCTTGAATATATTAAATTACAAAATCAATTAATGCAAGATTTTTTGGAAGATTATATGTCATATTTGATTTATTTTTATTTTAATCTATTTGCTTAATATATTGAATTTATTTGCTTTATTATTCACTAGATTTGTTTGTCGGCGTGACGTTCTATTGATTTTTAATTTAGCCTATTTGCCTAACAAGTTAATTATAATTGCTTCATAAATTAAATTATTTTCTTAATGAATCAAATTATGACCAAAATATTAAATTTATTTTAATACTAATTAATCATATTTTCTTAATATATAAATAAAGCTTATTTGATTAAGTACTAATTATAATTTTTAGTACATCATATGCAATAATATGTATGATTTAAATTGATCCTATTTGCTAATAAATTAAATTTATTTGCTACACAAATTAAACAGATTTATTAAATTTTATTATTGAAAATTAAATTTATTTGTTATAAATGAAAATTTTGTTTGCTTATTAAATTGAATTTGTTTGCTTTGCCACTAAATTCATTTGCTTAATAAATTGTATTGCTTAATCAATAGTTATATTTGCTTTATGAGTTGATAAGGTGTTACAAATAATAGTGGTTTGTTTCTTAATTAACCTCTAATGCGGTTTATGATTTTTATTTTTCATTTTTTAATAGTTAACCTAACCCAAAAAAAATCGAATGATCGGAGTTTTTGTATCGCAAATAAATAGTTAACCGACTCGTGATAACACCTATTTTGTAGGTCCATTAATGAATCACATGCTAGAATTTTATCAAAACTCAAAGTCTAAGTAAATTTAACTAAATATTACCCAAAAATAGAAGTCATTTTAAGTATGGGGTAATAGGTAAAATTACCCACTTTCATAAAATAAAAATAAAAAATACTCACTTAAAAATAAAAGATAAAAAATACTCACTTTTTACAATAACATGATGAATTTCATCATGTGCTCATGTTATTCAAGTTATTTTGAATTTGAATAACATGAGCACATGATCAATTTCATCATGATATTGTAAAAAGTGGGTATTTTTTTTATCTTTTATTTCTAAGTGGGTATTTTTTATTTTTTACTTATCAAAATGAGTATTTTAGCATTTACCCCTTTAAGTATTATGTAAAGTTCAAACCACATAGTGAACACATACTCAAAGTTTGGGCCATAAAATATAATTTACCCAATACACGTACGTATATGCAACAAAATATGTACTATAATATATAATTCCAAAATTTTACAATGCAATTTCATCTAAAACATTAATCGTGCAACAATTTATTTATAAACGTAATGAATCCTAGCTACTAATCTATACATGCATTGCTGAAATAGATTAATAAATATAGAATTGTCTACTGGAGTTGAGATGAGGACAGCAAGCTGTATCTATATATATACTATTGCTCACAAGGACGAAACTGTGAATCTCCTGCTTCAGCAATAGCGATTTTAATTGGAAATGAAATCGTGCTTTAATCGTTGCTTTTGACGACAGTAACCGGACATGGAGCATTGTTCACCACATAATTGCTCACACTGCCCATAAGCACCCTGCACCCAGCTAGTTAGTTCACAATACAAATATTTAAATATACATTAATTTGTACATAATGGAATGCAATCGAATCGAATCGAACCGAACCGAACCTTTTGATCTTGCCTAGACCTCTATTGCCAATGACAAGGGAGTCAAGAGGAATGTTATCTACTGATCCACATAGCTTGTCACGAGCATCTCCCCAGTAGATTTTCAAGAGCACAATTATCTTTTGCACAAGGAAAGATATGTTAATTTAAGGTATAAAATTACACAATTAATTTCATAAATTTATATTATTGTTAATTAGTATTTGGGTATACTATATAGAAATAGGAAAATTAATTAAGCATATAGACAGACTGAGACAGACCTCTTTTTGCCTTGAAGCAGTAGTGACGATATCCAATGATTCTGGGTCAGGGTTTATGCCGTACTTCTTCATGATAACAGAGTTTGAGAAATCGCTCAACGGAATAAGAGCTAATAACAAAGAGATAACCAACTAATTTAAAAAACAATAATCAAAACATTTCTTCAATCACTTAGCTAAAGAAATGATTTTTAATAGTGAAATGTCTCGTGAATAAGTATATTACTCTCTCCGTCCCAATAAGCATAATAAGCACACAAAATTTTTGGGCACGGTTACTAAGCATAATATATAAAATAGTGTAAGAGTGATAAAGATGGTAGGATCCACACCTTTTTAAAATAATAACTTTTACTATTTTAGGAATGTGCCAAACTTAGTGGGATGTCCAAATAAGGAAATTGTGTTAAATTTAGTGGGATGGAGAGAGCATTAATCTATAAACCAACTTTGATTACACAAGTATAAGTATATGGCTGGGACCACATTGACTAATCACATATGTGATTTATTGTCCCATTTTGGAATCCCACTATTATATATATATATCTATTTATATTTGTTTGATATTAGTTAAATTAGTTTATTTTATAAAATTGAAGATTTTCAATTATGTATCCATAATTTTAAATTTATTTAACGTAATTAATTGATTCAGCATATAATAACGTGTCCATATTTTATAGTTTAGATTTAGGTGCAATAAATTATAAATCCATTGAAAACAACATATGCAAATAGGAAGCTAATGGTGCATGATCAACATAGGATTATTAAAGAATTATTAAAACGAGCATGCTAAACTTTTTTACGAGTAGATCAAAAAAAAATTCATTTAAATTATTAAATAACTAAAGTTTTCGCTAAAGAAGTTTAAATACGAATCAAAAAAACATTAAAATCATATAACACGAAAAATTTATTGTGGAAGAGTCAATTTTTTTAATTCGGGTAAAGGTAAAATAGAACAAGAAAATAATATAGTATTTCTTCTTTTTTATCATTGTTTGAATATAATTATAATATATAATAATAGAATATATAATAAAAAGTATAGGGATGTCAATTTAACACGAAACCGACGGGCCGATCCGAATAGACCGATAAAAAAGACGAGTTAGGGTCTAAATATTTTAGCCCGATAAAAAGAAACCGAATGAATCGAACTGAAAATAGCCGGAGCCCGATAGGGCTAGCTTGAAAATTAAATGAATTCGCCCAATTAACCGATCAAAAATACTTATGGCTTAATTTAAAAAAAAAATCATTAGTGTCAAAATTGTGTCAAATTATTGTTAATTTATTAGTTATTATGTAAGTTTATAGTGATATGATAATTATTTTTGTATCTAACACCAATACCAAATTAAATGTTTTTATTGAGAAAAGATACACATTTTTTGTTATAAAAAATATTTATTAACAAATATTTTGGCCCGACGGGCTGGCCCGAGATCGAGTGAGTTAGGATTAGAGCTGAAATATTATAGCCCGAAATAAAAAAAATCCAATCAAATCGAATAAAAAATAACCCGCAACCGAATGAGCTGATCCGAAACTTAATGGGTTGGATTGACATATACCCAAATGCATATGATTAAGCGAGAAAATAAAAGAGAATGAAATAAATAATAAAGACATACGTGAGCCGGTGGTTTCCCAGAGCTGCATCTCGCCGGATTCGTAATTAGCGTCTGGGCGCACGACCACCATAATAAGATGGTCCCCTTTCCGAGCCAGATTATCCACCGCCCATTTCAGTGCTTTTCTGCTGCATGCTGAGAAATCCACCGCCACGCCTACTCTCCTTGTGTCTCCCATTCTCTCTCTCTCTCAGTCTCCACTTTCTGATCTAATCCTTGATCGATCACTTTAATCTCCCTCTCTCTCTA
The DNA here is from genome assembly GCA_026898415.1 of Leonotis leonurus. Lineage (NCBI taxonomy): Eukaryota > Viridiplantae > Streptophyta > Magnoliopsida > Lamiales > Lamiaceae > Leonotis > Leonotis leonurus. The sequence continues at coordinate 3,033,417 of JAPKLX010000020.1, read as the reverse complement.
GAAATATATGTATGTATGTGTTTTATTCGAACACTAATTAATTAGTTGACGAAGCAAATGGATGCTGCTGCATGTTTATAGGAAGAGAGAAAGAGAGAGATGATATTGCCTCTATATATGTTGTTTGATTTATTATTCTAATTTTATCATCCACATTTTATTAACACTATTATTAATCGGTTCCTATAAAATAATATAAAAGTTATAAATATTATATGGTTTATATAAAAGAATTGAATTTTATTATTATTGGATTATGACAAATTTATTAGGATGACTTAAAAAGAAAATATTATACGCTACTAGAAAAACGTACATACATTATTAGAAAAACTATTATGTATGTGAGGAAAAAAACTGTGATAAACTTGAGTGTTGTTTATAATATTCATTTTAGATAACGTTTTCAAATCGTTCTGTATATGTGAAAAATGCACATATATAATAACTTTTCACTATTATAAAAAAATATTATCTATAATATTTATAAATAATGTTTTCAAACCGTTAAGAAAAAATGGAAATAAATATTATAATTGTTATTAATTGAATAGCATAGTTAACATTTTTATTGGGAAATTAAGCGATATACATATAAACTATTGATCGAGACGATCTCACTAGCATGATGATCTTGCTAACAAAATAATATTTATAGCATTTATTTTCAATCATTTGTTCATTTAAAATTCTTAATACTCTTTTGTTTATTTTCAATTTCGTTGAATTTAGACGGGTCACATGTTCCAACTTATTTTAAACTGCAGTACGTGGCGTTGTTTAGACCAGACCCACTGTCCGATAAAGGGACTTAGTATCGGGCACGAGGAATATTTCCAGCCAATATACTTCCAGTTTATTATATTAAATTTATTCAACTAAAACGTATTTTAAATTGATTAAATGAAGTGCAATACGTGTTAGTCAACCCGAATGTCGTATCTCAAGGAAGGCTATGCCGGGCTATTAACTATTAGTACTAAATGTGTAAATGGAATGTAAATCCTAACACTCTAATCAGGCTGAGATAAGAGAACTCTAAGCTAGATCAAAAGCAATAAACGGGGATACACAAGTGATTGAAGTCTAGGGTAAAGATCATCTCTAATCTAGGTCAATGTTTATTCAATCAAACCAAATCTTTAATAGGTTTTCCCTAAGTTGATTAGCCAATAACTTTCGTATTCTTAAAACTAATCTGTGTCTAGCACTTTCGTGTATAGATCACACTTAGAGTAACACTAATCAAGACATGATTATCTATTTTACGTTTCCGATTAATAGGTTAGGTTGTTTGATTATAAATGAGACATAAAATAATTCATTTCAATCCATTCCATATCTTAGAGTTGCACATGGTGATCAAGCATGAAAAACTCTTAAGCACGGATCAAACAACCATTAAGAAGATCAAATTAAAGCATTAAACCATAGATAAGAAACAATCAAACCCTAGATAAAAATTTAGCCAACCATATGAAAAGCAAATCCATAGAAAGATTCATTGAAGATAACTTACTAAGAATCCACAATTCGGTTGCTAAATCCCTTCAATCCTTGGATACCCCAAGATACTAAACTAAGAAAAAAAGTAAGAATAAGTGTTTGAGAGAGTTTTTACAAGTTACAATGGTTGGGTATCAAGAAAATACGCCCAAGAACTACTTAAAAGTCGCCCATAACTGATTGCCAGTGGCCGCTGGAAAGCCAGCGGTCGCTGGCCTCTGCTTTCTGTCCGCTGCAGCAGCACAGGCCCAGCGACCGCTGGCCTGTGTAAAATACAAAATTTTTGAAAATATCAAATTGAAGCTTGTCTCGATAGGAATCCGTAGCCGCAGATGGATCCGAATTCAGAGTTGTAACGAAGGAAAACGAGCCAAAACAAAATTGTTGCGCATTGATCAACAATTTCGCATATGGCCATGCACCCGCGTTCTTTCTCCTCTCGTTTTTTGCCCATATCTCCTAGTAAGCTCCCATCCGCTTTTCCCGGCTTCGTTCGTCTTAGCATCTTCAACATTTACAGCATCATTTAAGCTTCTATTCCACCTCTTTTCCACCTCCTACATCCAAAACACGAAACAAAGAGCCCGGCGTAAAAACGAACAATAACACAACACTAAACAAAGAACCAACACACAAAACATGACAAAACAATATACTAAAATACGACCAAAACACGACAAAAACATACTAAACATTATACACTAATATAAATAAATAAGAATCCAAAATCTTTTACAAGTCGGTTTAAAGCATGTTAGAATACATTTATGAAGATGTGACAATAGCCTCTTCCAAGCATAAGTATTATACTTTTAAAAAATACGCATAAAGAAATGAGACATACAAATAATAGAAATGACTGTCGATTAAAACAGGATGAATGTATTAACATTCCAAGTCATTGTAATTAGGCTTGTAATATATTCATAACAAATATAAGTATCTCTAACTATTGGATTGATTGCTTTAAATCAAAACATAGTTCAAAATAAAATAAATAAATAAACATTCTGGTTCACAATCGAGTTCATAATTGAAACTATTAAAACTTGGGGAAGAAAAGAAGAGTTGTGGAGCATATACTGCATGGTCGAATATGCAGTTTGACGTGAGGAAGAACTTTGTCCGAAAGCAATTCATGGGTGAATTTGTTGACGTTCAAGGAAGCATGCATGTTTCAATTCGGATTGAATGAGATCTACATTATCGTACGACGTGGGGCGTACCACATAAGGATTACCATTATAACCCTCAAGAATTCTATCAACAGGAAATTGCACGTCAAAATTCGTAATGTCACTGAAAACTTCTTTAATCTGAAAAAGTTTTAACTGGTGTATTTCCACCCATACACTCAATGTATTCGTTTCGGACCAACGATAGCACGTTTCATTGTTATAATATATTTAATTGAATATAAAACATGTTATTATTAGTGTGATGGAGGGAGTACTTTTTTGAGATGGTTATTATTATTTTTTTCATTTAATTCAATTTTATATTTTTATGGCATATTAAAATTCTTATTTATTGTATTAATTATAATATTTCAAATACTGCACGATAATTTGAAATATTTTTTGAAAAGAATAAATACTCACAAATTGCTTTAGATTATTTACGCAACTCAATAATAATATATACAACTATGTTGCACATATTTTTAGAACTAACCTCCATGAGAATATATATCAATCAATTCATTTTACTTTTCACACGCTCGTTCACAAAATACAATAAATAATATTAATTAAAAGAATAAGAATGAAAAATTATAATCGATCCGTCCCAATAAGCTTGACATAAAATTTTTAGACACAATTATTAAGGAAAATATATAAAGTTTTATGAAAGTGACAAATGTGGTAGACTCCACAACTTTTTAAAGGAATAACTTTTACTATTTTAGGAATGTATCAAGCTTAGTGAGACGTCCAATAAATTTTTTTTGCCAAGTTTGGTGGGACGGAGAAAGTACATTTTATTGTATTTTTTCAATTTGAATTATAATATTAATCAAATTCCAATTGCTATATTCTTAACCTACTAAATGACGTAACTATAAATTTCAAATTAAATAATACATTTACTCTTAACCTCCGCCAAACCCAAAATTTGATATTGTATAAATTTGAATTATAGCACCCACATAATCTTTTGTATATAGTATAACATTCACATAAGAGAAAATTCCTAAAATACCATATCTCCAACTTAAAAGGTAAATAAAAATATTAAAAAAACAGTAATTCTTATCATATTAATATGCTATAAAATTCCATAACTAAAATTAATGGTGCGTGCTCGTGTAAACACATGTATAGGTTAGTCTTAAATTGTCTTAACATTATGCCATTATAGTGGTGGTAAAATGCATATACGAGGAAAAGTGAAAAATGTTATGTATATTCATGTAGTCAATAATATTGGGATTGTTTTTTTTTCTTCTATTCTGTAGAAGTAATAATGTGGTTATATAGAAAATTGATTATATTTTACTTTTTCATTATTATTGGCTATAATTTTTTTAAGATTAACTAGTTAAGAACATTACCTCTACATAATCTTTATCATTTCGTATAACTACACAAAATATAGTTTATGATTTAATTTTTATTTATAAACAACAAACTCTCCAAACTTGTATTGGTAATATAAAGGGAAAAATGTATAAAATTATCATGTGTTTTCGAAAATATGCACTAAATACCCTTATATTTAAACTGCATGAGTTACCCGTGTATTATTAAAAATCTTACATTAAAAAATCAACTCGTTAAATTTAAAGGAGTATAATTATAATTAACTCGCTAAAAATGTAAATTATGTACATCTTCGTTGTTTTAATTAAGATATAGAACTGGATATATATTACTCCACTATAAAACTTTTGAGTTCCCAACACTAGGATTCAGAATTTTGCTTATTTCAACATTAATTATCAAAGTTGATGAAATATAGCGATAGCTAATTTATAACCTTGCACTGCCTCCTTGCGTGCGTCCTTGCGCCAGCGCCATCCGTGCGCCTTGCGCTGAGAGTTGCGCTGAAGCATTGTTTGGTGCCCTTGCGCCGGCCCGGCCTGTTATGCTCGTCTCTTGCGCAGTTGCGCTGACTAGCGCATGTATGGCTAGGGGTGTCACGATACGGTATACCTTATTAAAATTGTCATACCTTATACCTTACTTTTACTTTTGGTATGAATATGAAAAATTTCATACCGTTATCTTACCATACTTTTCGTTATACCTTAGTTCGGTATACCTTATTTTCAACATGACATTTTTACATACATATACCTTACCTTATTTTCGGTATACCTTATCTTACTTCGGTATACCTTTCTTTTACGGTATACCAAAACTTATTATTTTTGGTATACCATACCTTACCACAATATATATTTTTTCGCATTATAACAAAATTTATTTATAATGAAAAACACACATTAAACAAGATCTAACATATTCAAAAAAACACTAAGTGTTATTTTTTTAATAACATAATTTTTAGATAAAACACTAATATCATATAATCAATCACAAATATATTAACTAACTATATTATTGTATTTTCGTATAAGTAACTAGATTTAGGTATATAAATTATAATTAATAATTAATTTGGACATTTATGCATGATATATTATAACAAATTAATATATCTTTGTTAAGTATATATTATAACTTATATTATATTTAGTAACAATAATATGTATTCATACGATCATATTAAACACTTATGTTCTTAAAGCTTATATACTTTTAAATTATAGTTATCTTTATGTTATTGTGATTAATTATATAAATATTTAGATTGATATGCTCGTTTTAAAAAATAATTTAGTAGATCGTGCAATTATATCACAATTATTTAATTATGTAACAAAAAAAAAATATAATAGTTTATCATTATTATTAAAAATAATTATTATAATTTATTGTTCAATCTTTTTAATTATTAATAAACTCACATATTTTGTAGTTTATTATTAATATCTATTAATTATAATTTATAATTTATAAATAAATAATTTTGTTATAATTCAAATTGAATATATATTTACATATAATATTATTTATATATGTATATATATCGATATACATCAAAATAACGGTATATACCGAAAAAATCGGTATATGACGGTATACCTCGGTATTTGGAAAACTCATACCTTTACCTTACCGAAAAATTCGGTACGGTATCATACCTTACCAAAAATTACGGTATACCTTATATTCGGTATTTTACGGTATTTTTCGGTACGGTAAGTACGGTCTACTGTTTTTTCGGTAAATTTTGACAGCTTACGCATAATTGCGCTTATAATTATTTTAATTTAATTTATTATATTGTTTAATTAATTCTATTTATATTATATTTTTATAATTATTTTGATAGCTATTTATGGTTAATTATAAATAAATATGTTATTTTTGCTATATTATTGAAAGTTTTTATAATTATTTAATTATTTTTATATGATTGCTTTTATGTTTATGGTATGTTATTGTTTTGTTAATTGTAAATATATTATTTGTAATATTGTTGTATAAGATATATATATAGTTGTTTAATTGCATGAATATAAATATATAAATAAATATTCAAAAGGAAGTAGTAAAACCAAGTCGAAAAATAGTAATTATGGTTGATAGAAAAAGTTTGGTTGGAGTATATTAAATGGGGAGGTAGGTGAAATTCATTTATTATTATGTATTAAGCATAAAAATGTATCGAATATTAAAAAGATAGTAAAATAAAAAATGTATCAAACGTAAAAAAAATTATAAAATAAAAAAAAGTTTCAAATATAAAAATAGTAAAATAAAGAAATTAAGATGTTGAAAGGATAATATAGGATATTTATATATAATTTTAGTATTTTTCACATGTATTTTGACATTTAAGCATTTCCTGCATGTTACTTTTACATTGTGAGTATTTTTGTGGATAGTTGGTACATAAAATATAAGTATATGAGTATTAACATGGTTTGCGTTTTACAATCAAACATCCAAAAAATTTATTAAAATATAAATGAAATAAATATAAAAATATTTTCAAATGATCACATTAGTCATCTAAGATTTGGCCTTCTCTACTGTGGGTATTTCTTTCTTTCTTTCTTATGATACATTTTCTGGAATCCTCCCATCAAAAGTCAGATTATGTGATCGTGATGTTAAGTCGCTTGACTTATTCATCGAAAAGTATTCTCATCACCTTTTTAATTTATCTTTTATTGACATACTAGATTAACTATCACCTTTTTAATTTATCTTTTATTGACATGCTAGATTAACAGGAGATGTAATACTCGTCCGTCCCATTATTTATGACATATTTTATTATTATAATACACTAGTTTGAATATAAAAAGTACTTTCTCCGTTCCAATAAGCATGACACATACGGTTATTAAGGAGAGTGTATAAAGTAGTGTAAGAGTGATAAAGGTGTTAGGGTCCAATGTGCCAAGCTTAAGAGAATTGTGTAAGGTTAATGGGATGGAGAGAATATTATGTTTAATGGGATGGATGGATAGTATATTATGACAAGGTATTTTAGTTCATAAATTAACGTCTCAAGATTGTATCATCAATTTAGAACTCTAAATCTTTTAAATCTTTTACGATGAGTCCGTTTAAAAAAAACAGTAAGGCTACACTTCTGAAGATTTGATCAGTACTTCAGTAGCAGCATCGGTCTCTTCCTAGCATATCTATTGATTAAATCAAAACTTAGTTCAAAATAAAATAAAGAAACAATGAAGTTCATAATTGAGACTTTTGAAACGTGGGGAAGAAAAGAAGAGTGAGAGCATATAGTGCATGGTCATCACTGGGGTGGCGAGAGAATATGCAGTTTGATGTGAGGAGGTAGTTTGTCCGAAAGCAATTCGTGGGTGAATTTCATGACATTCAAGGAAGCATGTTTCAACTCGGATTGAATGAGATCTAGTATCATCGTACGACGTGGGGCGTACCACATACGGATTACCATTATAATCCCCATGTCTAAACCGAGAAAGGAGACAAGGGCGTATTGTAGTGATAATAATCTCCTCAAGGGCAACACAATTATCCACAATGTACGTCAACAATTCCATATGATCATTAGTTTTTGCGCAAAACCCTGAAAACTCGAACACTCTCAGATTGTAGTGCGGATATCTTCCATTTTTCGGAGCTTCAAGAATTCTTCTAACAGGAAATTGCCCGTGAAAATCTGAAAGGTCACTAATCTGCTTACATATATATGTAGCAATCAGTTCATATGAATGAAAACTAAATATAAGAACCGAGCTTAATTTATAAAAGAAATAAGAAATTAATTAAACAAATAAGTTAGTAAGTACCTTTAATCTGAATTCTTGTAGACAAGGCGATGCACATATTAAACAAGTCACTGGAAGCTGAAAATCAATGGAATAACAAGTCTGCTTGATATTTAGGACCAACTTGTTCAATTTAGGCATTTGAGGGACCGGAAACTCCTGATAGAGAAAATATTAATGAAATAATGTGGTTTATATACATATACATGTAACAAAGGTAATTACTTACCCCGGATTCCGGAAAATAGAGGTCAATAGTGAGAACTTGCAATTTTGCAGCTGCTTCGGCAACACAATCCATTTTATTATCTGCTCTACTTCCAAGACGAAATGACGCCTCAACAAGATTTGGGACATTCTCAAGGAATAGATACGGCAAGAGAAAGATGCAGTTAAGCTGACGTAGATTAGGTGCACGAACTTTTATAGATATTCCATTTCGAGTCGTGTATGCTGCTATTTCCAAATACTTTAACATTCCACCAACAACGAGGAGGTCCGAGGTAAGTTCTGCATACTTGATGATCAATTGCTCCAACAATGTGCAATTTCCAAGGAACAACCCAATGGCTTCACCACTCACATCTAAACTTCCCAATATCAACTCCTTGAGGAATTTAAAGTCACTACTTTGTATGCTGCTGCTCAAGATGACGCTAGAATCAAGAACAGGGTGTTAGAGTTGTTTTCAACTCTATAAATTTGTTTTTGTTTCTTCCTATACGTGGCGTAAAAGAAGGGAGAAGGAGTGCCACACTTTGTGGAAAGGCAGTTGAAGCTAACTTGAGAAAAAGGAGGAATTGGTTTGAAGGCTGACCTGGTCAACGACGTGTTGCGGGAATATCGCAACAACACAAGTGATAACTGCCAACTAACTCCATCATCCACGATCTGTTTCTAACTTGGAGAAGAAGCCAACGGCTTCTATAAAATACAGAAGACCTTCGTGGATGAAGGACACACTTTTTACAGAGATCTTCTATTATCTCTTAGCATTACAAGATTATCTTACTTGTATTGATTTCTAAATCTCTTTGAGGTTGTAGTTTTCGTGAGAGTAGTTGAATAGAATAGCTAGAGGGATTCTACTATTTTGTAACTACTATTTTTACTCTTTTAATAAAACATTTTTAGTCGTGAGACTTGCGTGGGTTATCTTATTGAACCCACGCAAAAGAAGTTCTGGTGTTTCTTTGTTCGTTCGAAGTGAGTGTGTTGTGGTTGGTGTTTTGACAACACGCAGTAGTTAAGTTGAGATACACTTTCAAGTGGTATCAGAGCCTCTACTCGACATACTGAGTAAGGTCCGGGTTAAGTATCTCAACGCTGGTCTAACATGGATCTCAACAGTGGAACTTTTAGGCCACCTGTCCTTGATGGATCCAACTACTCCTACTGGAAGACTAGAATGCGGGCTCATATCAAGTCAATTGATAGGAGAGCCTGGCTGTCCGTTGAAAAAGGCTGGTCTCCTCCCAAGACAACTGATGCTCAAGGCGATGTTACTCTAACACCACCTGAGCAGTGGACGAGAGATCAAAATGATGCTGCTAATTTTGATGACAAAGCAATAAATGCAATTTATGCTTGTGTTGATGTTAACATTTTTAAGCCCATCAAAAATTCTGCATGTGCTAAAGATGCTTGGGACATACTTCAAAGGCATTGTGAGGGCGACACCAGCATTAAGGAATCTCGCTTATGTGTTCTTACCTCTCAATTTGAGAACATGCGAATGGGGGAGGAAGAAGACATTAACGGTTACACAAAGAGGATACTTGACATTGCAAATGAGTGTCAAGATCTTGGCGATCCCTTGAGTAATAAGATTCTTGTGTCCAAAGCTTTAAGAACGCTACCTTCAAGGTTTGACATGAAAGTTACCGCTTTTACGGAATCTAAGAATGTTGCTGCAACAGAGTTCATGGATCTCATGAATAGTCTGAGAACATATGAGATGACCCTGGAGGAGCGAGCACCAGCAAACAAAAGGAAATCTATAGCATTAATTGCTGGATCTACTAGTGAGAGCAGAATTCAGGAAATCAAGGACGTGACAGACGAGGGAGATCTCAGTTTTGAAGATATCAAAGAAGGAGATAGTGTTGCCCAAATAACACGCAAGTTCAACACTATGTTGAAGAAAATAAATCAAGGCCAGTACGTTCCAAAATCAAGGGAAACGGAGTTCCAAAAAGGCGAATATCAAACACCCAAAGGAAAAGAAGCTGCACCACCTAGAAATTTTCGAAAATCCTTCTCTAATGAAGGGTTCAAGCGTGAGAAGTTTGATTTCGACAAAGTTCAATGTAAGGAGTGCAGAGGGTTTGGACATTTCGCAAGAGAATGTGCCAACACATTGAGGAAACGTGGAAAGTCATATTGGGTATCCTGGAGTGAAGATGAGGCTGAATTCTTCTCTAATCTTGATCGATCAAGCGATGAGGATGACGAAAGTGAGCAAGCCTCACAAGAGAAAACGGTAGCGTTGCATTCCTCATGTCTGGAAACATTTCTTAAAGATGAAAGTGATAATCTCTTGGGGTTTGATCCTTGGACGGAGTCTCTATCTGACATCGAAGAGGATGCTGCACCTGTGCTGTTCGGTAACATGTATAACATCAATTCTTACTTACAGATAGACAATGTTGCTGCTCTTGTTTGTTCAACAGGTGAAGAGGATCTCCAGGAGAAACTCGGTCTCGAGTGTGATGACAACACCATGCAAATGATCCAGGAGTTACAGAAACTATATGACGAACTACTCCAGAAATGGAAGAAACAGGCGTCACACCTGGAATCAACCTTAAATGAGAACTCACGACTCAAAGAGGCGCTAACAAAGACCGAAGCTGCTCTAACTCAAAAGGACGTGGAATTACACAAAAAGGCAATTGAACTTCAAAATGCAGAGATCACCATTCGAAAATGGAACACAGGAACCTACACGCTTGAAGAGATGTTGGGCAAACAGCAGTTTGGCACTAAGGGTCTTGGCTATCAAAATGGATCTAGCAGCCAACCTTATGTGATGCCGCCTTTTGTTCCAAATCAACCTGATGCAGACCCATCCAGCAAGGACAAAAAGAAGAAGGTAAGGAAAGGTAAGGAAAGGTAAGAAATGTAGAACATATATCTGCCATTACTGTCTTAATCCAGGTCATATTAAACCTTTATGTATTAAACGTTTAAGAGATGTTGAGCAAGCTAACATGTCTTATCAACAGTCTACACAACATAGAAAGGTGAACCAAGCACCCAAGCAAGTCTGGGTAAGAAAAGAAAAGGTAAACTGTCTTGTGGTGTATACTGCACTACGAACAAGTACCACGGGTTCATGGTACTTTGACAGTGGATGTTCCCGTCACATGACCGGTAACAAGGCATGTCTCTCTGATTACGAACCATTTAATGGAGGAAATGTGTCCTTTGGAGGAGGGTCAAAAGGAAAAATTATTGGTAAAGGTGTTCTTAATGTATCTGGATTGCCTGCCTTAAAAAATGTTTTGCATGTTCAAGGTCTTGTAGCTAATTTAATTAGTATAAGTCAATTATGTGATAACAATTTGCAGGTTATATTCACTAAGGATGCGTGTGAAGTGTACAATGACAGTAACATATGTGTTGTGAAAGGGCAGCGATCAAAAGATAATTGCTATATGACTGATGATACACGATGCTACAAAGCACAAGTAGATGATACTGTGTTGTGGCATCAACGATTAGGTCATACTAATTTTCGTAATCTTGACAGGCTGACAAAGATGGAAGCTGTACGTGGGCTACCCAAATTCAACAAGAAGGATAAGATTGTGTGTGAGGATTGTCAAAAAGGAAAGTAAGTGCATGCCTCACACCCTGTTGTTCAACATCGAGAACAACACTTTGGTACTTCACGCTGTTTTGAGTTAGTACATATGGACTTAGTTGGACCTATGGAGGTTGAAAGTATTGGAGGTAAACGGTATGTTCTAGTCACTGTTGATGATTTTTCAAGGTACACGTGGACTTTCTTTCTTAGAGAAAAATCTGATTCATTTGACATTTTCAAAAACTTGTTCACCCGTGTGTCTAATATGTTTGGTGTGAGAATCGCTCGTATAAGAACAGATCATGGACGAGAATTCGAGAATGCTCAATTCACCATGCTATGTGAAAAGAAAGGCATCTCCCAAGAGTTCTCAGCCCCAAAAACACCTCAACAGAACGGGGTAGTGGAGCGAAAGAATCGAACGCTGATTGAGATGGCACGTGTAATGTTGAGCGCCAAGAAGATTGCCAAACGTTTTTGGGCAGAGGCGGTGAATACAGCATGTCATATCAACAACCGTGTCAACATCAGACCTGGAACGTTCCAAACTCCATATGAGATTCTAAGAGGGAGAAAACCTAATCTTCAACACTTTCATGTATTTGGGTGTGTGTGTTACATTTTGAATGACAGGGAGTATCTTACTAAGTTTGATGAAAAAAGTGACAAAGGCATATTCTTAGGATACTCTCAAAATAGTGTTGCATATAGAGTTTATAATTCCAAGTTACGCACTATTCAAGAATCTATGAATATTGTGTTTGATGATGGAGCAACATTTACAGGAACAGAGGATACAGAGAAAACACAGCTGGAGTTTGAGAGAACTGACCATGAAGCTGTCCCTGATGTTGTGACAACACCCCAAGACACACAACCTCAACATCTAGATGTTGAAGAAGAGCATGTGGAATCTGAAGTCCATAGAGGAAGTGAAAGAAGGGAACCATCTGGAAGAATACGTGACAATCATCCAATCTCTCAAGTTATAGGTAACGTACAAGATGGTGTTCGCACGAGAGGTAAGCCTCCTGTTAACTATAGAGAGATGGTATGCATGTTCACCAAGTGTGCTACACTGCTTGGGGTAAGTTGCTTTGTTTCAAAAATAGAACCTAAACATGTGAAAGAAGCATTAACTGACGAATGTTGGATAAATGCCATGCATGAGGAACTAAACCAGTTTGTTCACAATGACGTGTGGTACTTGGTTCCTAGGCCTGTTGACAGGAATGTTATAGGAACAAAGTGGATCTTCAAGAATAAAACTGATGAGTATGGAACAATCGTCCGAAACAAAGCAAGGCTGGTAGCACAAGGGTACACTCAGGTAGAGGGGATCGATTTTGATGACACCTTTGCCCCTGTTGCAAGAATAGAGTCCATTCGGCTTCTTCTAGCAATAGCATGTTATCTCAACATCAGACTGTACAAATGGATGTGAAAGCAGCATTTCTGAATGGAGAGCTAAAAGAAGAAGCCTATGTTGAACAACCGAAAGGCTTTGAAGATCCACACAAACCCGAGTATGTGTTCAAATTGAAGAAGGCTTTGTACGGTCTCAAACAAGCACCGAGAGCTTGGTATGAGCACTTAACAAAGTTTCTTCTCACATACGGGTTTGTACGTGGCAGTGTGGACAGAACATTGTTCATAAAAAGGGAGAACTCTAAACTACTCATCACTTAAATCTATGTTGATGACATGATTGTAGGCTCTACCTCACAGAAATTACTTGATGATTTTGCAGGTGCTATGGCAAAGAAGTTTGAGATGAGTATGGTTGGAGAACTAGCATATTTCCTAGGGCTTCAGGTCAAGCAAGGAAACGATGGAATATTCATATCCCAGAGCAAATACGCGAAGGACATGGTCAAAAAATTCCAACTGGAAGGATGCAAACCCTTGCGTACTCCAATGGGGTCGAGCGACAAGATCTCAAAGGACGATGCTGGAGAGGATGTTGATCCAACACTGTACCGGTCGATGATAGGAAGTCTTTTATACCTTACAGCTACTCGACCTGACTTGATGTATAGTGTTTGTGTGTGTGCCAGGTACCAAGCAAAGCCAAAGGTCTCACACCTTAAAGCTGTGAAACGGATTATCAGGTATGTTGCAGGAACACCAGATCTAGGTATTGCTTTCACTAAAGATACAAATCTGTCTCTTGCAGGCTTTAGTGACTCTGATTGGGCTGGAGACCTAGATGATAGAAAGAGCACAAGTGGTGGATGTTTCTTTCTTGGAAATAATCTCATATCCTGGCATAGTAAGAAACAAAATTGTGTCTCTCTTTCTACGGCAGAATCTGAATATGTTGCTGCAGGTAGTTGTTGTGCTCAGCTCCTATGGCTCAAACAAATGCTGAATGATTATGGAGTTGAGAGTAAGAGTTTAGTGGTGTATTGTGACAACATCAGTGCTATCAATATTTCTAAAAATCCAGTTCAACACTCTAGAACTAAGCACATTGATATAAGGCACCACTTTATTAGGGATTTAGTTGAGGAGGAGGTCTTAAAGCTTGAATATGTGACTACTGAAAATCAAACGGCTGATATCTTCACAAAATCTTTGGATCATGAGAAGTTTGTCAAATTACGAAAATCTCTTGGTCTATGTGTTCTTGCCTAACTCTGTTCAAGCTTGTTTGTTGCATCAACATCTATGATAACATTCGTAAGGATGCAACTGTTTTATTTGTTACTCCAGTGCTGCTATAACATCGTCTCCTGTGAACTCAGAATATTATCTCAACACGTTCCTCCGCAGAAGCTCAGCATTGTGTGCCCATATATATATATACTTATTTATACAGTGTGGCAATCACCAAAGTAGTTTGGGGGGCACGGCGTTCGCTGCGACGATGCTACCTTACAAAATGGTGTAATCACCGAATTCTTGTGATTCTGCACTTCTTTGCATGAAATATTCTGATAAGTTGAGTGGATGTTGTGAGGATGTTGGGATAATATGCGAGTTGCAGTCAAGAGATAATGATAAAGCGGGTAACTTCTTTTTATTTATTTTATGTGGTGGTTTGTGTGTTGCGAAAACTGACCTCCCCCTCCTAAATTCAAAATTTTAAGTGGTTGGATTATTTTGTGTGTGCTTGTTTCTAGTGTGTGCGGTTACTATATGTAAGCCTCTAAATTGTTAGCACAATACACTACATGCAACTAACTCTCTCTCCTATTCTTTGTTTTTCGTCTGCTACACCACGTGGTTTTTTTTTACCTCATCCATCTCTCTCCTTGAAAAACAAAACCGACTTTCCCGCTTCCCACTCTTCCATCACATCAACCTTTTTTTTTACATCCTCATCACTCTTTCCCTCTTTCCCCCAAATACTCTCCCCACACGATCTCCTCCCGCTACAAACCGTTTCGCCTCCCTCAAAATTTCAGCCATGGCTGCTCCATCTCCGATCGATCTTGTGAAAATGATGGAGTTTTTCTTGACTAACCCTAGCGCATTTCAGCAACTACAGGCCTCGTATAGCTCTACCACCTCCTCCGCACCACCGGAGGCACCACCAGCAGTCCACACTGTAAACCTTAACCCCGTTGAATCCGCGTCGGAGGTTCCAGTTCCACCCTCTTCCACAGTGTCTCCTGCTTCACAGCCAACTATACCTGCAAAATCGACCCCTATCGCATCCGAATCTGCCCCAGAGGACAGTCAGGTCCCGTTCGTTGAGCCCATGGAAAAACCTACTCCAGACAACCCCATTGATATGGAAGAGGCCCTGGTTACTTCTGGTGCAGTTCTTACCCTCGGTTGGTACCCTTTCGATACTCAAACAGCCGCCACTTTGGAGGACCAACCCGAATCCGCTCCAGTTGTTCCACCACCATCTCGCAAGCGAAAGACAAAAACAGTGGCCAAGAAAGAGAGTGCCTCTCGCAAATCCCAGCGCATGCGCAAAAATCTAAATCCTAAGGCCCCTGTGTTTCTTAATTTGGTTGATGAGAGTAGTGACGATGCTGATCACCATAAAGTTGATGCACCAGTAAACCAACCACCTGCTCACGAGAAGGAAGATGTTTCCATGGCAGACGCCAACCCTACTGCCTCGGAAGAGCTTGACAGTATTCCCTTGGCCGACCTTGCTGCTGCCAAGAAAGGAAAACAGAAAGTTGACCCTGATGTTCCTAGGCCACCATCTTCCCCTCTTCCTGCTCCCTCGGATGATGACTCCTCGGATTTTGATGTCAAACGTGCTCACTCAAAAGCAGTGTATGACGCTGCAGCCCTCACAAGATGGAAGGCCCTTCAGCGTGCTGCTTTTCTCAGCGAGCATGACATTGATACAGGCTCTTTCACCAGGTACAACCTCCTCACCTTTCTGTCTCGCCGCAACCTTCTCTCTACTGTGTCTGGGCTGGGTCCGTTTGTCAAGAGCACTGTGCGCTCCTTCTACGCAAATATGTCAGTTGATTTTGGGGATGTGTCATCCAAACACTACGGATCAGTTTATTGCCAGGGAAAGGTTGTCCACATTACTCCTGCCCTTATTAATGACTCACTTGGGCTACCAGATGTTGAGCCCCATGCTATAGATGACATGCACTCCGTGGCCCGTATACTCACTGGTGGCCTCCAGACACGCTGGCCGCACCCGCTCAAAGCATCTCACCTGAGTCACTTGTACTCAGCCCTTCACAAGTTGCTTACAACCAATTGGAGCGTAACCACTAACACCACCGTCGTGACTCAGCCTCATGCATGTCTGCTCTACTGCATTGGCCTCAGCCTTCCGTTTAATCTGGGCCGCGTGATATTTGATGTAATGGCGTCCATGGCGACTCGCCCCCAAGTCACTTTTTTGCCTTACCCTTCCCTGTTGTGCAGGTTACTTCAGAAACAAGGAATTCCTATCGGAAAACAAAAAGAGTGTGTTCCTGTCTACTACCTCAACAACACTCTTTTCTGTGACTCGAAACATAAAGATCTCCCATGGAAGGATCCCAACTCTACCTCTTCTTCAGATGATGCTATCCTCCCTGTTCCCTGCCATTTACTTCATAGGCTACTCGCAGCCGTGCAAGACATAGTCTATCACGTAGAGCTTTCTTCCCAAAAAGGGGGAGAAAAAGTTGTGGCTGAAGACGATGCCGTTGCTGCTGAGGAGGATGCCACAGGGGAAGATATGGAGGAGAATGAGGCATGAGTTGTGAGAGGAGGAGGCTGTGAGTTATGAGGGCTAATTTTTTTGATCACTAACTATTTTGAAGGATGAAACGGATGTTATGATTAGCTACTGTGATATTTTGTTCTTTTTGTTCTGTTTTTTGGATATGCAGATCATGTGCAGTGATGTCTATGATTATCTACTGTCTAGTTTCTGTTGTTCTGATTTTTTATGCGTTATTTGATATGCCAATATTATGCTAGCATGTCTGTCTGTGATGGCCTGATGATATAGTTGTGTACAGTTGCAGGGGGAGTTCAGAATACTCCTCCTTGGTTATTTGTTTAACTTATTGTTGGGAACCCCACAAATATTCTAAATTTTGATGATGTTCTCTCATACACACACTTGGCATTATTCATGTTCTGTATCATTTCTGTTGGTTGTTATAGACCAGATAGTCGAAGCCATCCCAACCAGAAAGTTAAACCAGCAAGTCTCAGACAGAAAGCTGTAGTAAGTCAACTTTAACAGAAAGTTGAACCAGAAGGCTTCTCAGACAGAAAGCTGTAGTAAGTCAACTTTAACAGAAAGTTGAACCAGGAGGCTTCTCGGACAGAAAGCTGAACCAGAAAGTAACTGACAGAAAGGCATTTTAAGCCAGAAAATGTCTAACCAGTGTTCAACCAGAAAAGCTCTTCAACCAGAAAGTGTCTAACTAGAGTTTAACCAGAAAGGCACTAAGACCAGAAAAGATATAATCAGAAGGTTTGAAGCAAAACAGAAAGAGCTGAACCAAGCCTGTCAATGATGCATTAAAATCCATTCATCTAGAATTGGAAAGAAAATCACTGATTGACACGAAGAAGGAAAGCAATCACAGACGATCTGCTTACCATTCATAGAAGATTCAATCAACAATTCTACAAGGAAAGAAGAGATATGATTGATTGGCAATCCACAAATCAAATCACGCCAATCAACAAACGGCTAGAATTTCAAGATTCAGAGCCTATATATGTTTGAAGTTTTAAAGTCTGAGTGTGACGCTAACGACATACTGCAGAAACATTCTCAAGCATTCTATCTCACAATCAGACAAAAAGCTTCAAACCGTTCGTGATCGCAATCACATCTCGATTCAAGTCTGTCTTATCGAGAGAGGAAGGAGATCTTTGCTAGCTAGTAGTTTTCTAGTGGATTAACGTGAAGAAATCCTGTTTTACAGTAGTTTTCTGTAAGTTGTAAAGGGACACGACCCTTATTCGTGCATAAGTTTCAATAAGGTTTGTAATTGAAACTTGTGGCTCGTTCTCAGCGAGTATAAATAAGAAGAGTATCGTAGTAGTGGATATCTAATCCAGTTTGGATTAGACCGTGGACGTAGGGAGTTTCCCGAACCACGTAAAACAACTGCGTTATTTATATTCTGCATTTATTTTCAGTTGTATTTATTCTCTATCTGTCATACTCATTCAAGCTGCATTTCTTAATCTGTTCTCTAAATACTTGGTTAAGTTTTCTAAAGATTTTCATAACAAGAGCACCGACTAAGTCCACCATTATTCCGCACACGATACATTGTTAGAGTTTAAGTCTAAACTTACTCTCTGCCTTGTATAACTCACTTGAGAGACTTTACCTGGATAGAACAAGATTGATTAGAAAATCAATCTAGTCTATCACCTTGAGCAATCTGTGTTTCAGAAAGCTTACATCTCTCTGATTTAATTAGTCAAGTAAACTGAAAAAGTTTGTGTTTGGTATATTCCCCCCCATACACCAAACATTGCTCTTTCGGGACCAACACTTATGCAGGGGGAGTTCATCTTGTAATGCTGAGAGAGTTCAGAAAGTAAGGGGGAGACGTAGGGAACTGAATGCTTCTAAAAGGCGATGTAACATAACTTATGACAGCAGCATGAGGAAGTTTTGTGAAGAAAGCAAAAACAAAGGGGGAGATTGTTAGAGTTGTTTTCAACTCTATAAATTTGTTTTTGTTTCTTCCTATACGTGGCTTAAAAGAAGGGAGAAGGAGTGCCACACTTTGTGGAAAGGCAGTTGAAGCTAACTTGAGAAAAAGGAGGAATTGGTTTGAAGGCTGACCTGGTCAACGACGTGTTGCGGGAATATCGCAACAACACAAGTGATAACTGCCAACTAACTCCATCATCCACGATCTGTTTCTAACTTGGAGAAGAAGCCAACGGCTTCTATAAAATACAGAAGACCTTCGTGGATGAAGGACACACTTTTTACAGAGATCTTCTATTATTTTTCGTGAGAGTAGTTGAATAGAATAGCTAGAGGGATTCTACTATTTTGTAACTACTGTTTTTACTCTTTTAATAAAACATTTTTAGTCGTGAGACTCGCGTGGGTTATCTTATTGAACCCACGCAAAAGAAGTTCTGGTGTTTCTTTGTTCGTTCGAAGTGAGTGTGTTGTGGTTGGTGTTTTGACAACACGCAGTAGTTAAGTTGAGATACACTTTCACAGGGGAACAGCTCATGTGCTCCAAGTTTAACTTCAAGCTCTCAACTCGCCTCGAGAACGCAAAATTAAGCCATTTGGAGAGGACTCGCAGGTCATGCATGTAGAAAGAGATTGTGAATTGCTTTAAGGAGAGGGATTTATGCGAACTCAGAACTTTGTTTACCCATGCTATATTCTTGAGGCAGTGAACCGGGTCTACGAGCAGAGGCTTATTACGCCATTCCTTTGGATTATAAGTTATTGGTATGTTTATCATGGGATCATATCTCTCATCATTTATGAAGATAAGATTAGGAGTGTATGTCCACAAGTGTATCCATCGTCGTGAAAGAAGGCTAGTGGCAACGCCGCAATTCTTTAATGGAAGCAAAGAAAGTATGTTCACGATAATATCGTCCGGCAACTGGCTTATCCAATCAACTCCACCATGTTTGCCCTAATATAAGAAAATATACTGACCACAAATCAGTTGAAACCAAGAAACGTACACTTGATTTTATTTAATGACTAGCACCAACAAGAATAAGAATTAACAATGAGATCGATATTACCTTCTTATAATTAGGAATAAATTCTGAGGCAAGTTCGAAACCCTTTCCACTCATTGCAGCAACAATCAATTTTTATACAGTTAATAATAAACTAATGATTGAGAAATTATACAGAAAAGTAATGGAAACACTGGCAGAGAATGGAAGAAAGGGAATTAGTGGGGTAGGGAGGGGCGGCGTGTTATTTAGCTTAGGTTTACCTTTTCTATTTTATTTTTCTTTATTATATTTATAGATAAAGATTGGTATTTTTGGCTTCGGGATTTTGGGCCTGAATTTTATTTTGAGTACATAAAATTTTTGAGCACGATTATTAAGGAGAATATATAAAATAATTTTTACTCCCTCTGTCCATGAAAATGGTTAACAGTTTGACCCGACACGAGTTTTAATATTGTATTTTGACTTTAATGGGGATATGTAGTGAGTGGAGTTAGGGTCTCACTTTATATATAGTTTTAAATTGGTTGTGAGTAGTTAGTGGAGTTTGGGTCCCACTTAAAGTATTATTTTAAATTGAGTTGTGTGTAATGAATGTGGTAGGTCCACTTACTATAAAAGGAAAGTTTCAATTGTAAACCATTTTCGTGGACATCTCAAAATGGCAAAACGTAAACCATTTTTGTGGACGGAGGGAGTACTATTTTAGAAATATGTCAAGTTTAATAGTGAGACGTTCAAATAAGAGAATTGAGTATGTGACATATCATATACTATTATTATTTTTTAATTCAAAAAATTTACTAACTCAATTTTATATTTTTAAGGAAAATTTATATTTCTTATTTAATATCTATCTTTTAATCTATTATTCTCTATTTTTATATATTTTTATGAATTTAATCCATTCTCATTTCCCCCTTAATTATTTAAATGAGTTATATAATCAGATCAATTCTAACTTAATTATATAATCTTATTTAATTACTAGCATCGACAAGAATAAGAATTAACAAAGAACTCGATATTACCTTCCTATTAGTAATAAATTCTGAGGCAAGTTCGAAACCCTTTCCGCTCATTGCAGCTCTAATCAATTTTAATGTGGTTAATACTAAACTAATGATTGAGAAATAATTCAGAAAAGTAATGGAAACACTGCAGTAGAGAATGAAAGAAAGGTAAATAGTGGGCTAAAGAGGGCAGGGGCGGCGTCTACTTTAGCGTAGAGCCGATTAAAGAGGGTCTTTCTAAACAAAATCAAGAATTTTAGATAAATAAAAAGATGATCTTTGTGGTAGTGGGGTAGAATTCGGAAGGCTGGTCAAAGAGTCTCATCCTATGTGGGTAGGTTTACGTGATTAGATCCAACTAGACAATCAGAAGAAAGCCTAGCTAGGTCAACCGTTAACCTATAGCAACTGCCAACAATTCGTAGTTTGAATTCGAAAAAGTGTACTTGGGTTCTCCAATAACTAAAAAGTGAGTTTCACTGGAATTGACTTGATCATCGGATATCATGAAAAATTAATAGGAAGAACGAACGATTTCCTACAATTATAATATGGAATGAGTAAAGAATCAAGCTACAAGTCTTAAGAAAACTGTATCTTTTCTGATAAACATACCGTTATTATTTTTAAATTAAATTTTTTTTACTAACTCAATTTTATATTTTAATGAATTACTTAAATTTTTTATTTATTCTACTAATTATAATATCTTGAATACTTGAATACTGCATGATAATTTTTGAAATATTTAAATATTCTTTGAAAAAAATAAATGCTCACGAATTGCTTTAGATTATTTGTGTAACTCAATGATAATACAACTATATTGCACATATTTTCCGAGCTCACTTCCACGAGAATATATACAATCAATTCATTTTACTTTTCACACCCTCGTTCACAAAATACAATAAAATAATATTAATTAAAAGAATAAGAATGAAAAATTATACACTTTGTTGTATTTTTTCTAATTGAATTTGATAGAGTGAAATTATGAGGAAATAAACAAAGGAAAATTTTATTGAATAATCTAAAAGGAAAAATGAGAAGAACTTAGAACCGAAGTTCTGCCCAAGCCGATAAACTCAGAACTGAAGTTTTGCCCAAGTCGAATCCATCAAACAAAATAATTAAGGTTTATAATTCCTAGACTCTAAATAAGGATATATAAATACTAATAATTCAACCCTAAGCTCACGGACAAACCCGTAAGACACTAAACTCAATAACCAAATAACAATAATTAATGAATAACAATTTGAATTATGAAGTTGAAATTTGAATAGCCCCTCTATCATAATTATAATAATCAAATTCCAATTGCTATATTCTTAACCTACTAAATTAAATAATATTTTTCCTCTACCAAACCCAAAATTTGATATAGTATAAATTTGAATTATAGCACCCACTAATCTTTTGTACTCCCCTGTCCCACTTAAGACAGCTCATTTTGTCATTTCCGTATGTTCCACGAAAATGACTCATTTTCTTTTATAGCATAAAATTAGGGGTTAATTGTATAGAATAAGGGATAATTAAATCTATAACTTAACCCCTAATTTTACCCTCACCCCTTGAATTATACCCCCATTTGTTTTATGCACTTCTCTCTTAAACGAGAGCCTCTCTCTCTCTTCACTCCACCTATTCGCCTTCACTCTGCCTTCCCTTCTTCGAAGAAACCCTAATTCGCCTCTTCACTCTGATAATCTATGCCTCCTTTGCCTCCTTCGATGCCTCCTCTCTCGAACCCTAGGCATTCTTCGATATCGCCGCTCTCAAACCCTAGGCGTTCTTCGCTGCCTCCTCTCTGAAACCTTAAGAGTTGTTCAATGGCTCCTCTCTCAAACCCTAGACCTTACTGCTATGATGAAATCTTACCTCTCTGAACCTAGATCTCCGAAAAAAGACAAGGGTTTGGTTGGTTGTTCGAAGGTGACGCCACCCCCGAGTCTTATTCGGAAGAAACCTCGACTTTCAGATCTCTTCTCGACTTTTAAGTCATTGAAAGATGTGGATCTTGTGAGTGAGGGTCACGCCCCGCAGGATGGGGCCTATGCGGAATAAGAATTCAACGAAAATATAATTGAGAAATATTTCATAACGACAAAGTAATGATTAACAATAGAAGAAGAAGGGTAAACTCCAGGATTTTGGACACTCTAGATACGACACGAGTTCAATGTATGAAGACATTGAACCGTAAACATTGAAATAAATAGGATCAAAAGTTGAAAGTTTTATATTGACGGTCAGCATGATAGACCATGAGTTTGGATAATGAGGGTCATCAATAAGATAAAACCGACTAGCAGCGGAATAAATAACAATATGACATTCATCTCACCAACGTAATCGACATATATGAATAAGACTCTCGATGAGGCCCATCTCGTCGCCAGCTCATCACCGTCCTCCTAAAATCTGAAAAGAAAACATTTGAAAGAAATTTTGGGCTGAGTACTTGTGTACTCAGTGTGAGTCGTTGCCCGACTTTTTCAGTGAAAAACAACATAAATCGTCATTTAAAGAATATTACATGTCCAACCATATGATGCATGGCGTTTCAAAACAAAAGCCCACCATACACATATGAAAACATACATTTTACCATCATATCGAGCTCGTCATCATTCTTTGCTCATTCATTGTGTTCCTCATTGCGACTAGACAGGGAAAACCGAAGTCTTCCGCGAATAATCCCCTTTCGCCAAGACCGGGGAACCTGGCCAAGTTCACCCGATCCGAACTTTCCGTGTACACTACCTTGACCAGATCCGGCTCAAGACACAATTGTTAACTTACATCATTGGCAGCGCCAATCAATGGGTACGGTAATACCGATCCATCACATATAGGATACACATGAGCATAATAAAACATTTGGCATGTAAATTCACATTTTCATAAAAGCAGTTCGAGCTTATTAACTCAAAATACCGTACTGTAAATAGACCCACACCTTTTACCGATGTATGGAGCTCACATTCCATTGTATATGATAGATGATATTTCTCGGTAAGACCCTACAAGATGAATCTCATGGCTAAGTACAAATTGATAGGCGCTAACATCTTCTCCAACCTTAATCACTTCTAGTGCTTCCTCAACTTAATCTAACCATTCTAATGTTGACATATTTATTACCCGATGATCATCATTTACGAGACTCGTCCAACCACTTAATCAATTTCAATCCGTTTGTAGTCAATTCGAGCGTCAAGAAAGAAGGAGTAAAACTTAGCTAGACTAAACGACTACTTTAAATAATCACATTGTTCGTCAACTTCGAGTAATGACTCGTTTCAACTTAATAGGATTGTGGAT
Source organism: Leonotis leonurus (assembly GCA_026898415.1). Classification (NCBI taxonomy): domain Eukaryota; kingdom Viridiplantae; phylum Streptophyta; class Magnoliopsida; order Lamiales; family Lamiaceae; genus Leonotis; species Leonotis leonurus. Next base: position 3,009,290 of record JAPKLX010000020.1, on the reverse strand, counting down.
TTATCATTATATTTATTCGAAATAATCATGTTCTAAGTTTCATTTAAAAGTAAAGAAATTCGTAATGACTAATGAGTTGAGATATGTTTGGACTTCCAATTGTGATTCTTAGTGAAAACTTACACAGACACATTTTCGAAAGGAAATTTATCTCAACTATTAAAGATAAATTTGTGAAATTTTCAACAATAGCTTTCCAAAATTTCAAAGTCAATGTTTTTCAAGATAACATATTCAAAATTCATTTTTAATACCCCTCAAAGAATAAAAATATGAGGGTATACTTTCAAGACCTTTTAAAACGTTTAAAACTTGTATTTTTGTTAGTCTATCAAACGAAATCTAATGAATGTGAAATTTTACACAAATACTAAAAACATCATAAGGAACATGCCTTAAAAACAGTTTTGAGTTTCATTGAGCCAATAATCTAAAATAAAATCACATAGTTTCGAAATAATTTTCACAAGCACACATATTCAAGTTAAATGAGCAGTTGAATTTGAAAAATCATAATAAATTGAAAATAACTCAAATTGTATCAAATCAAATTTTAAAGTGACCATAACGTCTAAAAGTTTTATATTCTGAAAACAAACCACATAAAATCATTTTACTCAATTTTTACCGAATTTTCAAAGTTAGACAAATGCCCAGATTTTCGCAGGATTTGACAGTTTGCGCAATCATTTTGAAAAATTCATAACAAATCGAAAATATAACGAAACTGAGTGATTCAAGTTGGAGATTACTCCTAACTCGTTCTAGTATTTTATCATGTTAACAAAACCAAAATTCGGATATTCATACTGTACAGAAACGATGAAACAGAAAAACGGGCAGAAGCTTCAACATAAGAATGTAAAGCAAGATTTAGTCTCCTAGTTCATCATGTTTTATCACTAACACAACATCAAATTATTAATCTTCAAATCAAATAACTATATTATCACATACTAACACAAGACAATTCATAATCCTACCATATTCCGGTCTAAATTGGTAAGGAGAAAGAACAATGACTACCTTATTGAAGAGCTAAGATAATTGAGTGAAGGTGAAGCTTTCAAGGTGGGCTTGCCGGAGTTTTCCTCTCCTCACCGGAGCTGCCCTCTTCTTGCCGGAGCATGGTTGTGAAAAGGGTAGAAAGAAGGGGTGAGAGGTGAAGGATGACAATAGAGAAATTAGAAGGTAAGAAAGATCAAATTTACTACCTTGGCCAAAAGTTTTGCCTTGCATGGCTGCCTTCCAGCCATTTTTTGGAAAATCGAACCCCGGAATTGGAATCTACACGTCGAAAGGAAGCTGGGGGTGAAATTTGGGATCATTTGGTCGCCGGAAAAATTTTTCGGTGACCGGCCGGTGGTGGTCCAGTGGCCGGCTGGCGGATGTCCGGCTGCTTTCCGACAGTGAAGGTGCAGAGCACCTCTCTCTAGTCTCTCACTCTATAATTTGGGTTGAGTGAAACAAATGAGGAGGAAGGAGGAAAGAAATGTATATATATCCCTCTCGTCTTAAACTTTAAAAATTCGCCGAGCACTCAAACGATGTCCAATTTTTACGATCTTGGTGTCCACGGGTTCGTCTCAACGAGCTCTATTATTAGGTATTATAATCATGTGACAAGAAAAATTATTTTTTCCAATTTAATCATGTGTAAACGTTACCGTTGTAGTCAAACATTTATCTTAAATAATTAAAATTTATAATTACGCTAAAAATAAAAAATCTAATATATTCAAATGAGATTTTCTTAATAATAATAATATTAAATAAAATTTCAAATAAACGTATTGATTTTTCGGGATTTTACAGAGGGATACCAAGCGACACCACCTTCGACTTATGTGATGAAAAGTGTTAAAGAAGAGTGGATACTACACTGGTCTGAGAAGGAGTTGAGTGGAGTTGTTGTGATACCGAACACTCCATTTACATGTCATATATTTGGTTGCATGTGTCTGTTAATATTGTGCCTATGATAGATTGTATGTCTAATAATGTTGATGTATATTGTGTAGTTCACATTGGAGATGTTGATGGCCTAAAAAAGGCCATAACCTCTGGATGTGATGTTACAATGTTGTTGGGGGATGATTATGATCCCCATTGGCCTGGAGGGGATCTGAGCAGAAAATGGTTAAGGGATAGAGAGAAAGAGGGGCAAACGAAGGAGGTGTTGATGGGGGATGATTATCTGTGATGCTGATTTGGTGAGATCGTTCCATTTGATATATGTGATGTTATGTGATGATAAGTGATTGACAAATTATTAGTGTTATGTGATGATCTATGTGATGGCAGTGTGTGATGGCTGTATGTTGGCTCCCTGTGTTGGTAAAATGCCTATGTTATGCCATGTGATCTGTGATGGCTCCCTGTGATATGTATAAGTTGAGTTGTGATCTGTATTAGTTGAGTTGTGATCTTTGATGGCTCCATGTGATCTGTATGTGTTGAGCTTGAGTACAGTTTGGAGGTTGATTGAATGGTGTATGTGCTGAAATGATAAAATTTGCTCATTTTTAAAGACCGGATGAAAAAAGAGCATGAATGTGTATAGAAGTTATATCTTAATGTGATTAGTGATCTTTTGTGTGATGTATTCTGCTGAAGTTAGAATTACTTGTTCAGTACTCCCACATTGCATTAAATAGATCACAAAATAGGAACATTTTCATACATTTATGGGCAAAAGGTAAAAAGCAAAAGTGCATACATTTGCATATGTTTGTGCTTTGACATAATAAAGCACAAACAACAAATGTGCATACATTTCATGCACAAAAACACTAAAAACCTAACTCTAGGCTGCACAAAACCATCACCAAACTGTAGGCTGCACAAAAACCACCACCATCACCAAACTGTAGGCATCACTAAGAATATGTAGCCTGTACTTCTTCATCTATGCCTATCCCCAAAGTATCCATGTTCATTCTTCTTTTCCATTCTGTAGCATATAAGTAATGCACTCTTTCACTAGATTTTCAGACACTTCAATGTCTTCATGTAGTTCATTAACCCTAATTAGATAATCCTTCCTCATATGAGGAATTTTGTAGGAGTTCTGCCCCTTAACCTTCATAATCTCCACCATACAAGATTGTAAAGTGAGGAAGACTTTGTTTAGTGTCATAGGTGACATATCATTGAATGAGTTTATGACTGCATTGACTAGCATATCAACATTCTGACTTGCTGTTTCAGTTTGTATTGATTGGATTGCTCTAAACCACCCAAGGTCATTCACATTAATGTTTGGACTGTTGGGTGGTTGGTGTACCAATCTTATGTCAAAACCATCACCACTTGCTGCCAATCTGAATTCTGTATCAGAATCTTTAATGTGAGGCTTGACATTGTCTTGCTGTATGAAAATGAGTCTTGAACTACTTTATGGCCATTTGACCTTAATGGCTGGAAGAATCTGAAGTTAAAAATGAAAGCTTACCAACTGCATTTAATAAAAGTACATTTACATTAAATTAGGCACCCACCATTTCATTAAATAGGACTGCATTTAATAAAAGTACAACTATACATTAAATTGTTGCATTTGTAACACTCTTGGTTGCTCTTCCATACCTGATTAATTAGACACTCCTTCACTACATCATTTGTGATAGACTGAATTGTATATTGATTGCTAGCTTCCTTATTGTTGATCTTTTAAATAGATCCAAGTTTTTGATCAGCTCCAAGTCTATGTGAACTCTTTTTCTGCACACTTTGTTTATCTTTCCACTTTGCACCATCACCATCTCACCTTTCTCCTTTTGTTTCTTGGCTGCAGCTCAAATGCGAGTGAGGTTTCGTCTGGAGACGTTGAACTTGCTACAGGCTGCCTTCATCATCCCACGAATTGGCTTTCCGTTCTCTGAGTTCTCCAACAAGAAAGTGACGATGGCGTTGCGTTACTCAGTCATTAATTCATTCCTTCCCATGTTGTTTGATTTTCAGAAATTTTAGCGTATATGAAGATGTATATAGTTGCAGATTGTGTATGAAGATGTATAGAGTTGCTTTAAGTAGATAGAAACTAGAGGGAAATTCAATCTTAAGTTAATGACTTTTTTAATTTGAATTCCTTCTATTTAATGAAATTTCATATTTCAATTCCCTCCATAAATTTCAGTCTTTCTTTTGCATTTAATTTAGGGGAAATAGGCTAAACTAGCCACTTTAATATTCAAAACACAAAAAATACCCATACAAATAAAAATAATAAAATAGTAACCACTCTGTATTTATTTTTCCTTTATTGCCCTTTCATTAATTAAATTAACATACTTATTCATTATATATATTTTGAAGAATAATTGCTCATAATTCAATAACTAACTTGATTTGGTTCGTATTGTAAAATAAATTATTATTATAGATTCATGCCTAGGGTTCATATGGTAGGGTATAATATTTAATTATAAACCAAATTTTATTTTTAAATTCTGTAGTATTTTGAAGGAATTAATTAGATGGAGGGTATTATAGACATAGAAGGCTAGATTTATGGTTTTTTATACGTGTGTGGCTATTATTTGGGTTTACTATAACAAAATGGTTATTATAGAAGTTACCCCTTTAATTTATGTCATTTAATGTCTATTTAATAATTTTTGCATATTTCAATTCAACCTTTATTGTGTTGTTAATTTAAAGAGTATACAGATTTCGAAACATAATTGAATGATTTAATAATTTTTTTTAAATAATGCGTTATTATTCAATAATTTAAACATAATTTAAAACTAAATTTAATAAAAAGACATTTTAAAAATATTAATGATTTTAAAAAAAAGAAGGAGCTCTAAGTCATTAGCCCTTATTATCTATCTCCCTTAAACACTTTTAAGATGGCCCCCTTAATCTGCGTGCCCAAAAGAAGGGAGTCATCTTGAGTGGGACGGATAGAGTATATATTATAACAATCACATAAGTGAAAATTCCTAAAATATCAAATCTCCAAATTAAAAAGTAAATAAAAATATAAAAAAGACAGTAATTCTTACCAGATTAATATGCTATAAAATTTCATAACTAAAATTAATCGTACTCATATAAATTACATAGCTAACATGAGTTCGTGCTCGTGTAAACACGTGTTTAGAAAATTAACAGAGAAGTAGGGGAGTCAGCAGCTGTATTATGTAAAGGAGAAGAAGAAGATGGAATAAAAGGAGTGATTATAGGAGGAGAGGCAATATGGTCAGTAGAAGAGGACTCATCAACAGAAGATGCCCTAGAAGGACAATTTTTATAAGGAAAAATGGACCTATCAAAGAGAATATCCTTAGTAATAGCACCTTACCCGCAGGAAGAAGAGCTTTGTAGCCCTTATGATGAGAACTATAACCCAAGAAAGTAGCAGTTGCAGATCTAGCTTGAAGCTTGTTCGAGTTGTAGGGCCTCAAGAAGGGTAAACAAACACAGCCGAAAGACCTTAAATGAAGATAGTTAGGCTTAGTACGAAACAAAACCTCATAAGGGGAGACAAAATGAAGAAATTTAGCAAGAAGTCTATTGACGGTGTAAACTGTAGTGGAGAAAGCATCATCCCAAAAACACTGTCAGAGCTCAGTCGTTATCACTCCGGCAAGATAAATTTATAAACCGATACTCTTCACTAGGTTCCGCTAGTGGCAAGTATAGAGTCGATCCCACAAGGAGTTGGTGGATTCCTCTCTCGATGTCACAATTTGGGGTTTTGATTCGGATCTTGCCATCGCGGGCAAGGTGTTGCCCGAGGGTTTCAGATTATTGTTGTTGGGAAACATCATTTCCTGAGTGTTTGCTCCTGGGGTGGGTCCCCATTGTTATCATTGTTGTTTTCTCCTTGTTCGTCCGCCATTCTTGCTGCTTGACGAGCCTCTCGCTCGAGTTGCTCTTGTCTCATTTGTCTGCCTCTTCTTCTCCTGGCGTTTTTCTCGATCTCTAGATCAAACCAAACGTCTCCGAGTCTACCTTCAAGATTAGGTCGAAGCATACACCGTGGACAAGACCTGAGTCAAGGTGAGAGAGAAATTCTGGAAAGCGCAACTCTCCGACAACGGTGCCAATCTGTCGGAGCTCAGTTGTTATCACTCCGAAAAGATAAATTTATAAACCGATACTCTTCACTAGGTTCCGCTAATGGCAAGTACATGGTCGATCCCACAGGGAGTTGGTGGATTCCTCTCTCGATGTCACAATTTGGGGTTTTGATTCGGATCTTTCCTTGGGCAAAAGGTGTAACCAAACAGAATTATAAAGTTGTAAAAGTAAATAACTGAAAAGAAAACACTAAAAGAGTCAAATGAGAAAGTAATTTAACTTGAGTTAGAATCCTTGAGTCTTGACTTATGTCTTGATCATTGGTGCAAAGTTGTTCGTTGTCTCGTCATGTCATCAGTTAAGGGCGAGCGTAAGAATGGGGTTTACTCCTACCACCCAAATGCATCACTCATGCATCCCTCTTTTTAATCGTCACGTAGCCACCGAAGCCCCGCCCAGCACACCGTTTCAGCTCAGAGGGCAAGGGTTACTCACTGCATATCCCTCTTGCCCAAGATTGCTCCTGGACCAAGCTTACTCCGATGTATCCGAATAGGCATTCGCGGGGAACACAACAATCATGGGCACACCATCTCAGACGCCCGTCCCATGGCGTCCCCACCTACATCACCGCACTGATCCCTCTGGCTGACAAGCAGGAAGTCGCTAGCACTTGGAGTTTCCAACTCGCAGTTGTAACCTGATCTCGCCCAAGATTGCTACGAGCCAAACACCGAGGACTTGATCAAGTTGTATGGGATTCAGATCTAGTACTTTAAGAACATGCCAAGACAACTATATGCACAATTAGACCTCTCAAGACGTTATAAGTCCGTACTCAATTCATCTTTCTCAAGTCAAGTCTAATAACCTAGCTACTCATACGGAAAATAAAGAACAAAGATGAAATAAATAAAAGTATACTTATATTAAATGCTGAAATAAAGTGTTACCAAAAGATCCTCTTGTCAGGACCAACCCGTGGCAAGGCCAAAAGCATAACAAAATATTAAAAGTGTTTGCCCGTAGGACTTGTTTTCTCCTCCCAATCACTCATAAAAAAAAATAAAAGAACTAGATTAAGCAGCCAGACATCGTCCCTCCCCTCTCATGCGTGTTTCTTTGATTTGTAGCGTATGGCATATATAGAAACTCCATGGGCTTGGGCTTGGGCTTTTTGTGTGGTGGTGGCTAGGGTTCTGGCAAACTTTCCTTCCCAATCAGATATTCCGCGAAGAAGGAAAGATTCTTAATCCTTCCCCAAATCGTTGGTGAAAGGAAATAGAGATATGTTTCCTTTTCCGCGGAAGAAAAAAAATCTGCCGCAAATCCCGCCTCTTGGCCTTCGTCTTGTGCGCTCCCGGCTGTTTGGTCTGTTCTCTGTCTTGGTCAATGCATTCCTCTTGGTCTCCATCTGCTGCAGTGTGATCTCGAGCGGTACCTTACCTTGGCCTTCAGATTGCCCAAGCTACTTTGCGCATAACCTTGCCTCTTTCTCGAGATGACCTGCAGCTTGCCCTAGACTTGTGTCTTCCCAGACACGAAATACGACATAAATAAAGGGAAAAAGACTCAATTTAGACCTAAAACAAGACTAAAAAGAAGTACGAAAAACGGGCTTGTCAAATACATAGGGAGATTAAAAGCGAAAATAAGAGATAAACTCATTTCAACGATGTGACGATGTTTTCTTTCGGCAAGACCATTTTGCTGAGGCGTGTAGGGACAATAAACCCTATGATGAATGTCATGTTGATTAAAAAAGGATGTGAGACTCATATACTCCCCTCCCCAGTCGGTTTGAAGAGATTTAAGAGAAGAGTTGAGTTATTTTTCAGCATGAGCTTTAAAGGTGATGAAAGTGTGATGAACTTCATTCTTAGTTTTAAGAAAATAAATCCACACATATCTACTGAATTGATCAAAAAAAAACTAACATAGTAACGAAAGCCATTGCAGTTTGTGATGGGTGCGGGACCCCAAAGAGTAAGGGATGCGATGCATCTTAGCTAACACATAAGGTTGACAAATAGAAGAAGAAGATTGCATTGCCTTGATAGAAATATTACAAGAGTTTAAAGCTCGACGCAATACATCTTCATTACAATGACCTAAACGATGATGCTAAACAAGAAAGCTATTAGAAAAGGCAGCATTGGTGACAACAAAAGAAGGCTGGAGAGAAGCGGAAGCCACCAATGGTTGAGGAAGAACATAAAAGAAACTGGAACATGGTGTGGAGATGGAGCCAGCTGAGGAAGGAGAGCAACGAAGGCTAGGAAAATGATAGAGTTCGTTGTTAATGAAACCCCGGAGGAGAATATTGTGGCTGATTTGATCCTTCACAAGGCAAAAGGAAGGGTGAAACTCAAAGTATACATTATTATCTTTAGAAAACTGAGAAACACTTATGAGATTTTTAGTAATGGTGAGAACATGAAGGAAATTAGATAACAAGAAAGGTTTGACAGAAGAAGAAGAATGAAGAAATCCAGTACCTATGTGAGATATGTCAACACCTTGACCATTACCCATTTGTAACATGGTAGAGCCACCATACTCCGAAGCCGAGTTGAGATTAGAGAGATCACCACTAACATGGTGTGTTGCACTAGAATCAAGGAACCAACCTCCATCATTATTGTAGTCAGAAGCAAGAAAGTATGAGTGAGCTGGACCACCAGAAGAGTACTGGGCAACGTTGGCTCCTGGGGAAAAAGTTGTCTAAGAGGAATAGCCAAAATTTTGAAACTGAGCTTGAGAATGCTGCTGAGACTGCTGCTTAGGGACAAAGGACTGGTCAAAGCGATACCAACATCAGTTGGCAGTGTGTCCAGGTACAAATAATACTTGATAAATGGGCTTATTTCTTGGAGTACGACCTCTACCACGGCAAGCAAAACCACCGAGTTGAGAGTTGTTTATGCCTCCTCTATTACCCGAAGAACCACCACGACCTCTGAAGTTTTGACCACCAAAACAACCACCACCTCGTTGAGGTTGAAAAGAAGACATATAGTTGAGGTTTGGTTGAGAACCATCGAAGTTAGGGAGAGAGGATTTGACAAACTCAAGGCATTTTTTAAAACTAAACAAGATGGAACGAAGATCAAGGACAGACCAAGTGTCTCTTGTTGTAACTGCAACCATAATGAAATCATACTCGGGACCAAGACCGTTGAGTATATGCATAATCTGATCATCATGAGAGACAACATGATGCACGGAATTGAGCATATGATATTTATCGTTGAGTTAGCTGCTTTGCATTCATTTATCGTTGTTCGGATCCAAATGATATTTGTATATGAGATCAAAAAGGGATTTAAAATTACCCCATTTGGTATTTAAAAAAGTTTTTCGATAACTTAAATTGGAAAATTATACATGACATATATACAATTAGATTTAGCCAATTTAGAAATTTATTTGGGGTAATAGGTAAAATTTCCCACTTTTATAAAATAAAAATAAAAAATACTCACTTAAAAATAAAAGATAAAAAATACCCACTTTTTACAATAACATGATGAATTTCATCATGTGATCATGTTATTCAAGTTATTTTAAATTTGAATAACATGAACACTTGTAAAAAGTGAGTATTTTTTATCTTTTATTTTTAAATGAATATTTTTTATTTTTTACTTATCAAAATGAGTATTTTATCATTTACCCCAATTTATTTTATCTTTTTTTTTTTTGCACCTTCGCCTGCTGAAAATTTTATAGCTAGAAATTTGATGTTTTTGTCGTGATGTATTCGGAAAACGCTGCGACACAACATTTGGTGTTTAATTAATGATGTCAAGAAATAGTTGGCGGAGTAAAATATACAACAGTCTATAAGTGCAGGCTGGCTGAAAATTGAGTTTAATATTTATTATTGTTTGAATATATAGTTACTATCAACAAGAAGATTTGAGGAATATCAATTGAATATATAGTTTGATGTGTCTTGAGCGTTTTGAATGCTAAAATTTCATCATAGAATTGCTAGAGAAAATTGTAGTTTACTATTTTCATTATAGAGTGTTAGGTGTCTGTCAACTCTCGATATTTATGTTAGAATATTCATTGTGAGCAAGAAAACTATAAAGAAAGAAAGAAAAAATATTATCTTAGTGAAGTGAATGCCTAATTATATATAGATATCTTGTGCTTATCACAGGAGGCTGAATAGAAGTACAGTTGAGAGGTTTCAAATGCTAAGATGTTTAGTATTTTCCAAAACGAGAGATTTTATAGCAGTGGGGGTGTAGATGAGAGTTTAGTGAAGCCAAGTGGCTTCTATGGAGGCGAAGAGGCGGTAGAGCTAGATATGAATATGGATATGGATTCATTTGGGTATGGGAAGAGTTGTTCTGCTGATGATACTAATCAGCAAGGATATGTTGCATTTGGGAATCATCAGCTGCACCAGTTTGATGAATTTACGACTGCGGATCAACTGTATCTCGACACTACACCACAGAGTATTTCGTCGAGGAAAGTCGATTCCCTCGTTTCCCAGAAAGGATCAGGGTTGATCGAGCCTGAAAATAACGAGCCCTTTAAGATGCTGAAGAAGTATGCAAGCAGGTGCAGAAGATTGAATGGTGAGAATACAAATTTCCCAAGCTTTGAGAAAGAAATACAGATGAGCGTTGGCCCTTCTGTTGAAGCCATCATTCAGTTGGGTGCTGAGAAGTTCATCAAATCCTCGTCCCAAGTGAGTCATGAGCTTTCTGTTCTCAGCCATCCATATCCAAGCTCTGTTTTGTGCCACTCGAGAGAGGATTCCGAAGGCGTTCGCCTTGTGGAGATCCTCCTCTCCTGCGCGGAGAAAGTAGATAAGAACAAGTACAAGGAGGCGTACGAGCTCCTTCTTGAATGTGACAGAATGACTTCTGCAAGTGGCACTCCTGTGCAGAGGTTGGTGTTCTACTTCTCTGAAGCTTTGTATGAGAAGATCGATAGAGAAACGGGGAGAGTCACACCAAAGGGCTTGGGGAAGAAGATCGAGGAGCCCCTACTGGCCGTGAAGAGCCCGATCGAGACAACGATGGCATTCCACAACGAGCTACCTATCTCCCAACTCACCAAATTCTCAGGCATTCAAGCTGTGGTGGATAATATAGGTGAAGTAAGAAAGGTACATTTCATTGACATTGATGTGAAGAGGGGTATACAATGCATAATCTTGATGCAAGCTCTTCTAGATAGATGTGGGATTCCCTTAGAGCATCTCAAGATTAGTGCTGTAAGCGTAGGGGAAGCCTCGAGAGCGGGTGTTGAGTTGACGGGTAGGAGACTGACGAGTTTTGCTCAGTCGTTGGGTCTGTCATTCTCTTTTCACGTAGTCCGGGTGGAGGACGTGATGGAGCTCGATGAAAAGAAGTTCGAGTTAGATCCCGATGAAGTCATTGCTGTCTACGCGGAGTACACTTTGACATACCTGATTGTTCAGCCAGATAGGCTAGAGCACTTGATGAAAGTGATGAGAGGGCTTAATTTCCATGTGATGGTAGTTGGTGAAGTCGAGGCGAATTGCAACTCTCCGATTTTTGTGGATAGATTTGTGGAAGCCCTCTTGTTCTATGGGGCTTATTTTGAGTCCATGGCGGTTTGCGTGAAGAATGAGGAGCAGAGGTTATTTGCTGAGGCGACGTGCTTCAGTTCAGCAATAAGGAATGTGGTTGCTACAGAGGGGGAAGCAAGGAAGATTCGGCATGTCAGGATGAGTGTATGGAGGTCTTTCTATAAGCGATTCGGGTTCAAAGAGACGGAGTTGAGTATGTCTTCGGTGTATCAAGCAAATCTCGTGATTAAGAACTTCGCTTGTGGAAGCTTCTTCACGTTTGATATCGATGGGAAAAGCTTGATCATTGGGTGGAAGGGAACACCAGTAAGTTCCATTTCTGCATGGAGGTTTAATGTGCCTAGTGTTTCTGATATAGTTTGTCATACTTCTTTGTAGTCTATGGCCTTTGTTATTGTGATGGAACAACTTTGGCAGAAGCTCTGTATATGCCTATTGTTCCTCAGTTTGTGTAAATTTATCTATGAAGATTTATGCAATCAACGTTACATTTATCTATGTCAAGCCAAGATTGCCAAAGTTAATCAAGCTTGAGCAAATAAAGTGAATTAAAAGAAACAGGACATAAAACAAAAAAAGTCCATATCTTACAAACTTCAGGATCACATGGGCCATAACAATCATTTATTTTAACTTTCATGTTGTGTGACTAGAATAATATTATCCTGTGTTTGGTTTTGATTTTAGAATCTCTATATGTTTTGTAAAAGCGTTTGTTTATTCCTATAAGTGAAAAGGAAATCCTAGATCACATATGGTATTGTTTGATACTGTTGCGTTCAACAAGAAATCTGCTGGAATTAGTACATATTCTTCACATTTTACTATGTTGATTATAAATACGTTAAAAAAAGTTGTGGGATTTCTACAAATACATATTTTCTATAGAAGTCAGTTTGTTAGAGAATATTTCGTGCTGAGAAATTTGATTGCACCAGAGTTCTAAATGCTCTGGTCAGTCATGTACGATCAGCAAATGGAATGTAAGAAATGGATATCGAATCCACATTGTATAGATCATGCATAAATAATGTATTGGCAGCTGAAGGAGAGGAAATGGTGCTGAGGCACGTACCTACAGGCTATAAATGTTTGGAGGAATTTTTGCTGGTTTTGGGTTGCTGGAGACGGAACTTAGCTTTTTGTCTCAAAATCAAGCGAATATGCTGCTTTGACCTTTCTCCGATGGGAGCTCCATCGCATTATGCAAGAACGATAGATGCTTAACCATTTGTTAAAAGGGAATATCACTCACTTCACTCTCTGTTTGGAAGGTTCAGAAACATTACAACTTTTCATCTTCTTGTTAATTCATTTTCATAAATTATCCTGCATTCTTAATGAAGGACACATATGTCTATTTTAGTTCAATTAGTTAGTGATTGCCTCATAAAATTACTGTTGTTCAGTATTAGATAAGCTAGTAAGATGAAGTTAATTATTCAATCTGTATATATGTTAGTACTACATTATTCCTGTATCCAAATTTTATAAGATTAAGGCACGGACTGAAAGGAATCGGAAGCAAGAAAACGGATTCTTCTGTGTAAGAATTTATCAATAGAATCTTCCTACAGAGTAGGAGCAGCATGAAAATTGCCATGCTTATTAGTTATTACAATGGTGAAATTCCACGTGCTTTCATCTTAGGAAATTTGAGGACTGCTTTGGTTTCATCACTCATTCATTCTGACTGCATTGCTTTCATCAGTCTTTGTCTTTTTCCACTTTTGGTGTTTGCCTGCCTTAGTTTGAACTATTAATGTTCTATGTACTATATCTCTCTGTCATGGTCTGCACATATCTTAGTGTTTATACATTGTTATAATCACTCAATATATCATAGTATAAAAGAAGGCGATGTCATCTTTGATATATCCTTTCTAGCATTAGAAAACAAAAGGACCAAGCTCCTTATAACAGAATCAACCGTCGCCTTTGTTCGAATCGGATCACTCAACTATGAGATTGCAGAAGTTTGTCATGTTATGCTTAGTAAATTTAGTAATAGTTAGAACATAGGAGTATTTTGAGTGTGTAAGTATCATATGTACAGTTCCAGAATTTTGAGCTCAATGTTTCATGCTGAGAAATCTGTGTCAAATATTTCTCAATTAGATTGCAGTAAGGATTCCTCTCAAAAAACAGATTCTTATGGAGTTGATGCACAAGTTTCTGGCATTGGCTTCTTTGATGCACAAGATGAGATAGGATTTTCCACATCTCCGGATCATCTGTGCATTGTAGTCTCTCCTCCTTTTCAATCATGTCTTGACGAGATAGAAGAGATGACTAGTGTCAAGACCAAGGCAACGAAGCTGGTTGAACCTCGGAAGAGACAAAGCTACGCCTTCTCAACTGAACCTTTTGAGGTTCTGAGGAAATACGGAAGGAGACGTCTCAGACAAGATGCTTCACCTAGCACGAGCCAAGAGATGCAATGTGATCAGACTTCATCTACTGAAACAACTATCAGGGTGGCTGCGGAACATTTCATCCAGTCCATACGTGACCCTTACTCAAGTTACTTATTGCCCCATTCTGGTGAAGACTCTCAAGGGGTTCAGCTGATCCAGAATCTTCTGTTCTGTGCAGAGAAAGTAGCCGACAACCAGTACGAACGCGCGATCAAGTTCTTGAAGGAGTGTGATAGTAAGAGTTTAGCTAGTGGTACTCCTATACAGAGATTGGCCTTCTATTTCTGTCAAGCACTGTTTGAAAAGATTGCTAATGAAACAGGGAGGGTTGTAGTGAAAGATCTCGACAAACAGCATGCAGATCCTGTGGATTCGGTGATGTTCCCTAATATGAACTTACTGATTTCTTTTCACCAAGAGCATCCTCTTGCTCAGGTGACGAAACTCGTGGGGATCCAAGCTATTCTAGATCATGTCCAAATGGCCGAAAAGGTACATATGATCGATCTTCAGATCAGAAGTGGGGTACAATGGATAATCTTGATGCAGGATGTTGCGGCGCGAACTGAACCTCCCATTTGTCATCTTAAGATCACAGCCGTCGGGACTAACAAAGAGAAGTCGAGAATGGAGGAAACGGGCAGGCAGTTGGCGCGCTTTGCTGATTCAGTAAGCTTGGATTTCACTTTCGAAATAGTCACGGTGGATGATTTTTCAGACCTAAACCACGCTCTATTTGATCTCAATGGCTATGATTCCGTTGCTTTCTACGCGCCCTACATCCTTGGAGGCACTGTTGGAAGGATCAACCAGCTAGATCATTTGATGAAAATGATGAAGAGTATGAGTCCATGTGTTGTGATTGTCACTGAGCTTGAGGTGAACTGCAATTCTCCAACTTTTATCGAGCGTTTTGTCGAGAGTTTGTTCTTCTTTGGCGCGTTTTTTGACTCGTTGGAGGATTGTTTCAAGAACGACGAGATGAGTAGGTCAAGAGCCGAATCATGCTGGTTCGGATCAGCCATTAGAAACATCTTGGCTGCTGATGGAAATGAGAGGAAGTTGAGGCATGTGAATATCAATGTGTGGAGAGCGTTTTTCGCTCGATTCGGATTGGTGGAGACGGAGCTGAGCACGTCGTCTCTCAATCAAGCAACTATGGGGCTGCAGAGTTTGCCTTATGGAAAGTCATGCACATTATACAGGGATGGTAAGTGCCTAACTATTGGGTGGAAGGGAACTCCACTCAGTTTTGTGTCAGCATGGAAGTTCCAATGAAAATTTGGAGAAGTTAAGAGACTCTTTTGAATGTTTTTCTGTTTGGTTCATAACTTTGAGCCTTTACCTATTTCAGCATAAACTTGTTTTGTTGTTGTTGCGTTATCTTTGATGAATTTAGTTGGCTGCTTGCAATGTTTTGATGTTTTCTTTCATTTCTTCTATGGAAGGGGAATTAGAATGCTTTGAGCATAAGCTTGTTTGTTGTTGTATTCTCTTTGAAGAGTTGCATTATATATGTGTTTCTTTCATTCAGTAACGGATTGTAATCTCATAAATTTATTTTACTAGGGCTCTATAGGATCCATTACTAGGGCTCTATAGGATCCAAGTGCAGTCGAATATTGACATGAGTCGAATACTATCATGTTCAAGCTTGACTCGTTAAAATTTTCATGTGCTTGAGCTCGAATTAAGCTAATTTTGTGTTCGAACTCTACTCATCATACATTAAATTATGATATTTGAGTTCAAATTAAAGTTCAGCTCGTTAAAATTTCGAATGCATTCGAACTCAAGCCAAGCAAATTCAATCCGTAGTTATTGAAAATATTAATTTTTATTTTGTTTATTTCTCAACTTTACAAGCAAGACTTGCATAACATGCTCGATTATATATGAATCCGGACATATTTGTGAGTCTATAACTGAACATCATAATGTTCGAACTCGATCTTGGTTTTATGAAGTTACCGAACTTGTTTTGAGACTCAAACTTAATTATTTTAATATTAAATTAAGTTTTCATTGAACATTTCAAGTCGAATCTCTCACGAGTTAAGTGTATTGATTTATTCATAGATTTTATACAAAGAGTTTTTTATTTTATGGTATTCGATAAACATAAATAGCAAATTAGTAAGTTGCAAAAATGGATCGGTGCCTTGGATTAGTAATAGGGTGATTATAATCTAAACCTAATTTTTGATGAGTTCAATGAGTCAATGACTAAAGAGAATTGTCCCGTTCTATCTTATACACGTGCTCAATCATAAATCGCAAAATCAGAATCACTGCCAATGCAGAAAAATCATGGTCGACTATGAAATATGATACGCAGCAGCACATTGTTGTTTGCTTGTCTCTGTAAGCATGCGGCGGCACCAATTCGTATGATCAATATCTCTGTACTCTCAGCGTGGAGAAGCACCTCTCGCTTATTTCATGATATCGCCGCCGAAATTGATACCTCAATCTCTCTTCTTAAACTACTGGACATCTCAATTGAAACCCAATCGCAGATACTTACCTCTCAATCTCACGCCAGAGCTCAGCGCTTGGGCCTCGCACAGCATTCTATCATTGCGCAGAAGCTCATCTTCTCTTACTGTCAACTCAGACGCCCGTATGAGGGCCAATCGATTTTCCACTCGCTCTTGTTCAAGAATACACATCTATGCAACACGATGCTCAGTGGGTATGGGAAAAATCAGATGTTTCCAGAAAGTTTGGATCTTTTCAGGAAAATGTGCGACGGTTCAGATTTTGGCGGCGTGGTGGATGATTTTACCTTTTCTGCGATTTTTAAGACTGTGGGGGATTTTGGGGGAGTCTTGATTGGGAAAATGTTTCATGGTATGAGTGTGAGGAATGGGTTGCGGTTAGATACTGTCGCGGGGAATTCTTTGATGTCTATGTATGTCAGATGCCGATGTTTCAATGATGCCTTGAGAGTGTTCGACGAAATGCCCCTGAGAAACGTATCTTCTTGGAATGTGTTGATCTCGGGTTTTGCAAAGGTCGATATAGGTAGTTTGGATGGCTCTTTACGTAAATTGGGACTGTGGGACATTGTGAGAGAAATGCAAGGCGAAGGCTTGAAACTTGATGGGTTTACAGTCTCCACGCTCCTTTCGTTGTGTGGTGGGGGTGATGATTTTAGAGACAAATTCGGTCATGGAAGGGAATTGCATTGTTACATCATTAGAAATGGTTTGGATTCGAGTTCTGGTCCGGAGGGTGACGTTCATCTTGGATGTTGCTTGCTTGATATGTACTCAAAAAATGGCGAAGTTGATGTGGGCAGAAGAGTTTTTGATAGAATGAATCGGAAGAATGTCTATACTTGGACTGCAATGATCAATGGTTTTGCACATTGTGGGAGATTTGATGAAGCATTGTTTCTTTTTCGTGAAATGCAGTATGGAAATGGCGTTGGACCAAACAAGGTCTCGCTCGTTGCTATTTTACCAGCTTGTAGCTCTATTGCTGGTTTGCTTGGAGGGAAGCAAATTCACAGTTTTGCAGTTAGGAGGGAGTTGAATCACGAGCCCTCTCTTAGTAATGCTTTGATCGATATGTATTCCAAATGTGGGAGCTTGAGTTATGCAGCTCAAGTATTCGAATATGAATGCTCTGATAAGGATGCAATTTCCTGGAGTTCTATCATCTGTGGATACGGTCTGCACGGTCAAGGTCAAAACGCAGTCATTTTGTTTGACAAGATGCTTGCAAATGGAATCAAACCAGACACAACAGTAGCTGTTGGAGTTCTTTCTGCATGCTCTAAGGCAGGATTGATACACGATGGTATAAGAATATATGATACTGTTGTGACGAATTACCAGATCAAACCTACAGTCGAAATGTGTGCTTGTATGGTTGATATGTTTGGTAAATCGGGGCAGCTTAATAAAGCGCTAGATTTTATAAACAACATGCTTATTCAACCAGGCCCTAGCATTTGGGGTGCACTTCTAAGTGCTTCTGCACTCCATGGGAATTCTGAAATGCAAGAATTGGCCTATAAGTCCCTCATCATGATGGAACCGGGTAACTCCTCAAATTATGTATCACTTTCTAATTTATACGCGTCTTCAAAGAGGTGGGACGGAGTGGCAGAAGTTAGACAGGTTATGAGAAAAAGAGGGTTAAGAAAAGTTCCTGGATGTAGTTGGATCAGCATGAACGGTGCAGCTCATAGTTTCGTTGTTGCTGATAAGTCGCATTCTTGCTCGGACGTGATTTATGTAATGCTAGACAGATTAGTTCCAGTGATGAAGCTAACTTATTATAATCCCGATTTTGTGTATTCGACGGAGGCATAGTGTGCAACTGTGCATGAAGATAACCTTTATGCCAACCAATTTTAATGTGGGAGATGCCATGAAAGGATGATATGAAAGCTTGCCTCACAACTGATGTGGATCAAAATTCTTTGAGATTAAATGTTTCATTCTTATATTGGACTGATACTTCTGCACACTTCCATCCAAAATTTTGAATAGCACAACCCTATTGCATTGTTTTAAAAAGTAACTAAGTTCTTTCATATTGTCTAGGAGTAATTTCTGCATCCCATTTAAGTGTAAATAAGTTTTATCTGTAAACAATGAGCTTTTATAGGAAGATGTCACATCGAGGAAATACATCAGAGAAAATTTGATAAACAGACGATGTCGTCACTTGTTTGTGTGAGTCTTGAAGTAATTACATATTTGCCGCTCAAGCCATTTTGGAGAGTGTGGGATTGTCATTGATTTTACAGTCAGAAGCGGGGCCCACTGGCCGTCTCTGATGTACACTTTTGCTGCTTGAAAATATATTATTTTGGAGAGAGTTGTTCTTTTCAGATTTGGAATTATGGTGGTGATGAGGAGTTCTCTTGCTGGAATTCTTGCCGGATAATAAGGAAGAATTGCAAATCGGTGATTATGTAGTGGAAGGGAACGCCTATAATGTCTCTTTCAGTTTGGAAGTTTAAAATGGCTGAACAAGGAAGGATTCTACAAACGAAGTAAGCGTTTTCTTACATGCCTCTTGTCTGTTTTTTTTTTTTTTTCATCTTCCGTAGAACGTGAAGTCTGTTATTAGAATGAGAACGTGATGAATTAGAGAATCAGCTGCGACTTCTCAGTTTGAAATGTTGTCTTCTAAGTTCTAAGATTGAGAGAAAGTAACAAATAAAATATGAAGTTACATGAATTCTCTGTCTTTATGCATGATCATAGCTGGTTAGATTTATAATATTTGTGAAACGCCAAATGCAGTTGTGCGATTCAAGAAATTCTGCTCACAACATTATAATCCATTTGCTGTATGTGAAAATGAACAAAGAGGTGGTACAAAAACCAAGAGAAACCTCTGTTGACAGCTTCTTTTTTGTCTGTGTATCACCATAAGCAAAACCAAGACAACTTGTTCATTCAGGTGCATCCATTAAAAATTTAAAGAAAACACAACTGTACTAATTTTTAATGGATGCACCTGAATATATAAAAAACATCTTATTATTGCCAACAGTATCGTCTCTTCATCAATGTAATAATCCTTGAGAGAGTTCTTCATATCTACTCTCTAAGCTGTAAATTTTCATGTTGTGGTTCATGAAAACAGCAAAAACCAAATTATATATGATAAAACATTCACAAAACATCAACTCTTAGAATAAAAAGAATGAGAAAATATCATATTAGCACAAACCAACTTCTGCACTTTCATATTGATCCTCTCTCCTGAAACTTCCATGCAGATAGTGAAAATATTGGTGTATCCTTCCAACCAACAATGAGGCTGCTCCCGTTAAGGCCAAATGTGCAAGAATCATGACAGTCGAACATTTTCAGCACAGAATCTGCATGATTGAGAGTTAATTTGCTCAGCTCAGTCTCCACCATTCCGAACCTAGCAAAAATGTCCCTCCAGACATTAATTCCTATAAATTTGAACTTTCTTTCCTCTTCCTCAGCTGCAACAATGTGTCTTATTGTAGGGCTAAAGAGTTCAGATTCAACAGTGGCTCTCTCTCTCGCATCATTTTTCAGACAATGCTCCATATAATCAAAATATGTTCCAAAGAAGAAAAGGGCCTCAACGAAGCTATTGACACAAACTGAAGAATCAATATTAGCTTCAATTTCAGTGATGATCATCACATGAGGGCTGAGGCTTCTGATGACTACCATCAAGTTCTCAAGCTGGTTTAGCTTCGGAATCAAAAACCTCAAGGTGTGTGCTGCTTGAATGATGACTGTTTCTTCATGATTGAGGCTAAGAACATTTTTATGAGGATCTAGGATATCCTCTAAGCTGATCACATGGAACGAAAAGCTCAGATTCAAGGACTTGGCCAAGATTTGTAGTTGAATACCTGCCTCCTCGATTAAAAGATGTGACTGAGTTGCTACAGCAGTAATCTTGAGATGTTCAAGGTTACATTCAGATTTAGTAGCTAGAGCTTGCATGAGAATGGCATATCTAAGGCCACTGTGGTATCCAAAATCGATGACATGTACCTTTCTATGCAATGATATGTTGTCTAATACAGCTTGAATGCTAGCAAACTGCATAACTTGGTTGAAGGGTAATTTTTCAAGAAATGCAGCTGTAGCTGAGATTGGAGGTATGAATTCTAGTGGCCTAGTATTCACAAATTTTCCTCTTTCAAGCTCGACTTTGCCACGAAGAGAATCAGCAAAATAGTACACCAGGCGTTGTGTTACATTTGTTGGCTTAGAATTCAGCTTACTCAACTCTTGAAGAAGATTACTTGCACAGTCATAGTGGTGATTGCACACTTCCTCAGCACATGAAAGGAGTTTCTGAATGAGTCGAATATCTTTAGAATTGCTTTTAGAGAGGCCTAAAATGCCAGTTCTGTATGGATAGATAGTAGAAAGTTTCTTTCCACTTCCAGAATTGGAATGTATGAAATTTCCTACAGCCAAGTCAATCAAATGATTAACTGATAACTTTGGAGGAGATGCCCGTCGTCCCTTGGCCTCGTCTCTCTTTTCGCCGTTCACTACACCAACTCTGCTTCTGCATTGTCTCAAAATCTCCATGGATGCAGAAGGAAATGCAGATGGCCTCTTCTCATCGTTTGGCTGTAAAAGTTGAGGCTCGTCACTGTAAAGCATTGCCATTTCATCCCTACAAGCTTGAAATGGTGGAGTAACTATGTCAAGATATAAATCATCAAGAGCACCAGAATGAGCCAGAAAATGTAGTTCCTCATAAGGGAGCAGGTCACACTCAGAAATATTGATGTCTCCTTGGAAGAAGTCGAGTTCAGAACAGTAAGGAATGGCTTCAAATGATTTTTCAGCACCTACGAACTTGGCCTGCATATGGTTATCACTCTCTGCTCCCCTCTCAAAAGCCTTGCTAGAACTAGACATGTTTAATGTTTATAACTTCAAGAAAAAGTACAATTGTTTGAGAAATTTTAATTGTGTGAGATTGCACAGGTCTCTTAAATAAGTTATTTTCTTGTATAGATTTCTTTAAGTTATAAACAGTAATATCTAAACAGCTGATGCTTTGAGTTATGGACATATTCACCCGACAAGAACAAAACTCATCCTTGTTTTCAGATAAGACAAAGAAATCTGAGATTACTAAAAAGGTATGGTACACAGAGGATCATGCAAGCCGAATGGGGAAAGTATGCTTTTTGGATAAACTAGGTCCCATTATGATTCCTCTCTGCATGAAATTTTCCATAACCATTATTTAAAATGGATAACATGCTGCTCTAGATCTATGTGTAACTGAGAATACTAGGACAGAAGCATGTGAAATATCATATATGATTTTAAGCGCAGTTTTTATTTCAGTAAATTAGTAAGTCCAAGTCTTCTTAGTTGTATATCGTATCTAACTTTGCTATGTTTAATATGGTTTGTTATGTAGAGAGGGCATGGGATTGTGGGTCGCTAATGAGCTTCGAAATATGCTAGACGAATGTGTTTTCTATAGTTTTCTTATAAAAGGAGCCCACTTCGCCAAAGGTGGTCAACCCATTTAACCCAGCTGATCTAGTGGGTTGGTCCTCAGTTGACCCATGGTGGGCCTAGTCTGGGTTAGCCCAATCGACAACTATGGGTGAAAAATCCTATCTTTTCAGTTCAAAACACTCGGGTGGATGCTTAGACTTCTTGATGATATTAGTCAAACACTGTTCTAGTTCATAGGATTGTTTTGTTTATTAACGAGTAACAGTTATCAAGATTAAATCTGCTATAAAAAATTGTGATGCAACTTGCAAGCCTTCATCAGATCATACAGTCTTGTATATTATTAGTTTTGTTTAGTCCACAAATGATAACTGCTAGCAAAGTGCATAGTGATTCTCATAGAACAGCTTTCTCTATGTTATTATTATATTTATTGGATATACCTTAAAAACTTCCTGTCTTGTAGGCTTACTGGATTTTGCAGTTAATAATACGTCAAGAATTTAATGTCATCAATGAATGGACTAATATGCTCTCTTATGCTCTAAGGCGGCTGTTAAAACTGATCAACATGCAATCGTATCCCTTGTTTTAAGTGTCAGTTGATGCAATAAATCTTTGGAAAGAATGTCAACGGTGAAATGTGTATGGTTATGTGTCAAGAAAGCTTGTCTTATTCTTTTCATAACATTCTCTTCGTTTATTTCAAGAAAGGACATGTGATTGTTATAAGCTTAAATGTTCTGTGTTTCATCAATAGTCATCTTGCTCTTATCATCAAGTATGGCAGAAAACTCTGAGAAGAACAAAATTCAACTAACTGTGTGTGATTTGCAGGCCTCATTTTCACTTCTAAACAAGTATAGGAATCAAACGAAGCGTTTGAGAAACTGTGAGAAGGAAGCACCAGACCAACCAGAGCATCTTCAGATGGAGAAAAGAAATGGGGCCTTCTCGGAAACGTTATCTGCTGTAAACATCATGAGAATGGCTGAAATAGTTCTATCTCAGTCCACATCTCTTAAAACTGCAGGTGATTTTTCAAATCTTGCAAAATCACTTGGATTTGAGTATGCTATTTCTGTTATAAGTGAAAATCACTTGAAGCATGTTTTGAAACTGATTGATGCTGCTGAAAAGTTCTCCAACAAAGAGTATGATGAAGCGGAGGAGCTGATCTTGTCCGTCCTGTCATCGGGTGATCATCCTATTGAGAGAGTCATTACTTGGTATTCTCGGTTTCTAAAAGAGAGAATTGATGTAAAGAAATGCAGAATTGATTTGGAGAGAGAAGTGGAGCATATTGACTTAGGCGAAGCGCTCGTTGATTTGAAATCCGTTATTATTAAATGTGAACAGAAGATCCCCCTCACTCAAATCTCCAACTTCGCTGCAATTCAGACCATTTTGGATAGTATGGGATCGGCAGAAAGTATTCACTTCATCGACATTGGGAGGAAGCTTTGGTCGCACTGGATAGTTATGATGCACGCTTTAGCCAATCGAAAGGACTTCAAACTGAAGCAGTTCAAGATTACTGCAGTCTGCACACCTATACATGATGTTAGAGAAGCAGGTAAATTGCTGTCATCTTCTGCAAAGTCCATGAACTTGCCTTTTGTATTCAAGATAGTTTATATGAATAGAAACGAGCTTGAAAAAGTTCGTTTCGAGTATGATGCTAGTGAAACAGTGGCAGTTTACATGGATCATTGTCTCCACTGCTTATCAGCTTGCCCTGAGAATGTTGAGAATTTACTTAAAGGCCTTAAGAGCCTCAAACCTCGTGTGATGGTTGTCATCGATGTGGAGGAGAATTTCGGTACTTCTACTTTTAGTGAGAGATTTCGAGGCTCACTCTCTATCTCCAGTGCCGTATTAGACTGCCTAGAGAGCTGCCTGGAAGGGAACAAGCATTGCATAAACGCAATCGAGAAACTACACTTTCAAGAGACGATCTGCAACGGTGTTATGAGCGACGATGATGGTAGCTTTAGCCATCACCGTATGATTGATTTTTGGAGGGAATGCTTTTCGAAGTTTGGTATTTTGGAGACAGATATCAGCGAAGCATCGATGTATCTAGCAAATTTGATGATCGGAGAACCTAGTCGGAGACATTGTAGTCTGCGTATGAATGGAAAAAGTGTACTTCTTTGCTGGAAAGGGACTCCACTGCAGTTCTTGTCTTCTTGGAAGTTCCAGCAAGATTGTATTGTTGAGAAAGAAGATCATAAATAGATTTATAGCCTATCTGTAACTGATGAAACTATGTTCAGACATTGTACTTTTATTCGTCAAAACCATTTAAATCAACTTGCATACGGCTTTCTCTCTCTGCACCCTTCTCAAAAGCCTTCATGTTAATAACTTCAAGAAAAGTCATTTTTTAGATAATAGTATTATTTTGCACTGATCTATGTAAATATTGAACATAACATCTTTCAATTACCTTAGATCTGTTAAGTTTGTTTTATATATAAGTTTGATGTTAACACCTGCTTTAATCATAGGAAGTCATGATGGAAATGGACAAGCAAGAAAATGGCTGGTGTTAGGAATAATTGCACAAATTCTAACAAAATTTTCACCTTGTTTTCTGACAGCTTTCTTTCGATGTCCATGTATCAATATAATAAGCATAAACCAAGGCAACCTTTTCAGTTAGGTGAACTCATAAAAAAGATTAAAAAAAAAAAAAAAAGGCATATCAATATAATTATATTGGGGCCTAATTATTTACCTTAAGGTGACGTTTACTTTAAATGATAAGAAGAATTGATAAAATTAGTCCAAACTAATCTAATGTTTACTTTGATGGATAAATAATAGATTACTTGATTTTGAACTAATTTTATAATCCTATCATTCAAATAATCAATCACATGTTTTATCAATCCAAGTAATCACTAAAAGTAAACGGCACCTAATAAGACTGAGGGGATAAATTTTCAACATAACACACGTGTACGTGTGTGTGTATATATTATATAGGTGTATATTTTTTTTAATGGTCCTTCCATGAAAATTCTAAAGTTAAATGAGTTTGACTTGAGGTATGTAGAACTGAGATGAGTGGCTTTTTGAGAAATTTTTCAGGATGCGTGTGAGTGAGGACAAAGCACGTCGAGAAAAACTCTAATGGTGTGTAAGGTCCACCATTGGTCTGACAACCGTCGTTATAGAATAAATTATTTTGTTTTCTTTCATCACACCAGATAGAACTATTATCATGGTAATGATCCATCAACATGTTGTTTATTATTTTGAAGCACAAACAGTAAAATTTATCCTGGAAGCGGAGGAACTGCTAAAACTACGCGAAACCATCACAAAGGTTTATGTACAAAGGACGGACAAATTCTCCATAGTTGTCTCCCGTAGAAGTCTGGGCCGTGTCTCAGTCACAGTGTGACTGATCATCCTCTCGGACCAATTACTAGTCATCGCCTTGATAAGCTATTGCCTCACCAACTAGCTAATCAAACGCAACCCCCTCCTTAGTTAAATATTATGGATGATCAATAATACCAAGACAAATCGAAAGTATTCTTTACAACTTATATTCAATTTATTTATTTATTATCAATGATCATATATAAAACTTTGAAAAGTTGTCCAACAATTTATTGAAAAAACATAACAAACTTATAAAATGATTATGTCAATGTAACACAACGAACATTGAAATGTTGTGATCAAGAAACATTTATTAGAATGATTATATTATGTTCACGTGCATTCGCATGTAAACTCTGCTAGTTTATTGAAAATTGAAATGGGAAAAGATGGTAGAAAATAAACCAACTTCTGAACTCTCAAGTTGATCCTATCTTCTTGAATTTCCATGCAGATAGTGAATATATTGGTGTATCCTTCCAACCAACAATGAGGCTGTTTCCATTAAGGCCAAGTTTGCAAGAATCTCGACATTCGAACTTCTTTAGGACAGAGTTTGCATGATTGAGAGCCAATTTGCTTAGCTCTGTCTCCACCATTCCAAACCTTGCAAAAATGTCCCTCCACACATTTATGCCAAAACTTCTGAACTTTCTTTCCTCTTCAGCATCTGCAACAATGTGTCTTATTGGAGGAACAAAGAGTTGTGATTCAACAAATGCTCCCACAGTACGATCATTCTGTAGACAGTACTCCACATAATCGAAACCGCCGCCGAAGAAGAAAAGAGCTTCAACAAAGCGGTTGACAAAAACTGGAGAACCAATATTAGCTTCAACTTCTGTGATGATCATCAAATGAGGGTTGATGCTTCTGATGACTCTCATCAACTTTTCGAACTGGTTTAGCTCTGGAATCATAAACCTCAAAGCGTTTGCTGCTTGAACGATGATTGTTTCTTCATGATCAAGGCCAAGAGCATGTTTATGAAGCTTTAGGATGTCCACTAAGCTGATCACATGGAAAGAAAAGCTAAGATTCAAGGACTTGGCGAAGTTTTGTAGTCGAATACCTGCCTCCTTGATTAGAATATTCGAGTGAGTTGCTACAGCAGTTATCTTGAGATGCTCAAGGCTGTGTAGAATCATAAAATATAGACACATATAGAGAAGTATAGAGATATT